>CAJQZJ010004953.1:783843-795883 GCA_907164525.1 Lophiomys imhausi | reverse complement strand
AGGCAGTTCTCCAGAGCGGGAAGGATGAGATCTAACAGCCTGTGTATACTTGCAGGGGAAGCAGTGATGTGACAGAGACTGTTGTGCTCACTGCAGCACTGTTTTGAAGAGCCAGTGAATAGCATCAGCCACGCTGTCTAGCTCCATCAAGAGAGTGTTTCATGGATTATGCACACAATGTGCACAGTGGGGTATTGAGAACCGTTCAGCCTTTTAAAGGGGGCTTTCTGGGCATGTCAGCTCATGCCTGTAAGCCCAGCACTCAGGAGCCTGGGGTAGCAGCATCACGAATTCCAAGTCATTCTGGGCTACATGATGAGACCTGACCTCAAGAAAGGGAGAAGTGCTGCTGTCGTTTGGGATAGCGGGGGTGGTACTGGAGGACATCCCTAAGTGAGGTGAGCCAGGCACTGAAGGCTAACACCCATGACTTCACTTGTGGAGTCACAACAGCAGATCTGGGTGGATACAAGGCCATGGTAGTATCTGAGGACTGGGGAGGATGGAAGATGCAAGAGGTACAAGGGAGTGCACTGGGAATCCAACTTCTTTCCCATGAGTGAAGTATTTCTTTTTCATAGTGGCTGCTAAGCCTGGTCCCATTGTGATGTCATAGCTGGAGTGTGCACTGAGACCAGACAGTAGCCTATGTTCTCAGAAGCACAGTTAGGACTGGTGAGCATCTGTTTCTGTGTCCTTGGACATGGCAAACCTGTTTGAGGTGCTAGGTTTCAAGCAGGATTGAACTGGGAATCCCGAGGACCCTGACTCTGCTCTGTGTATTTGGGTACTGATGCTGTGACAGCAGCTGCTGTTTTCAGGAAAGCTGTGTGACACCAGTGGGATGACACCACACATCTCAGGAGCCCGGAGCATCCAAGTTACCACGGCAGACGAGCCACAGCTAGACTTCAGAAATGCAACATGTTGGGAGCGGGAGAGAGGCAGACGTTTAACGTGGGGCTAATAAGCTGAACTTCATGCCAATTACCTGGGAATACAAGTCTCTTGTTTTTTATTGAATGGACACTGAAATTAAGAGTCAAGGTGATGCCCTGACTCCCATCCCTGCTGCCTGCCCACCACATGAGCCACGCACTGATCTGATATGTGGGACAGGGAGTCTTCGGGTGTCATGGTATACCCGGCTGTGGAAGGAACGTGGCTTCCCCATGTTTGAGTTCTCACTAGGCCCTAAAGTCACACACAGCAGGTTAAGAAACCTGACTGGTTTCTTAGCCACAGTTCCTGCCCAGAGCAGTGCCTTCTCTTACCAAGTTAGCAAGTGTGTGTTATTCTCTTCTGGTCAAACAGAAACCATGCAGTGATTTTTTAATCAGGTGATACTTACTATCAAGATTGGCAAAGCCATGGTGACCGGGAGAGCTGCTTTAAGATGTTAGAACTCGAGGCATGCATCACAGTTGAGTCTTCCAATTGCAGCGATTCCACAGCTGAGCTCCTTGTTTCAGTTGCTGTAACTACAGATGTCAGCTCTAAAGTTAGCTTTTGCTGTGCTGGGGATCAAACCCAGGCCCTGACCCTGCTCAGCAAGGGTTCTAGCCCCTACAATCCTCACATACCAATTTTTCATTTCTGTGCGGGGTACACATGACAGGGCATGCGTGTGGAGATGAGAAGAAATCCTCAGGTTGTCCTTGTGTCCCATCCTGCAGGGCCTCCTTTTGTTCACCACCATTCACACCAAGATAGCTGCCCTGAACCTGAATCCTCCTTTCTCCCCCTCTCATCCTGCTGCACGCTTGAATTACAGATATACGTGACCACATTTGGCTCTTACGTGGGTTTTAGAGATCCAGACTCCAGTCCTTACACTTGCATGGCAGAACTCACCTACAGAGCCATCTTCCCAAGCCCTCAGTCTTAGAACTAGCTTGTCTGTATCTACAAAAAGTCACTTTGGGTTTGTTTTGGTTTTTTTGTTTTGTTTTGTTTTGAGACAGGGTTTCTCTGTGTAGCCCTGGCTGTCCTGGACTCACTTTGTAGACCAGGGTGGTCTTGAACTCACAGAGATCCACCTGCCTCTGCCTCCCAAGTGCTGGGTAAAGGTGTGCATCACCATCAACCGGCCTCTTTTTTTTTTTTTAATTAGTAGCACCTTGTATCCATGATCTCTCTTTCTTTCTTTTTTTTTCTTTTTTCCTCATTTATTTATTCACTTTACAGCCTGATCGCAGCCCCTCCCTCTTCTCTTCCCAGTCCCGCCCCATACCTCCTCTCCCATTCACTCCCTCCCCCATGGGTACCGACCTACCCTGGCACAACAAGACGCAGCAGGACTGAGTGCATCCCCTTCCAATGAGGCCAGACAAGGCAGCCCAGATATGTGAAAGGGATCCATAGGCAAGCAACAGCATCAGAGACAGCCCTTGCTCCAATTGTTAGGGGACCCGCATGAAGAATAAGCTGCACATCCACTACATATGTGTAGTGGGCCTAGGTCCAGCCCACACATGCTCTTTGGTTGGTGGTTCAGTCTCTGTGAGCCCCCATTTGTCCAGGTTAGTTGACTCTGTAGGTCTTCTTGTGGTGTCCTTGATCCCTCTGGCTCCCTCTGTCCTTGCCCCCACTCTTCCACAAGCTTACCTGAGCTCTGCCTAATGTTTGGCAATGTCTCTCTGCATCTTTTCCATCAGCTGCTGGATGAAGCCTCTCAGAAGACTGTTATGCTAGGCTCCTGTCTTCAAGCCTAGCAGAGTATCATTAATAGTGTCAGGAGTTGGCTCTTTCCCATGGGGTGGGTCTCAAGTCTTTGACAAAATCCAACACCCTTCATGTTAAAAGTATTGGAGAGATCATGGATACAAGGTGCTCACCTAAACACAATAAAGGGAGTATACAACAAGCCGATAGCCAACATCAAACCAAAAGGAGAGAAACCTAAAATTTTCCACTAAAATCAGGGACAAGACAAGACTGCCCATTTTCTCCATATCTATTCAATATAGTACCTGAAGTTCTAGCTAGAGCAATAAGACAATTAAAGGAAAGCAAGGGGATACAAATTGGAAAGGAAGAAGTCAAAGTATCTCTATTCACAGATGATACGATAATATATATGAGACCCCCAAAATTGTACCAGACAACTCCTACAGCTGATAAATACTTTCAGCAAAGCAGTTGTATACAAAATTAACTTAAAAAAATCAGTAGCCCTTTTTTAAATTATTTTTATGATTTTTATTTTTTTTTAAATTATTTTTATGATTTTTATTTTTATTTATTTTATGTATATGAGTTGTTCTATCTGCATGTACACCTGCAGCCAGAAGAGGGCATCAGATCACATTGTGGATGGTTGTGAGCCACCATGTGGTTGCTGGGAATTGAACTCAGGACCTTTGGAAGAGCACTAGCCAGTGCTCTTAACCACTGAGCCATCTCTCCAGCCCCAGTAGCCCTTTTTTATACATACGCTAAATGAGCTGAGAAAGAAATTAAGGAAACAACATCCTTCACAGTAGCCACAAATAATATAAAATATCTTGGTGTAACTCTAATCAAGGAAGTGAAAGATCTGTATGACAAGAACTTCAGTTCTCAGAAGAAAGAAATTGGAGAAGGGGCTGGAGAGATGGCTGGCTCAGTGGTTAAGAGCACTGATTGTTCTTCCAAAAGACCCTAGTTCAAATCCCAGCACCCACAGAGCAGTTTACAGCTGTCTGTAACTGCCAGGTGTGGTGCATGCCTTTAATCCCAGCACTGGGGAGGCAGTGGCAGGTGGATCTCTGTGAGTTCAAGGCTAGTGTGGTCTACAAAGTGAGTCCAGGACAGCCAGGGCTATATAGAGAAACCCAATCTCAAAAAAAAAAAAAAAAATCAGGAAGATATCAGAAGATGGAAAGATTTCTCATGCTCATGGATCAGTAGGATTAGCATAGTAAAAATGGCCATCTTACCAAAAGCAATCTACAGATGCAATGCAATTCCTATCAAAATACTAACACAATTCTTTATAGACCTTGAAAGAACAATTCTCAACTTCATATGGAAAAATTAAAAAGCCAGGCTAGCTAAAACCTGTACAATAAAAGCTTCTGGAGGTATCACCAACCCTGATTTCATGCTGCACTACAGAGCAATAGTAATAAAAACTGCATGGTATTGCATAAAAAACAGACAAATTGATCAGTGGAATCAACTTGAAGACCAAGAAATAAGCCCACATACCTGTGGACACTTGGTTTTTGACAAAGAAGCCAAAACCATACAATGAAAAAAATAAAGCATCTTCAACAAATGGTTCTGGTCTGTCTGGATCTCTGCAAATAAATCCATATTTATCACCCTGCACAGAATTCAAGTCGAAGTGGATCAAAGACCTCTTTTCTTTATCTTCTGTTTCAAATAACATGGTGGGTTAGTTTTTAGTTGTTCATTGACAGTCTGTGGAAATACAGCTGACTTTGGATGGGCACACTGGCATCCTTTAGTAACTGTATTCACCACTACTTCAAGGAGATAGACTTCATTTTGTAATATATTGGGGATTTTCAAATGTGCCATCGGGTGTTTTACAAAAAGGAGTCCTTTTGTTTCTTCTTTTCAAAATTTTACTTTTTTTTTTACATTGCTTCTCTAAGATTTTCATTATTGTGTCTCATAGAAGCAGGAAAATTGGTATACTTAGGGTGTGTGTGTGTGTGCGTGTGCCCATGTATGTGACAGAACATACATGTAAAGGTCAGAGGACAACTTCTGGAAGTTGGCTGTCTCCTACAGTTTGGGTTTCAGGGATCAAGCTCAAGTCATCAGGCTTGGCAGCAGACTCCTTCATCTACCAGTTTGTGTCCAGCCTGGGTGCGTAGTGAGCTCTAGACCAGTCTGTCCTACAGAGCAAGAGCCTGTCTCAAGAAATAAACAGTGAAAGGATCATTATTCTAATAACAATGAGAAGAACAGATTAGTGGACATGTTAGGCAACAGCCCCATCATTCATCACCAGCTTCAAACATTACATCCTAGGTGCAACTTTATGTGCTGATCTCACGTGGCCAGTTTACACACCGTAACCACAAACAGAAGCTCCATGATAAAGACACAGTGTCCACAACAGTGCCAGGGTGGCCTCACATTCTACTTGACATCCAGGAATTCCCTCGGTTGGTGACTCTGAGCAAAGCGATTGCTGCGCAAAGACTGCCGGGCGCTGCCAGCACCAGCTGCCTGGGTAGCGCTGGCAAATGTTTCACAGCTTCTAAGAAGTGTGCAGAAATACGATTCAGGAACAGTTTTTAAGAGTGGGCAGACACTGGCCTCCACTTCAGGCCCTGGGCCAAAGACAGAGGAGGAGCCCAGGCTTGGGCATGATTGGAAGCCACCTGCCTGGTGAATAGTGCAGTAGAAGTGGAAAGCCCTGCTCTGAGCCTCGTGTCTCTCCTACCTTCTGCAGGTGACCCCAGGGTTCGAAGAAAAGGAAGGGGAGCTGCTGGTTAAGGGACCCTCTGTGTTCCGAGAATACTGGGATAAGCCAGAAGAAACTAAAAATGCTTTCACTTCGGATGGCTGGTTCAAAACAGGTAGGCCTGAGCTCTGAAATAGCAGAGGGGACTGCAGTTGAGGAGGGTCTGGTCTGTCTTTGGTATCTTAGCCTGTGCATTTCAGAGCCTCCCTTGGAAGGCAGAGGCTGTTTAGAGGCTGCTGTTCTGATGCCCTTTTGAGTGCCTCAGCCTCCCACCAGCTACTAGAAAGAGAGTCTGAAGGTCCGCTGCACTATAAGGAGCCTGGAGCCTTGTCCCCAAGACACTGTCCTACACTGTCCCTCTGCCAGCTGGCCACATTGGCAAAACATTGTGGATGTCACATGATTCTGGTCCTACTGCCCCAGAGCCAAGACCTCTTCCTCTTGGGTATACCACCAATCCTGTCTGCTGTACAGCCAAACTCTTGTGCTGTAAATCTCCCCTCCCTGCCTTGGGGTCAGAAAGAGTTTCACTTACCATGATTTGGTTTGGTTTGGTCATTAATTTGCATATTCCAGTTTGGTCTGCTCTGTGTGGCCTGTGGGGCTCACAGGTGAGGGCAGTAGGCCCAAACAGGCTGGGAGACACGCTGTGTGTGCTGTCATTTCCTCACTGTGTGTCAGTTCTCCTGAGACCCTCCTCATCCTGTGGGAATTCCATGTCCTGAAGACAGTATGGCTGTACTGGAGTTGCTAGCTGTACAGCTGCGTTTGCCCCCGTGTGTTTTTACCTGAAGCTCATAGCCATCACATTGGTTACTGACCTCAGGACGTCACAGTTCTGGTCTTTCTGGGTTTCCCTTTTTGCCCTTCTGTATTTGTAACATTTTTGTGTAGGTACTTTCTTTTCTTGTTCTTAACGTAATGCTTTTCAAAAGGAAAGGCTTGTTTCCCATGTGGCATCCTGGCCCATGTGACAGGTAGTTTCACCCTTGCTCTTTTGGGAAGCAAAGCTGTGTGGGGCCATGTGCCCTAGGTGGGTGCTGCGCTCATCTGAGAGAGGGGAGTATGTACTTAAGGAGGCAATCTGTAAGTTTGCCACATGTGACCCTCAGTCTGGTAGCCCCAGAAGCATGTGTTGTCTCAGCTATCTTGGGCCAGTATACTCAGAATAGGTGGGGACATCATTCCAACACTTCCAGGAGTACCCAAGGCTCACAAATGGAGACCCACACTCCCGAGCATGGGCTGCAGGCTCTCCAGGCAGGGTGTCACCAGCTCAGTGTTGGGGAACCTGACATGATTATATCAGTAGATCAGTGGTAAAGTGGTAAGGATATAACACATGGCTCCCCAGTGCTCCCTCTGTAAACATCCTGGTTAATGCCAGTTATCTGGAGGAAACAAACCTCCCGCTATTGTCCCTCCAATGCAGTATTTAGGAAACCCTGCTTTTGAGTGAATTCTGCTTTTAGCAGGCCCCTACAACAACCTTCTGCATGGTTCCTGCGGGAATCCCCACTTGCTTTGTGGTCGCCTTCTTTTATGTTTAGGTTTGGATAAAAAGCTGTGTTCTTCCCTTTACAAACCCAGGGAGCAAAAGCACCATAGGTTTTACTGATGTTGGGATTCATGGAGCCCTGGGGTGCAGCAGGAGCCACGTGGGCAGTCAGCGCTCCGGGTGGGCCTTTCTGCTGAAAAGGAATAGCATGCATTAATTATTGTAAAGAGATGTCTTCAGGAGAAAACGATTTTGAAATTCAGTTTAATTTCATTGTAACGTGCTGCAAACAGGAAGGGAGTGTGTGTGTTTAATTGGCTCTCGGGGGTAAGGCCGGGAGCTGGCAAGCCTTTGTCACAGGCCATTAGCGATACAGGCTGCATAATGAGAGCGTGCAATCAGCTCGCAGCTGCCGCTCCTACGGGGAGAGCATGATATTAAGTAGAAATCAGGATAAATTAAACTTAACCCTTTCCCTAGCTGTCCCTCCTGCCACTTGGATTGTGGCATAAGCTGGAAAAAGGTTGTCCCTGGCTCCTGAGAAGGGTTTCACCCACAGCCTCTCACAGATCAACCTCTGGGTCAAGATGGGGGGGGGGGTGTCACACACCTGATCCCCACTGCTCCCTCCTCCACCCTATGCTCTGCTCTGCAGCTATTCTTGTCTCAGAGGCTGTGCAGAGGAACGCACTAAAAAGGTCAGTAGTTACTCAGGAAGGAGCAAAGGCGAAGTTAGTCCTCCTAACTCAGTGACTTCCAACAAAACTAGAATGTGGCCTCCCTGCTCCCCTGGTGATTCTGGAGTCTGGGCTTAGGCTGTCCCTGGTGGGTGGCAGGAAGAAACAGCAGGTCTTCCAGGGCTGCTTGAGGACCACCAACGCTAAAGAGCAAGGTAATCAGCCAGGTCCCTACAGCAGAGTGGGTAGAGTCTTAGGAGCTATGGGTCAGCCCCTTAATATGCACAGGTAACATCTATGGTTACTAAAAAACCAGCAAGGGAGGGCACCAGCTGTGGAGCTCCTCAGAGAACAGTCCCTTGATCTGAGGAAAGTCACCAGGAACTTCCAAGCCACAGGGGAAGGAGAGATCAATGTCTTTGCTCTTCCTAAAAAGCCTACCATTTACAGCTGTCCCACTTCAGATTTTGCACACTACTTCGTGAGTGTCTAGCTGCTTTGACTCTCCTGTGATCTGCTGTGTGTGGCTGACTTTAGGGGCTTTGCCCTACAAACCTTGTGCTTTTGGAGTGCCTGGGCTGTAAAGTGTCTTAAACACATGGTGTGACCTGCTGACCTTTAATAACCATGCCCTCCATAGGAATGGTGGTGTTGTACGTCAGGATCTGTGAATGCCCGTGCAGTGGCCGGAGGCTGTTTGTCTGCCTGCAGAATTGGAATTAGCCAAGGCCTGGGCTAAGAGCCAACCTTCCCCTCTTGCACATCGAAATTGCACATGGTGTGCAGTCTGCTAGCGCACCATTGAGAGAGCAAGGCACCAGTGGGAAGGGCAAAGCCCAGAGGCACTGGGTGTCTTGGAGGGTTGGAATCATCCAGACAGGCTTTCCTGTCCCTAACTTGGGTTTCCATGGGGACTTGGGATGTGCAGAAGCCAGCGCTTAGCCTGGAAGAAGCCACCCCCTGATAATGACATTGTCCACTACCCACCGCATACATACCCTGTGTTGGCCAACACAGGCAGGCAGGGAAGTCAATACCCCTAATTGCACTGCCATCTGGGCAGGAGGCCCCACTTTCTTCTCTGCTCTCTGTGTGCCAAGTTCTCCTTGAGGTTCTGTGCATTTAGGGTTAGTACCAAGTGCTGCTGGGAAGCCTCCTTAGCTCTGCTGAGTGGCTTCTCCAGTGCAACCTCTAAAGGTTATCATTTGTGGATTGGAGAGCTTTAAGTTTTTTAATCAGTTGTTGATTAAGTCCCAGTAGTCCACCCATAGACTTTTTTTTTATTTTGGTTTTTCGAGACAGAGTTTTTCTGTGTAGTAGCCCTGGCTGCCCTGGACTCACTTTGTAGACCAGACTGGCCTCAAACTCACAGAGATCTGCCTGCCTCTGCCTCCCGAGTGCTGGGATTAAAGGTGTGCGCTACCACGCCTAGCCCTCCCATAGACTCTTAAACTGTCCAGTGTCATTACAGCCAATGGAGGCTTGTAGGAGTCCTCATTTCTGACTGTTGCGCTTCCTGCTCTTGCCTTGCTGTGTGACTTTCACCTGGGAGGATGGAAAAGAACAATAAACTTCCTTCCTGACAGACACAAGAAAAAGGGGGGGCACTTGGTATGCTGTGTGCCTTGTTCCCAATGGCACATCCCTGGCCTCAGGTGCTCTGTGTGGAACAAACAGGCCAGGGACCACAGGAAGGTGGCCCCATCCACCTGGTACCAGGATGGTAGTGCTGGCAGTGTCTGTCCCTAGTTTGTTCCTATTTAATGAGTTGTGAACTCTAGGCAGGAGTTTGCAAGCTTTTTAAAATCTGAGTTATGTGCCTAACCACAGCTTAGACTCTCCCAGCCCATCCAGCCCAACTGAATCCCAGAAGACTCAAGACTCCAGGGTATTCTTAGTGTGGAAACAAGAACTGTTGCCCCCTCCATCCTCTCCCCCAAGCCTTGATGGTGGGTTCTGGGATGTTGACTCTACTCCCAGAGGATGACCTGATAGTATTACCACATGATTACTCACACCCTGCCATCCTCTGGTGGCCCCTACTCCCAAACATGGTACACACTGAACAGATAGCCTGTTCAGTGCACATGCAGTATTTGCCTGCTAAGCTCAGGCTACTGGATGCTGCCGGCTTGTGCTAGAGAGGCCAGGATCTGTAGGTCTCATGAGCCTACAATCCTTTCTTGAGGCCCTGCTTTGTGCCCAGGGTATCTAGAACCTGGGGTTTCCATTCTTTCTTTGACACTTGGCGCTCCTGCCAGGCTCTGCAGATTTTGACCCACCTGCCTGTCTGCTTTCTGCCATTCAACGTCTGAAATATAATTTCTGCTTTCTCTCTACTTTGGGATTTATGCTTTTAAAATCAAACTGTTGTTGATTTTGTTTCTAGGGTTCCTAGCTGTGTCTGGTCTGCTACTGTCCCAGGCAGGTTTTGGTGAGGTTTAGGATCCTGGAAAGTTATCATGTCTGTCTTGCTTTTATTTCTTGCTCTTTCTAGTATCTTCTAGGTTCTTCCCTCCCAGGCTCAGGTCTCAGAGGCTTTCTGCTTTGGTGCCAGTGACAAATGGCTCCCCTCTGCTGTAGGCACGCCCTCTGGTAGGGTCATGATGCCTCCCCTTCCCTGCCTCAGCCCAGGTGGAATCGAAGCTGCTGGGAAACAGGACTATGACAGGTGTTGACAGAGCAGCCACAGGACAGGTAGTCCTGGGTGCCCAAAGCTTTGAGAACCAGAATCCCAAGTACAGAGTATCACTGTATGGATGCCTGGCATCATGCCAGCCTAGCAGCCCCCAGTCCTCAACAGACTGTGCTGTTGTTTAGAGTCCCTAACCAGGAGAGTGCACTGACCACAGGAGGCGGTGTGCAGCTTCCCCAACAAGGCCCCTCAGGAAGGCACCACCCCCACTCCATCCTTGCATCTAGAAACCAAAATACAAGTATCCCAGATTTATTTTCAATTAAACTTTAAGGCAGAGACATGAACTAGCACTGGGTTTGAAAGCAGTGCATAAATCCATGTAATAAGATTTTATTGATTGCATGCTGTTTCGTTGGAGCAAAATTCCCTCGATGCACACGTCAGGTCAGATCAAGGAGGCACATTGGCAGGAGGCTAAATCCAGATCAATGCATTCTAACAAATATGTTGTTATAAAAAAGTAAAAGTTACTTAACTTGTTTGATGTACATTTCAAAATGAAGACTCCGTCTTTAACTCCCAACCCAGCAGCCTGGTGTCTCGGATGCTTGGAGCATCTTCCTTGCCTGTTTGCTCTGGCTTTCCTCTCTTTGGTCCTTGGTAATGGGGTTGGTTTTACTGAACAGGGCAGGCAAAGCAGGAGAGGTCAAAATGGCCTCACACTAACAAGTCAAAAGTCACAAACTGGGTGAATTTCTAAGGCATTGGCTCGGGACAGTAAGTAGCAGGAGGCTGCTTGAGACTGTGCCATCCTGGGCATTTCCTGTGAAGGTTCTAGCCAGGGACAGGGCAAGAGGGAGGGTTAGGAGCCATAGGCATGCTAGTGCCAGGACAAAGGAACATAGCACCCATGAGCAGCTTGAGGACAACTGTGCTGGAGACGCCAGCTGGCAGTCTCCTGGTAGGACCTCAGGATCGTGGGAGGTACCTGGGCTTTCTTCTGAGACAACATGAAGCCTTCTCCCCAAGGGCACAAACAGAGCTAGGCGACTTGACCAGGAAGAGCCAGCCCCACTGCCTCCTGATGTCTCAGTGAAGAGACAGCTCAGCTACTGAGGCTGCAACCGTGGAGGACAGACCTTGGCCCTGTGCCAGTCTGCTTAGCTTCCTCTGCCATGCCAGCGCCAAGTGCAGCCTTCTGATGCCAACAGCCCCTTCCTCCCTTCCAGAAACCTGGTGCCCTGACAGGGTATGGCCACCTACAACTCTGCCATGTGGGTACTATGAGCAGCACCACGCTCTTTTCTAGAGGCAGCACCCTTCTGCTCCCACCCCTGAAAGGAAACCAAGGCAGCAGTTACCTTCTTTTAGAGCCTAACACAGACCAGGGCACATCTAGAATAATTCTTCTATGGAGCCATTGATGCTCAGCCACATGTCAAGTCAGGACAGCACAGTGCCCTAGAGCAAAAGCTGCTCAGCCTGTGTGGCTGGCCAGCCATGGGAAAAGCCAGGTACCGCTGCTGTCACCACTGGGGAACAGCATCATCAGGGTCCCCTCCAATAGACTCTCATGTGCTCTGTAAATTCCACAACTCTGTCTTTATGAGGACATTCACTGCACCAAGTGTCCCCTTAGATAGTGTCCCCTCTGTGGCTGGAAGGTATCTATGTCAGCAGCATTACTGGGAGGAAAGAGGTAAGAACTGAGCCTCTGGTTATGACTTACCTTCAAACTCCATGACTTGCTGTCCTTTCTAAGGATAGGTGTATTTCTGTGGTGTATTACCTAGTGACCTTCA
>CAJQZJ010004953.1:763610-783833 GCA_907164525.1 Lophiomys imhausi | reverse complement strand
TTCTAAGGATAGGTGTATTTCTGTGGTGTATTACCTAGTGACCTTCAAACTCCATGACTTGCTCTCCTTTCTAAGGATAGGTGTATTTCTGTGGTGTATTACCTGGTGATCTGTCCACAGAAGCCACTCTGTGGACAACCATGGAGACCAGCCTAATCACATGCTGCTTATAGCTCATAGTTTCCTACAGTTTGCAAGACCTTGAAATTTGCATGTTCTGCTGGTCCTTCGAGCCTTTGAAGCCCAAGGACACCAAGTGGCCTGGAGAGGGTAGTTTCTCCAAGACTCAGATAAAGAGCAACAACATGGCTGGGACCACGGAGCTGCCACTATACCACACTGTGAAAGGCATGGACTCTGCTCTAGTCGGGATGCCAATGGGAGACCTCAGCTCCTTGCCCTACATCAGACTCCAGCAAACATGACTGTTCAGTGGAATAGAATCCAATCATCTGAGTAGAGAGAGAGGCCATGGCTGGTGACCCTCCATGTGTGGGCACCTGACCAGAGCATTACAAAAGTCCGGCACTTTCTCATCCTGCCTACACTTGGGCATAGGCACCAGCTATAGAGATTTAGCCTGTCTCTAAGGCCAAGGTTGATCAGTGCCAAGCCACACCCAGTGGCTCGGACTCCTTAGTCAGCACTGTCAGAGCTGTGAGAGCATGTTGGTGTTGAGGTCTTCCGGAGTGTAGGAAATCATGAGCTGTAAGCACCATGGAACTGGGCAGAGGGAAACCTGGGTGTGGCCTTTACAGTGAGTGGTTCCATAGACAGACCATGAGGGAACACACTAAAGCTTAGAAAGGAGAGCAAGTCAAGGAGTTTGAAGGTAAGTTATAACCAGAGGCTCAGTTCTTACCTCCTTTCTCCCAGTAATGCTGCTGACATAGGTACCTTCCAGCCACAGAGGGGACACGAAGGTGCCAGACACTGGTACCCACCATCCTACACTGTCCCCAAGCCATGGACTCTGCCAGACCTTTGTGCTCATGGCAGCTGCTGTCACCATGCTTAGGTGGCTTTGCTGAGCTGGTATCCTGAGAGTGCACCCAGTGTCCCCATGACAAACGGTCGGCTGTGGAGCAGCCACGGCATTCTCCATCTTCCACTGGGGCCATTGTTTCTGGCCTCACCTCCCCCCCCCACAGCCTTCTGCACGGAGAGCTAGCCATATGCTCTGATGCACAGCATCTCCGCCCTGCGGAGCAAGTGCTCGGACTGCCCCACGTGTGACGCAGAATCCATCCGCCAGGAGAGCAGACCATGTCCAGCGACGCCCAGACATCTTTTCTCCAGATGGAAAAGACCAGTGTAGGGCACATCCCCAAAGCAAGAACCCGTGTGTGCAAACTTCTTTATCCCAAGGGTTCTCACCGACAACACAAGACACTGGGAGAGTCATACTTTGGAACCGCACAGAGAGGCACTTTGCAAAGGGGTAGCATGGCAGCTTTTGTGGGACCAAAACAAAAGGCTGTGTTCAGGGCAAGGCAGTGTCTCTGTTGCAACTTTGTCTTAGAGTAAGTGAGGCCCATGGGGAGCAGCGACAGAGCACCTCACCATGGAGACTGAGCAACCTGCTGCTCACAGGACAGAAGAAGCCAGTGGAAGACGAGCTTTCCAGTCCAAGGGGCACAGCTGGACCCAGAGCTACAACAGGAATGGGAAGGGACCATAGAGGCTCCCTTAGAACTCGGGACAAGTCATGTGTATAGTCCACACCCGGCTCCTTTCCCTTCAGTCAGTACCTGCCCAAGGGGCTGTTCTGGTCTAGGCTGAGGCCACCCACCCAGCCTTTCTGCTACCTGCCACACTGGAGGGAGAACTGCCCAGTGCCAGTCCTTGCTCCAGGGACCAGCCTCTTCCCCCTTTTCCCTCTGTACCATAAATAAGCCCTGAGCTCGTCCAGGCCACCCATCCATCTTGTTTAATAGACTGGAGTGCTCCCTCCACTGCAAGTCCCAGGGAGTAGTGCAGTGATGGATGGTGCCTTCCCACATCGGGCCGCGTGATGGATAATGAAATATTTATGATTTATTCCAGCTAATAACCCACAGGGAGTGCAGGGAGCGTGTGAACAACAGTGAGGCCTCAGCGCTGCTGTCAGGGCCGCTGCTGACATCTGCATGCCTGCACAGTTGTAGTCATGCAAATGTGTGTGCGTGGACATGCACACGCACCGATGTGCAGATGCACCTCCCCTAGCCCCACCATGGTGCAGGAGGAAGCCTCAGCTGGAAAAACAGCCCCGTGCTCTGTCCTGGCCCCTGCTCCTGATGCTTCCAGTGTTTCTGTGGGGCATAACAAGCTCACCAGGACCCAACCTGCTCCTGTGTGGAAGGAGCAAGTGGGGCCCTTATTCTGCTTAGGGAAAAAAGTGCTGTGGCTCTTTGGGGAATGCTGGGGATCAAGTGCAGAAGAGCAGGGGGACGTTCATCACAGGGCATCCCCATGTTGGAGAAGGAGCTGAAAATGTCCATCCTTTCACCCAGGACCCAGCCCATGGCCGATGACAGATGGCATGTGGATAGGAGTAGGACACTGCAGGAGGGTGCCCAGCGTGTACCTGTGTGATGCAGGGATTGTGTCAGGATCAGGGAGGGCTTATACTGTCCTGCTAAGGCCACAAACTGCCTGCCGCTCCCTTTTGAAAATGTTGCACACTGTTTCTGATTGTTCTGACAGAAACATGGCCCACACTGACTTGAGTTTAGGATATTTACAGACCCCAGGGCCCCAGTAGGTTCCTGGCATGCCATGGGTTCTGGTGGGCTCCACTCCCCACTGCTGGCCACAGGGCAAGGTGCCAGGGTCATAGGGATAGAGGATGGAGAGGGACACGGGCCGTTAGAGATACCCCCACAGGAAATGGGCCTGGACACTGGGAATGGTGGGGCTCACTTATGAACGTGGTCCCCAAGGACTCTGGTGGGTGACAATCAGGAGTGCCAAGGTCAAGGTCTTCTGTGACCACACACGCACTGGCTGTCCAGAGCTGCCACATAAACCCCTTTTCCAGGAGACACTGCCGTGTTCAAGGACGATAGGTACTGGATCCGAGGGCGGACATCAGTGGACATTATCAAGACTGGAGGCTACAAAGTCAGCGCCTTGGAGATCGAGCGGCACCTGCTGGCCCACCCCAGCATCACAGGTGAGCGAAGGGGTTTAGTAGAGCACTGCCCCCAAGACGCAGGGCCTCCTTTTCTACTCTATCAAGGTTTAGTCTGTTAAGGACCCTCTTCCACCTGCTAGTATGGAGCCTGCGAACTTGTTTATGCTCCCTTTGTCCCCTGCACATAGGACCCTGATGGCAATCCCAAGCTGCTGCCTGTTGCACCAGAGTGGCCTGCAGGCCTGGCCAGAATGTACAGCTGTTCTGCAGATGAAGCAGGATCAGGCCAAGCCCCTAGAGATGCTTCCCACCTCCTGTGAGGTCATTCCCACAGATCTTGCTCCAGGGACTTGGTCACTGCAGCTAACTGCCCCGCATTACCCACACATTCCTGAGTGTTGTTTAGCCTATCATGGTCATCAGGGCCTTCCTGGGTGTCCCCAACCTGTTCTGTCCTCAGATGTGGCTGTGATTGGAGTTCCGGATATGACATGGGGCCAGCGGGTCACAGCTGTGGTAGCCCTTCAAGAAGGACACTCACTGTCCCACAGGGATCTGAAAGTGTGGGCCAGGTAGGACTAAAGGGACTGTCCTGGGTGCTAGGGTGTCTAAGGGAACCATCTTGGAACCGGGAGGATGGGAAGGGCCTGTCTTGGAACTGGGGGGCTGAGGTGGGCCATTCTGGATTTTGGAAGTGGGGAGGGAGAAGCTGAGAAGATCGGCAATGTGGCTCTTAGACAGTCCTGCTTCTTCCCTCACTAAGTGCACACCTGCAAACAGGAAGGGCCTTTGTCTGCAAACTGAGTTGGGAGGCAGTAGTAGTCTGAGGCAGAAATGT
This sequence comes from Lophiomys imhausi, assembly GCA_907164525.1. Taxonomy (NCBI): domain Eukaryota; kingdom Metazoa; phylum Chordata; class Mammalia; order Rodentia; family Muridae; genus Lophiomys; species Lophiomys imhausi. The sequence continues at coordinate 779,877 of CAJQZJ010004953.1, read as the reverse complement.
GTGTTCTTGAGACAGAGCAAATACATACCAAAGTTTTAACTTATAGATAAACCCAAAAGCATTGTGAGGCTGAGGACCCCCAGTGCTGCTCTGAGAAACCCCTCCCTATCCTGCCAAACTTGCACAACTTGCCACAGAATGACCTGGGTCCAGCAGCCTTTTCTGTTCCTGCCCTGAAAGTGGCCTGGGTGCCTCACACCATACTGTGGGGCCTTCAAAGCCTGGTGTACCCCCTGGCCCTCAGTGCCCATGGCCTATGCCTGCAGCTCCCTCCTCAGATCCAGAGTGGGAGCTTTTTCCATCCTGTCACCTGTAGTTGCTTGTCTCTAGGGTTTTGTTTTGTTGGGTGGTTGGGTTTTTTTTGTTTTGTTTTTGTTTTTGAGACAGGGTGTCTTTGCAGCCCTGGCTATCCTGGAACTCTCTCTGTAGACCAAGCTGGACTCAAACTCAGAGATCCACTCACCTCTTCTTCTCAAGTGCTGGGATTTAAGGCATGTGCCACCACCACCACCATGCTATACTGGCTTTTTCCTCCGTTCTTTGTGTTACACTCCAGTCTCTCTCATCTCAGCCCCTGGTGATCTCTGATATCCTCCCAGGATTCACAGGACAGAAGGAGACCCGCTGGGACCTTCACAGCTTCCACTGTGGCCTATGAGGATACCTCTGGGTTCCTTCTTTTAAATCTGAGTTCTCTCCTCTCTGCTGTCTTCTCCTGCCCCCACCTCCTCCCACCCTGACTTGCCTTCTCCTCAGCCTGACTATTTTTGGCTCGTCCAACAAGACTTCACAAACAGCAGGAGTCCTTGTTTCATCAGGGGCCGCACAGCTGGGCAATTACCGATTCCCCTGGATTTGCAAAATCACAGTTGGAACTCCATAGCTTAGCAAAGGCAACAGTCTGCTTGGCCGGTTGCTGCTTTGATTAAACAATTACTTTTTTGAGAAGAAAAACACCCAGGCATCCTCTGCTGAGAGCCACAGTAGTTGTTGGATGGAGGTCCTGCATTGGCCTGATTCCTCAGGCCATGGCACAAGCCTGTGGCTCCTACACTCTGGAGTGCTTCCCCCAGGGCCTGTCTCTGAGGCTGAAGTCAGGCTCCTTGCTTAGGTATTCAGGCTCATGGTGAGTGTAAGACCAGCTCGAAAATAGGGAGCTGAGGTTTGGAACATCCTGGGAATTGTAGCTGTGCAGAACAGGACAGTTCGAGAAAGAGTGCCAGACATTGCTAAGCCAAGATGCAAACTACTGGCCCCTCAGATTTTGTCTCCACAGTGGGTAGACTCCCCACCAGTTGTTTGTTGGGATTGAGAGGCCAAAGGAGATATCCCTACTTGTAACTCCCAGCCCTACCACTCCCCAGAACAGTGTCTAAGTTTCTTGGTGCCTCTCCTGTGAGGGAGGGTGGCTGCTACTGCCAGGAGCCTTGAGGTCCAGGTGATCCTCATCCTTACATGATGTTCAGGTCCATGCCTGATGGATGCTGCTTGCTACTAGTGACCCCACACTTTCTCTCCCAGAGCCCTGCTGTCTCAGGCCACAGTGCCGTGCTGTCCATTAAAGGAGAGGCAGTTGGGAAGGAGAGAGGTTAGAGTGCTCATCCTGAAGTTGCAGCTGGCTAAGAGGAGTTCCAGAAAGAGATAGTGTTCGCAGAGGATACTAGCAAAGAAAGAACCAAATTTTCTCCATATTGATTGAAAGGGAAAGCTGGGCCCAGGGACACACACCTGTGATTTAAGCACTCAGGTGACCAATGCAGGAGTATCAAGAGTTCATCCCAGTCTTGGCTACTTAGCAAGTTCAAAGCCATCCGAACTTGAAATGAGAAAAAAAAAAGGAGATTCAGGAAGTAGCAGAGAGAACCCTGGTGTCGCTGTTATGCACAGAGCTATGATGTCACAGCAACCCAGTATTCCTCAGGAGGCCTACACACCCTGAAGAGCTCTGGGTCTATGAAGCTGAATTCCCAGCTAAAAACCTTACCATAAAGCAAATGCCAGGCCCAGAAGGCTCTGACGGCAGATGATACCCAGCACCTCAGGGGACATTCCCCAAAGTGCACACAAGTCCATTCCAGTGAGAGGGACACTCCCAACTGACTTCAGGGGACCCAGGACCCTGCTACCAAAGCCAGACAAGAAACCCAGACCAGTTTCCTGTCAGACAGGCACAAAATGCTTAACCAAATGCTGGAAATTAGATCCTATTCACAAAAAAAGCCAACGCATCATGATTGTGTGGCGTTTATACCAGACACATGAGGTTAAACATTCAGGCGTCCGTCCATGTGGCATGCCATGTTTACAGAGTGAAAGCCTTGCAGTCATCTCAGACACAGAAAGCGCCTTTCTAGATGCCAGTGCTGCCTAGGGAACTCAGCAGTGCGACAGAAGAAATATTCCTGATCCGAGGCAGGGGCTCTGAGGAACGAGCACACTACCACCTCTTTCCAGCCCCACCCAGACATGTAGCTCATCTGGAAGCTAATATGGCTGTTACTAACGATAGGACCAGAAGTCCAGGTAGTGGTCATACTTGTGCCTCTCCGTCTGGAGCTGGGTGCCCGCTGGTCACTTCAGCCAGTTTCGGGGGCTTCATTGCACTGCACAATGGGCCTCCCTGTAAAAACCTGCCCAGTTTCTACACATAGATATACACAGGTCAGAAAAACTTAACAGGACAGAAGGAGAAAGATGGGGTTACCAGAAAGAACAGGGACCAAGAGCTAAGCAGAGGGTGGAATCCTCTTATGGGAGTCTCCAAGAGGAGCCTGGGGGTAAAATCATAAAGAGTGAACCCAGTCCATCCAGAACCAGGGGACAGTCCACAGTGGGTGGAGAAACACGGCTTACTTAAGTGCCCCAGTGTCTGAGCAGTCACTGCAGGTGACCTCAGAAAGCTCACACATGAGTCCTGAGCATCTGAAGAGCCGGTGGACCAAGTCCAGCTAGGAACAAATGTGACATAGAAGGCCATGAGTTGCTGAAAGTCTGAAAATTGCATCTGAAGGTAAAATGTGTGTGAAACCCTGGAGGTGTCGCTTGTAACCCTGGTAAAGTCTAGACCAGTTACCTCTGGTCAGTGGACCTTGGGGGGGCAGCCTTACACAGATCTCCCATGGGTTGTCCATGCAACAGGACAGGAGAACGTCTGCAGGGTCACTTCCCTACCTCAGTACGGCTGAGACTCAGAACACGACCTGCACCTCTTTCCTACCAAAAAGAACACCCCCACTTCTGATAAAGTTCTGGTGGTGGCCCAAAAGCCACTTCTCTGTAGTCAGCCATGCCTGTTACCTACAGGGGCCACTCTACTGTACCGGAGTCACTTCTGGAGGGAATGGCAGTAGGCAAGCCTGGGGTCAGTTATCCCCAGGGCAAGGATAGAGCAGGCTAGGTGAGCAGGGCAGGAGACCTCACCGCCCCCTCCCGCCTTCGTCCCATCTCCCTGGTTCCTTCCTCACAGTGTGTCCCCGTCCAGTCACTCTGCTGCCTCCGACCTGGCTTTGCAGGCCTTGAAGCCAGAGGGAAGAGGGCAGTCCTCCTTCAGAAGGGCAAGGTGGCCACGCTGTCGCCACTCATCACAGAGTCGGTGTGACCCCACAATGGCTTCTGAGTATCAGGTGCCTACATTCCCCAGAGATGGGGTGCAGTCATCTCAGACTGTGCTTGTCTCTGCAGAGGCATCCTGGCACCCTATGCTGTGCCCTCCGAGCTCCTGCTGGTGGAGCAGATCCCACGGAACCAAATGGGCAAGGTGAATAAAAAGGAGCTCCTCATGCAGTTCTACCCCTCGTGACCAGAGGAGCCAGCCAGGCCACGGCTAGAAGACATCAAATGTCCCCTGATGATCATGTGCTGTGGGCCTCAAAACAGGTCCAGAGACCCTTAGATGGAACCCCCTCCCCTGCAATCAGGTTGACCAGAATCAAAAACACTGGGATGAAATCACCTAGTGAGGCTGATCCCCAACCCCAGGTTGATTGTCCAAGTTCAGGTGACTGACCACTGGCTGTGTGCTCAGTGGTCCTTGATATCACTGGTGTGTGCCAGTCTCAGGAGCACAGTAAGGATACAGCTGTGTCTACTGTACCCAGCTCCCCCGTGCCCAAGGCTGCTGACTCTCCTAAGGGCAGGTCCCGGAGAGTCAGAGGAGACAGAAAAGAAATGAAATAAAGACAGAAGACACGTGTCTGTTCTCTGACTGTGACCTACAAGCTGCATGTCTGTCTGCACACTTCCTACAGCCGCCACAACTCCCAGCTCACATAGGATGCCAAACAGCAGCACTAGTGGAACCTGCAGTCCCCAGACCAGGCTTCCTGCCACTGGGACCATCACCTTGGAGCTGCTGTGTGGGTGTGTGGTAGAACATTTAAAGTCCTTGTAGCTACCTGAGGCCATCCACAAATGTCCCTGAAGCTTTTCTTCCTCATCCTTGCCTCACCCTGACTTAGGGTCTTTCTGATCCTCTGTGTCTCCCATTTGTTACATTCTTCTCAAACCTCTTCTTGCTCCACTTCTGAAGCTTCCCTGACTCCATCCTCCAGGACCACAGACACCTTAGATGTCCTACCAGCTCAAATATGTGAACATGTGCCCTCAGGCCATGTGGAGAAACAGTGCTCGCTCTTGCTCTCTATAGCCCTCTGGGGCCAATGACAGCTTTTTCAGTGATGGCCCTGTACCCACATGTGACCCTGAACAATCTGCATACATCAAGTGAGGGCCAGGAGCAAGTAGGAATAATGGGGCTCTGACACTGCCACAAGCAACTTACAAGGCCTGGTAGAGCTCTGGGTTAGACTGGACTATAATTTGTTGAAAGGAAGATGCTCTGGCCCCAGAAACCAGGATGCTTAAGGAGCTGTAGGATATCTGGGCCTCCCAGAGGCCAATCCATTGTGGTGGCTGTGACCCCAGGGGCAGGAGCAGGGGCAGGATTCCCAGAGGATCCCAGCACAAGCTGTGTGAGCCGCCCTGTGTCAGCCTGCCTCCATCTGCAGCCTCGCCCTGTGTCAGCCCATCTTGCTCAAGGAAACACTACAGCTGTTACTGGGCCTAAGACCCTGGAGTCGGAGGCCATTGCAAAACACTCTCAGGAATGGTGGAAGATGAGGTTGACTATAAACCATGTCCATGGCCTAAGCAAGATTGTACGTTGAGCCTAGATCCCAGAAAGGAAGTGAAGAGAGCCACTGTGAAGGGTTCCCATGGTCAGAGGTCACCTGGTGTAGGTCATGATCACAGGTAGCTGCTGGAGCTCAGGCTGTTACCTTCCCAGCAGGCCCTTGCATTTCCTCCCCAGTCCCTGAGCTCTGACCTTCAGCGTCATCTGGAGCTTACCTTCCAAAGCAGGTGTCACAGGCCAGCCCAGACCTCAGTCCTCAAGTTCCTAGAGAGCTCCCCCTAGGTCACTGGAGGAGGCACCCCATGCCATACATACTCTTGGTTCTTGGCCAGTGTAATTAAGGCCTCAACAGTGAAAGGGGCAGCTAGGAACTGAACCTGAGAAGACAGCAGGGAGGCCGAAGGGCACTGGCCCCTGTAGTCCCCCACATCCTGCAGATTTCTGGAATCCTAATGTGCCATGGGACCATCATGTAAAGCTGTAGGCTGCACTAGCTCAAATAGCTATACAGAACGAAGAATAATGTCAGCCTACCCACAGATCTGTGCCTTCATGCATGTCTGTCTGTCTGTCTGTCTCTGCCACACATACAGCAGTCTCTCTTGCCATTCTCTGGGTGGTGTCCTCAAGGCAACAGCAGCTTGACTGTTTTCTAGACATGGCATCTCTGGCCAGAGTGGGAAACATCCATTATCACTCTTGTCATGATCCTATGGGTGCCGTGCTGGTGACTCGTGAACCTTAGAAACTTCCAGCATGCAAGAAGACTCACTTCCCGGATGGATATATGGGATCCAGGCCCTTGATGTTGGCCCTGTAGTTGTTTCCCCATTGTGGCCATGAGCAGGAGGTCAGAGCCACCTCCATGTGCCCTCGTAGAGCCGAGTGCCCTTGCTAACATCTACTGTGCGGTCAATTTAGCTCAGCAAATAGATCGATAACAAATTATCCCGATTCACCTTCATAACTCTTAAGCGAGCAATAGTGGAGGGGATACAGGGTCACGGGAAATAAATAGCCGTGAAAGCCCCTTGTGATCTATCACCTGGAGACAGTGGCACCATCCCACGCCAGCTGCTGACATGGTCATTAATAAAGCCCAGGAAAGCGCTGTCAGCTACAGTGAAGGATAGCCACAGGTCAGGTATGGGGACCTGCCTCATAACTGGCAGGGTACAAGATGCACCATTTGTGACCTGAGGCCCTCTCAGAGGTGGCAGTGTTACTGCCCAAGCAGACACGCTGGATGCCCATGTCTGTAGGTGCCCTTTACACCTGAGGGAGCACCTCTGGCCCATTCTGCAAATGAAACACCTGGAAATTGGAGAGTGGCTGTCATACCATAGTCACACTGCACTGCTTAGGTCCAGAGCCCTTGGCCTCTGGCTTTGTCTGTCCTGGCTACTTCTCTGGAGTCTCTCCCACCTCTTTCCTGCCTGCCTGTCTAGGGCATTTGTGTGTGAGCAGAGGTCAGCAGGCGAACACATGTGGAAGTGGTATGCACATATGTGGTACATGGACACTTGTTTGTCAAGGTGAGGCTAGTGTCTCTCTGCACACTGCCACAAGTGACCATGCTTGTGTTCAGAATTGTAACAAGAGTCTTCCTGAGGACTGTGGGTATCACATGGGATGCTCAGGTATAGGCCCTGAACAGGTTCAGCTGGGTCAGGGACATGTGCACGTCCATCTTTGTGGCCCTCCCCTGATCCCTTGCTGGATCCTTTTTGAAGCACACAGAGGTCACTGGCCTGCAGGGTATAGTCCCTAATGACAGATTGATCGAGTAAGGGTGACAGGCCATTAAGTCATCCCAGCCTGTGACGACTCTCCCCCACCCCCACTGAAAAACCAGCAACAACCAGCTGCCACACCTTCAGTGCCTAAGCCGTGTTCCCACAGCCTCTGCTTTAGTAGTAATGAGCTACACCTTAGAAAAGGACAACACTCCACCAAGCTGGCTGGATTGTGTACACATGCCAACAGGCACACACGTGCATTGAACATTCATAAAACATGCACACATGGGTGCCCATAGACAACACAGTTCTGGTATCAGAAATGCCTTCCTCAGTAAAATTCAGCTGCGTCAGAGGCTCCAGCAGCCAATGTCAGCCAGAGCAGTGTTAGATGTTATACAGGATTTGTGGGCTCTGCAATTCTTGATTGGTCGCGGGGTCCACAGAGCATCCCCAGTTCTGCATTGACCCTGCATGTGGACACCTGTTCCTGTCCTAGAACAGCAAGCCTGACCAATGCAGAGGAAAATCACTCTAAGAGACATTTTAAGCCGGGTATGGTGGCGCCCACCTTTAATCCCAGCACTCATGAGGCAGAGGCAGACAGATCTTTGTGAGTTTGAGGACAGCCTGGTGTTCAGAGCTAGTTCCAGGACAGCCAGGGCTGTTACACAGTGCAGCCCTGTCTCAAAAAACAAAATTTTTTTTAATAATGTGGAAGGACAGGAGAAAAGAGTGACTGACCCTGTATGTGTCCTACCAGTTTATTGAGTAGGAGGTTCAAGCTATATTTGCTTTGGTCATTTTCAGGAAGTGAAACCCATGGGGCTGGGGAGATGGCTCAGCGGTTAAGAACACTGGCTGCTCTTCGAAAGGACCTGGGTTCAAATCCCAGAACCCACATGACAGCTCACAGCTGTCTAACTCCATTTCTAGGGGATACAATGCTGGCTTCTTTTGGGCATCAGGCATGCATATATGTTGTGCACAGGCATACTTGCAGGCCAAAAAAATCATTAAAAATATTATATATTTTTTTATTATATATATATATGTTTTATATATATAATATAATAGTGAAGCCGGGCATGGTGGCACACACCTGTAATCCCAGCACTCAGGAGGCAGAGGCAAGCTGAGTTCAAGGCCAGCCTGGACCACAGAGTGAGTCCAGGACAAACAGTACTGTTACACATAGAAACCCTCTCTCGAAAAACCAAAAAAAATAAATAAATAAAAGTGCAACCCAGACTTTGCCAGTGCCACAGAGACCCAGCTGGCCTGTGTGTGAAGCCTTCTTGAAGTCAGCTGTACCTCTGCCTGGGAAAAGATGGCTAGTGACAGAGTGCTCACAGAGTGTGACCCCAGCTCTGAGCACTCTGTACTGTTCTGGGGTGAGTCCAGCACCTCAAGGAAGGAGTTGACCCATATGTGAGTTCCAGCACATCTTTCTAAAAGGAAGCTTCTCCGTGGCCTCCAGGAGGAAGTAGGCGAATTAGCAGACCACTAACTTCACTTGTCTAAGTAACAAGTGAAAATATTAGATGTTGAGCACTTAGGGGTGAGTTTTAAGCATTGAGTATGAAAGACATGGCATTCAGTGTCCTGTGTGACTGTAGCTTAGAGGGGCATTTGGGAATGTTGTAGTAAAGAACACTGGAGCATTTGTGCAGATGACAGCCCTTGAGGAAGGCTGGAAGTGTAGCTCAGCTGGTGGATCCCTGTCTACCACACAAAAAACCCTGGGTTTGATCTTCCTTGGCACAGCATAAAACCAGACAGGAATGTCGGTGTATCTATGCCTGTCATTCCAGCACTTGGGGGGTGGAGGCAGGAGCATTCCCATGAATTCAGAGTCAGCAGACCCTGTCTTAAAAACGGGGGGAGGAGAAAGAGAAAAATAGTCCTAACTGATTTTATTGTACCTTAAAATTAAAAATATGAAAACAAAGCTGGATGGTGATGCACATCTTTAATCCCAGCACTCCGGAGGCAGAGGCAGGCGGATCTCTGGGAGTTCGAGGCCAGCCTGGTCTACAGAGAGAGTTCCAGAACAGCCAGGGTTACACAGAGAGACCCTGTCTCAAAAAATTAAATAAATAAATAAATAAATGAAGGAAAAAAAAAACAAGTTTTAACAATTGGCTGTAATTTGGCCTTGTTCTTTGTTAAGATATTGCAACCACACAGCATGCTTGGAGGGTTTTTTGTTTTTTCAAGACAGGGTTTCTCTGTGTAGCCCTGCCTGTCCTGGACTCGTTTTGTAGACCAGCCTGGCCTCAAAACTCATTGAAATCCACCTGCCTCTGCCTCTTGAGTGTTGAGATTAAGGGCATGTGCCACCATGATCAGTTCTTTTGTGTTTTTAAACACCAAACATTAAGGATACACTAGATAGGCCATGGAGTTGGCTCAGCAGGTAAAAATGATTCCTGCTGGGTTTCAGATCCAGGACAAGCTGCTGAGGTGCCTATTTTAAATGCCAAAGTGGACCTTGGCCTCCAGGTTCTCCCAGCATCCTTCAGTCCCTACCTGTTACAGGGCATGGCTGGCATACACTGCCTCTATCCTGAATTTTCCAACCCTTCCTTCCCCCAGAGGCTCTTCACTATATAATCCAGACATTTCGCATTTCGTTGTTCTCTCTTCTCTCTCTCTCTCTCTCTCTCTCTCTCTCTCTCTCTCTCTCTCTTTCCCTTCCTTCCTCTCTCCCTCCTCCTCCTCTCCTCCCTCTCTCTGCAGGCATGCATGCTTTCTCTCCCCACCTTTTCTTTTCTGTCTCCCCTTCTGCATAGCAATTTCCTGGCCCTAAACCACCAAAGAGCTGCCCCCAATAAACCTCCTTTATACTTTAATTTGGCTTGAATGGCTCATTTCGTTAGAGGAGATAACCTAACACTTCCATCAAACCACTGATGTACCTGAGTTCACCAGAGCCTTCATGGTGGGTGGAGAGAAGCCATTCCCTAAAGTTGCCCTTGTTGAGATATACTTTAGCATTTAGCGTAACTACAGCCATTTTTATCTTCAGTCTCCATTTTAGTTATAAGATGAATTACTCATACTTTGTTACCTTGTTACCTTGACATTCTGAAGATTCTCCAACTACAGCTCCACTTGGGACCAATCAAATTAAAGGTCAGTTAGAAATGCTTTGTCTAGCTAGTCCAAATGCTGTCATCCGCTTGCTTCCTACCTGGTTGTTACCTGGATGCAGTTTGTTTCCTAGATCTGGTTACTTGGTTCTTAACTGGACACGGTTTTTCTTATAAAAATCTTGCCTCCGAAGCAGACCGACATCACAGTTAGCCTCCAAGACCTCTGTGACCCTGGTCATAATGGCTATGACCAGTTTTGGGGTGTCTGTTCAATAAACCATAAATATCTGACTGAGATTGGTGACTGAGTGGTTTGTGTGGCTGTCCTTGGGACTATAACTTTTGGAGGCCCCAACGAGACTGGCCTATAGCACCCTCTTATCTCGAGTGCACTGTGGTGTGCATGCACACACATGCACAATAAGTAAATATTTTTAACTTACAAATTATATATAATGAAAGGCTAGGCATAATGGCATACACCTTTAAACCCAACACTTAGGAAGCAGAGATAGAAGGATCTCTGTGAATTGGAGGCCAGCCTGGTCTCCAGAACAGCCAAGACATAGAGACATTTTGTGTGTATGTATTCCACTATATACAAATAAATAGTATTCCTTTAAATTATCATTGTAACCTAGATATTTATTCTGCTTGTTCTTATTTATAATTGTGGATTTTTGTAGAATGGATGTAGTTGGTTTGTTCTGATTAGAAACTTCACAGATTTATTGTTTAAATAACTATGCCAGTGAAAATGGCCTTATATAAACCTGTATAATTTTTTAAAGTGTTCCCTTATGGAAACCCACTACTTTGTAAGCTAAATTAAATTTATAATTTAGGGCTGGGGAGGTGAGTGCATGGTTAAGAGTACTTGTTCTCACAGGGGACCCAGCTTCGGTTCCCAGCACCCACATGGTGGCTCACAACCATCCATAACTCCAATTCCTGAGTATTGGTTGCCTTCTCCTGACCTCTGTGGGCACCAGACATGTGTGCAGTGCACACCCAGCATGCGGGCAGAACACCCATAAACATAAAATAGTAAAATGATCCTTTCTTTTGGGGACAGGGTTTTGAGACAGGGTTTCTCTGTGTAACAGCCCTGGCTGTCCTGGACTCACTTTGTAGACCAGGCTGGCCTCGAACTCACAGAGATCCACCTGCCTCTGCCTTCTGAGTGTTGGGATTACAGGGGTGTGCCACCACGCCCAGCTGTAAAATGATTAAGACTAGCCAGTTGAGTAAACCTGTGAGGTCAGACCCAGCCAAGGTGGAAAAGACATAACGAATTGTATTTGAGTTTGCTCTTCCAAGGGCACCCTCTTGATCAAGAGTCAAGTTTGCAGCCGGGCGGTGGTGGCGCACGCCTTTAATCCCAGCACTTGGGAGGCAGAGGCAGGCGGATCTTTGTGAGTTCGAGGCCAGCCTGGTCTACAAAGCGAGTCCAGGACAGCCAGAGATATTCAGAGAAACCCTGTCTCGAAAAACCAAAAAAAAAAAAAAAAAGAAAGAGTCAAGTTTGCTCTGTCTAGACAATTCCACTGGAGTTGTGATCTCTTTTCTTTGTGACCCTGAACTATTTCTAATAAAGCTTCTCTAAACAAAAACTTCTCTAGGATTTTGGTTGAAATTGAAGAATTTACAGGTTAAATTGGATAAATCTGATCTTGCAAGACCACACCTTGAGCCTGGGCCTTTCGAGCTCTCCTGTAGGTAGTTCCGTCTTGGGAGAGATTTGGCCTCAGGTGTTGGCGAGGGGGGACCCTGAGTGAGATGGTTTTGTCTTTCATCTTTAAATTGATTACTGGTGTGGTCTTGGAGGGCTCCTGTTCATCCTCAAGCCTCCAAGCCTGGGTCCCTTCCTGGTTTCTTTTCTGGACTGTCCAGGGTTCTGTTTCTTCTCTTACCACCCTTTTCTCCTCTTAAGCATTGCTGTGAGGCCCCTTCCTCCTGCTCACCTCCTTTCCTGGGACTCTCACCTTTGGCACCCCTCAGCTAACCCACAGCTGCTCTAAGGGCTACTACACTTGGTGAGCAAGCACTGAATTTTGTTCAGGTTGTCATCATTAACTGATTGTACCATCTGCGTCCAGTCTTTCTTGGGGACCTGCTGTTGCAGACCCTCCCTCTCTTGGAACAGCCATACAGGGTCGCAGCTACATGGGTGTGTAAGGTGTGTGTGGGATCTTACTGTGACTATGCCATCTCCTTGTTCCAATCCTAAAGCCCAGAAGGCTCTGAAAAGCAACATTGTTTGGGTTCTGTTTTAGTGTTTAGTTTCCCATTCCCAAAGAAAACTGAGCTGAAAGCCTGAGGCTCCATCTGGTCCTGGACCCCACTTGGTGAGAATCTTTGCAAGTCATGCTGGGAGCTACAGTATGTTGGCTCTGGAAACAACCCCAGACCCTGCTGGGTGTCACATACCATACCAGGTGTTGAATGTGCCTGAGACAGCTGAAAGCTCAGAATCTGACACACAGGTCTTGCTGTGGGCTTTTGATGCAGGATACATCCGTTAATCTGAGTTTTAGAGAGTAGTAAACTGGCCTCTGAAACCTTGTGACTGCTGAGCTGGGAAGGAGGACACATGGGTTGTCTGTCTCCAGGTTCTATTTCCTAAGGGTTAATGACTTACTTAGAATTCCACTTGAGCATGTATGGGTCTCATGCAGGTTTCAGATTTGTGGGCATGAGGTGGCTCAGGCTTCTGTGCCTGTTTGTATGTCCTGTGGACCTACCTCAGTCCTGCAGGAAGTCTTCCAATTGCTGATCTGTGGGCCCATCCTCCCAGATGAACTCAGTGCTCCTCCTGGGGTGTCCACTCCTCACTGTGTTGTCTTGCCCATTTTAGATGGTTGTTAGGCACACAACACCCACCTGTAGGTCACTTCCCACTATCACTCGATTTTCCTTCCATGGCCCTGTGTTCAGATCCTCCATACAGGCAGAATGTTCTGGGCTCATCCCCTAGGTCCTCACACACCTCAGGAACCTGCCCTGTGGCTGCCTCCGAGCTACTCTCTTTGTTCACCGTCTGCCTCTTGCCCTCCTGTGGGCAGCTAACCTTTCTGGATTTGGTTTTGCCACACCTGGTGTCTTAGGGTTTCCACTGCTGTGAAGAGAAACCATGACCATGAAGACTCTACAGGAAAGCATTTAATAGCGAGAAGCATGGCGGCAGGCAGGCAGACATGGTGCTGGGGAGACAGCTGAGAGCTCCACATCCAGATCAGCAGGCAGCAGGAAGGGTGTGAGCCCCTTGTCCTTGCTACAGTGGTGACTCAGACACAGTGGAGACCATCCCCCGGTGTCTGCCCTGCCCTGCCCATGGCTGAAGAGTCCTGTAGCTGCCCCTGTCACACTCTGGAGGACCATGTTTCTTTCAGATCCTCTCTAAACCTGGAGGCAGATGCTCAGGTCTTCTGTGACCAAAGTCTGGGAGGCCACCTTTCCCTCCAGTGGTGGCTTTGTGGAACGGGCCCAACAAGTCTCCCCCATCCCACCTGACCATTTAATGGAGGCCTGCATTTTTCACATTCAGATTGCATAATTAGGACAGGACATATGAGGGGCCCTGGAGAGAATCTTGACCTGCAGAGCTCTGGCCACCTTCTGTGACAAGACTACCAGGTCAGGCCCCAATAGTCCCCACCATTAAGCAGCAACTCTCAGCAGGAACATTCCAACTAAAGGTCCACCCTGTCCTGGAGGCCTGAAGGATTGTGGAAGATGGCAGATACCTGGCTGAAATCCTAACTGGTGTGTTTGTGGGACACCTGTGTGGAACACACTATGAGGGAATCCTATTCAAAACCACTCCGTGGTACCTCCCCCAAAGAACCTCCTAATAAGGCTCCTCTCTGTGTGAGGCTTCCCTTCCTGGGACACCCCCTGACTCTGCAGAACATCTACCCACTCACCCAGAACACAGTCCACCAGATACAGGGTCTCAGAGGCAGGCTGCCACAGAGCTTCCATGTGATGTGAGGTGCATCACCACAAGGGACTAAGGGTCAGGGAGGTGACAGAGCCATGGCACAGGCACTTGGGAGAGGATGTGGCCACAGAAAATAGAGGTGTCAAGGCTGGGTCCTGGCTGGGTTACACAGCCCTCTAAAGAGCCAATGCCTCACCCTTGCCTCTAAGATGATCTTGGTTAACACTGAGCGTTGTGGTGAGGCTGTGGTCTAGCACCTGCTCATAGCAGCAATGAGAGGCAAGGAATAGCAGGAGGACCATGCAGTGACTTAGCCAATGTCCCCTTGGGGAAGGAGACATAAGTGCTTTGGGAGAGGCTGGGATGCTAATGCTAAGAGTGGTGATTTGAAGAAAAAAAAATGTCCCCTATAGTCTCTTAGGGAGTGGCATTATTGGAGGTGTGCTGTGGCCTTGTTGGAGGAAATGTGTCATAGAGGGGTGGAGGAGGGGGAGCGTTGAGGTCTCAGAAGCTCAAGCCAGGCCCAATGACTTACTTTCTCGCTGCTGCCTGCTATCCAGATGTGGAGCTCTCAGCTACCTTTCCATCACCATGTCTGCCTGCGTGCCACCATGCTTCTCACCATGATGACAATAGGGACTAAACCTCCGAACTGTAAGCCAGCCCCTATTAGATGCTTTCCTGTAGAGTCTTCATGGTCATGGTTTCTCTTCACAGCAGTGGAAACCCTAAGACACCAGGTGTGGCAAAACCAAATCCAGAAAGGTTAGCTGCCCACAGGAGGGCAAGAGGCAGACGGTGAACAAAGAGAGTAGCTCGGAGGCAGCCACAGGGCAGGTTCCTGAGGTGTGTGAGGACCTAGGGGATGAGCCCAGAACATTCTGCCTGTATGGAGGATCTGAACACAGGGCCACGGAAGGAAAATTGAGGTGATAGTGGGAAGTGACCTACAGCTGGGCGTTGTGTGCCTAACATCCATCTAAAATGGGCAAGACAACACAGTGAGGAGTGGACACCCCAGCAGGTATATAGACCTGCCATTCCTAGCAGAGGAGCAGGCCCAGATGTGGTCGAAAGGTTTTCCTCACCAGACACCAGCACCAGCGCCATCCTTCACCTGTCCCTCTGAACTCATGGCCACGCCCAGCTCAGCTGGAACCCTGGACCTGGAAGGAGGCGCCCATGCTTCCCTGCATGTACCCTCTTCCTGGCCTCTGCTGACTCAAATCTAACTGTGTGGAAAACAGCAGCAGGAAGGGCCATGGACCCTGAGGCTCAGTTTTCCCCCATATTCCTCCTGGATTCAGCCCTTCTCCTGGGCTCTGTGGCTAAAAAGGACACACAGTGGGTCCCCTCTTCCCAAGCTGTGAGGCAATCTCAGGAATCCTCAGAGGAGACCAGGTGGAAAGCACCCGGATAGGGGAGGGGGTGCGGCAGCAATGTCTCGTCAGCTAAATGGGTTCTATTCCAGAGACTGATTTTATCTGAATGGCCATTAATGTGATTTATTTGGCTGTTTCAGATTCTTTGCTCCCAAATTTGTCACCAATCCTCTTGGTATTGACTGAAAGACAACAATCCCAGTTCAGAATGGAGAGGTTTGGGAACAAGGCTGTCCAGCTTGGCTCAGGATTCCTGTGCACGCCTTGCTCTTCGCTCCAGAGCAGTTGGACTGGAAAGGACTGTAAGACGGAGAAAGGAAGGGATACCGACCTTTCTCCCTCACTCCTCCTTTGGCAGACAAGTACCTTCCTCCCAACCCCAGCTGTGTCCTGGTCTCCCCAGGGGAAGCCCGTGTGAGATAACCCACACAGAGCTTTCCTGACAACAGCAGACAGTCATTGTGGCTGCGGCTGGAACGGAGTTCATTTTCAACATCCTGGCATTGGAGACTCAGGATACCGAGCTCTTAGCCGCTGCTCCAGTGCCACACTCCCTACCATATTGGTGATGGAGTCCTATCCCTCATGAAATGTGAGCCCCAAATAAACCCTTCTACTAAAATAAATCAAATTAAATTTAAAAAGATTCAGGATCCCCTGATTTACAGCAGCTCCCCCAGCCGCTACTCTAGCTGCCTCAGCCCAGCTCTTGGCATGGCCAACACATTAGATTAGGAGATGGTGCCACAGGAGCAATGGCTCAGCCATTGTGCTCCCCATGGAGTCCTCAATTCTAAGTCTACTATTGCATTTCTTTGACCTCCTGCCCCACCAATTCTGGCTCAAGGCTCCCTACACACTCTGTCTTCTCCCAGGAAGTCAGCAGAAGCAATTCCAGCTGAACTAGAGGGGTTCTCTGTAACCATACCCTCTGCACTCCTCCCTCTGCATCCCTGCCCTCTGCACCCCTGCCC
>CAJQZJ010004953.1:641068-763600 GCA_907164525.1 Lophiomys imhausi | reverse complement strand
GCACTCCTCCCTCTGCACCTCTGCCCTCTTCCTCTCTTTTGACTCCAGCACAAGACTGAGGGGATAGAGTACAGAGTGGTGCTATAGGGGAGGAGAGGGCCCTGGGGTGGAGGGTAGAGCAGCAGGCACCCCAAGTTGAGTAGAAATGGCTCCATCACTGTACATATACAGCTGTGCATCATCAAAACCTGTGGTTGGCTGGGGAGGAGGCTTTTGTGAAGCAAGGCAGACCCATTCTGCCATGGGTCAGACTCACAGCCCCTGACTCTGCCTGCTGGGAAGAAGCCATCCACCTGCCACCTGCCTTTCTGGATTTGGCCTAACATAAGCCACCTGTCCCCAGGAGAACAGTCTGGTGTTTCACTCAAGCCCAGCTTCCCTGGAAGGCTGGAGCCCTGGAAGGGGCTTGGGTGAGTAAAGAGGCAGTGTCCTTTCATATGGTCACTTCTACTGTGATGGATTTTCCCATCAAGCGCAGCCGGGAGGCAGCTGGTCCAGGGTAGAAAATGCTTTAAAACTGTGCCCCTTAGCCAGGCAGTGGCGGCACATGCCTTTAATCCTAGCACTTGGGAAGCAGAAGCAGTTGGATCTCTGTGAGTTTGAAGACAACCTGGTCTACTGAGTGAGTTCCAAGACAGCCAGTTACACAGGGAAACCCTGTCCCGAAAAACAAAAACAACAAGTAAAAACCTATGTCCCTTTGTGGGCCAACCCCACCCACCAGCCACCTCAGACATGGAGCCCTGTGTATTTGCACTGCCTTCCAGAATCCCCCACATACACACACAGATCCCATTAGATCACAGTGAGAGACAGGTGACTGACCTACAGGGCCAGGTTACCTGTGGCAGAAGAAAAGACCCTGGGCTGGAGCTGATGGAGCAGGAAGACCAAGTTGGACAGCTCCCTATACAGTACCACAGAGCAGATGTGGAGCCTCCTTGCCAGAGAACTAGGGGTACAAGTGTGGCCCAGGTGGAGACAGCAGCATGCAAGAGCCCATCCCCAACCCCCACCCCATCATAGACAAGGGAAGCCACAAGACCAGGCACCTGCCTTCCTCTACTGTGTCTCTGGAGCCACACTGCCCCCTGCTGCTACTAATGGGCACGGCAGGAACCTCCGGGCTGAGTCTGTCTGAGTCATTGTGGTGGAACACTGCCCCCAAGTACTTCAGCAGATTCTCAGTAGGGAGCCACTTATAATTTGTGGACGTTTCTGGCCACAGCCAGGGCACACAGGAAGCCAAGTGAGCTTAAGGCTGGGGCTTCTGCCTATATAGGTACCTGCCAGGTAGGAGGGCAGGTCTGGCTAGTGCCAGAGCTGAACAGATGGTGCTGATACCCAAAGTCAGAGATTTGGAGCATAGGAAAGGCTCTAAGGAGCCAGCATCCCAGCATCTTGTCCTGTCCCTGAACTCCTGAGACTGGCAGCACTGGGGCTGACTGCTGAGCCCCAGGCCCTCCGGGACGCAGGAGCCTGCAGGGGCAGCAGCAGCCAGGCTAGTGGCTCCTATCTGCTCCATCCATCTCTCTGTCCATAGATCTAGAATGTCTAGAATGTTCCATACTTCCTTTTTGTTTTCCGCTGATGAAGATTAAACCCAGGGTCTCATGCGTGCTGGACAAGCCTTCTCTACCTCTGACAAGGCCTCCGCTCTTTGTTACTTTAATTTGACCCAGAGTCTCACTAAGTTTCCCAGGCTGGTCTTAAACTGGCAATCCTCCTGTCTCCACCTCTTGAGTAGCTTCAGATGCCACCACTTCAGGCCCAATGTCTTTTTAATTGATTGGTTGGTTGATTATCCTGGGGAGGGGCTGAGACAAGGCCTTTGTAGTCCAGGCTAGCCTTCTCCAGGATGGCCCTTGTGGCTATTCTGTTCTTCCTTTCCCATGCCAATCCTAGTACTTCCCCCCTTTTACAGGAACATGGAATTACATAGAAGATTTTAAAAGAAATAACTCAAGTGAGATTTGTTTGTGGTATAGGACATAAAGAACATAAAGTTGGGTTCTCACGTGGAGCTAGCGGCACATCTGATGGATTGTGGTCTCCAACTGCCCAAACTAGTCCTAGGTCACCTGGACTGGAGCTACTAGCCCTCCTTGCTGCCTTCCTGGGAAGCCACTGTGGACTGTGGAACCCAGGACAGGGTGGGTCACACCATGTTCCTAGGCAGCACATACCTGGGGTTGCCACAGGATATAGGAGCCAGCAAGGGAGTTGGAATCACCACCAGAGCCAGGACCCGGGCCAGAGAAGCTCAGGTAAAATTAGCTGGGAGATACCAACAGGCCAAGTCCTAGGAAGGAGGCTCTACCAGGGCCAGGCTGATGGGGAGAAAGACTTCAAAAGCTGTCCAGAACAGACCTCACACTGATGCTACCCACCCCACAGCTATTGGCGTTCCTGAAAGTAGTTGCTGGGTTCATCACTCTAAAGACCAGCCTTAGAGGCTAAAGGAAAGGTGAGGAGGAGGCGACAGATGGAGGCTCATGTGAGCCCATCAAGAGATTCTAGTGGCCTTTGATTTGGACTTTTTAAAAGTATCCTGTACTGCCGGGCGGTGGTGGCGCACGCCTTTAATCCCAGCACTTGGGAGGTAGAGGCAGGCGGATCTTTGCGAGTTCGAGGCCAGCCTGGTCTACAAATTGAGTCCAGGACAGCCAGGGCTATACAGAGAAACCCTGTCTCGAAAAGCCAAAAAAAAAAAAAAAGTATCCTGTACTGGCTTCTCCTGGCTCCCTGCCTAGGACATGAGATGCTAATAGCTCTTGCCTTTACTTCCTCTTCACATATCTTTCCAGGCATCAGCCGAGGACTTCCTTTCCTCTCTACACCTGGCTGTTATACAGTGGGGCTATTGATGCACTTTTGACATGTTTTAGAGAGGCCTACTGGGCACATACTAGTTTCCCAGAAGACCCAGGTTCAATTCCCAGCAACTATCTGAAGTTCCAGTCCCAGGGGACCTAATTCTGTCTTCTGACTTCCGTGGATACCAGACAGGCACAAGGTGCACAGATATGCATGCTGACAAAACACCCACACAAATAAAATAAACAATTTAAACAAACAAACAAATAACATATTTTTAAGTTTAGATTGGCCCACTGAATGGCTACTCTGGCTGCTGTACCTAGTGCCCCCATTCAACTGGAAGAAGCCAGAGTGGTTGTTTCCCTAATTCCATCCAGCATTTCTGGCCAACTCCAGATTGGAGGTGATGAAAACAGGACATAAGATTTGGATAAGCAGTCTAGGGTTAAAAGACTCCAAGAAAAGGTGGTGGTGCATTCCTTTAGTCCCAGAACTCAGGAGGCAGAGGTAGGAGGACCTTTGTGAGTTCAAGGCCAGCCTGGTCTACAGAGCAAGTTCCCAGACAGCCAGGGCTACACAGAGAAACCCTGTCTCAAGAAGAAGGAAAAAAAAAGACTCCAAAGAAAACTAGTCAGTTTATCTCTTTGCCAGAAATGTCGTTGGCCTTTTGACAGCCTCATTCTTGACACAGGCCAGAGATGCCAAGCATGTTTGGAGGGCTCTGATCTAGTTCCTAAATGATTCTAGCTAGGGTCACCTCTGTAGAGGGGGTAATACTACAGTAGCAGTGAGGTCCTATAAAGAGAGAAAGTCACCAGGCATGGTGGCACATGTCTTTAAACCCAGCACTTGGGAGGCAGAAGCAGGCGAATCTCTGTGAGTTCGAGGCCAGTCTGGTCCACAAAGCGAGTCCAGAACAGCCAGAGCTCTGATACACAGAGAAACCCTGTCTCAAAAAAAACCAGAGGGGGGATTGCACAGAGAAGAGAAGACTTCTGGTCAAGAGAATAGGATTTCTGGCCTGAATATTCCAGTTGAGCCAGGTCAGTCACCCAAGGGACCACCCCTAGAAGACAGGCTCCCTTAAGCCATGCCAAAGAGTTAGAATAAGTAATTCCTTGTCCTGGGGCCCAAAGGTTCACCAAAATCAAACAATGCCCAGTCACTCATGACAGTAATTTGCTTTTAGGTGAGACTTCAGAAAGTCAGCAAACGCTGGATTAGTCTGGTGGGGGGAGGGGCGACATAATGTAATAAAGAAGAGGGGAATTGTTAGAAACTCCTTTCTTTCAATCAAAGGTGGTTAGCCTGCCAAGGGCCAGAATTCTATAAAACTCTCCCATCTTGTGAAGCTGTGTACACGCTTGCTTCCCAAACTCCTGGACACCCCAGAGACTTGCTTTTATACCCCTCCCCTTTGTGCGGAGTATGAATTAGCCAACCATGTCACTGTGAGTGTGCACTGCCCCCACTTCCATGAGACACAGTGCCATTAGAGTACAACTCAGGGAGTGTCATGCCCTGGTGTTCTTGCCAGTTTAGGTCATTGTGCACCCTTCTCTAAAAAGTTCCATGTGCACGTGTTTGCATCTGAGTGTGTGTGTATGTGCAGCACATGCATGCAGGAGCCTGTGAAGGTCGGAAGAGGGTGTTGGATCCCTTGGAATTGGAGTAGGTGTTTAGAACTGAATCCAGGTCACCTGCAAGAGCATTGCTGAGTTGTCTTTCTAGCCTCATGTTGCACACTTTCTGCAAAAAAGAGATAGCCTTGCCAGGTTTTTTAAAAAGCATAAAAATAAAATTATGTCTTTAGGCTTTTTCATGAAACATTATGTTGGGCTAGGGTATCAACATTATCCAACAACAAAAACAAGCCAATCTGAAGGACAACAGGATGAAAATGTTCTCTTACACCTGCAAAACATTTCTGTGAAAGGAACCTTCCTTATCTTTGTAGTATCCAATGTGAGATCTACCAGACATGTACATACTTGACATTTGGCTTGATTGAGGTCATGAGTTTTTCATAACCCAAGTGGCCATATACAACTGGTGGTCACTAATGTTTCGTGGGTCAAGCCAAGAGTTTGGGGGATTTTCATAATACCTGCTAAGAAGTTAAGGGTAGCCGGGCAGTGGTGGCGCACGCCTTTAATCCCAGCACTTGGGAGGCAGAGGCAGGCGGATCTTTGCGAGTTCGAGGCCAGCCTGGTCTACAAATTGAGTCCAGGACAGCCGGGGCTACACAGAGAAACCCTGTCTCGAAAAACCAAAAAAACAAAAAGAAGTTAAGGGTTGGGTATAGGATAAGGATTACTTTCAGTAGATAGATATGAAACTTTTAGCTGATTTTGGAGATGGGTCTGGCACCCTGGGGAGAATTCATGCACCGTTCTAGCTTTCAGCGTAAAGGCCTCGATTTTGGGCTCACTTAGGAAGATGCTTATAGTAACAAAAAGTGTTTGAGGTTGGGACATCTGTAGAGACATCTGTGCGGTGAAATCACTGTTGAGTTTTATTTTAGGACAAGGTGTCCAGAGCCAGAGGGGAGTCTGGAGGTAAGGCAGCTGAAGGGATAGGCCCCTTTTGGCCATCTGCAGGTTGTACTGGGCTCTTCCTTTGTGGGGGATTAAGATCATGTTGTTGCTTTCAAACTCTTTGCTAGGATCCAGCTTGTTCACAAAGGGTTGGTTTCC
Source organism: Lophiomys imhausi (assembly GCA_907164525.1). Classification (NCBI taxonomy): domain Eukaryota; kingdom Metazoa; phylum Chordata; class Mammalia; order Rodentia; family Muridae; genus Lophiomys; species Lophiomys imhausi. The sequence continues at coordinate 758,084 of CAJQZJ010004953.1, read as the reverse complement.
CCCATGAGCAGGCTTGTGTTATGTGATGGGTTTACACATATGGAACGATCACTTGGCCTGTGGTTCAGTGTCACAGCTGGCATGTTGCCAGAGGGGCTGGCCCAGGTGGGTGCTGAGCAAGTGATAACAGGCAGAGAGGTGTCTGTGAAAAAAATGCTGGTATAACACTCTGTCCAGGAACCTGATCTCATTGTCATGAACTAATCCTGGTTTCCTGTTTTTGTATTGAGGGAAACATTCCCACACTCATGCATAAATCCAGCTCAGATCTCACTTTGTGGGTAATGCTGGTCCTCATTGGCTTCATGTGTGTTTTGCTGATTTTTGTCAACTTAAGAGAAAGTAGAGTTGTCTGTGAAGAGGGAACCTCATTTGAGGAATTGCCTCCCTCAGATTTGCCGGTGGATGTGCCTGTGAGCCATTCTCTTCATTGCTTTGATGTAGGAGGCCCAGCCCATGGGGGTGGAGCCATCCCAAGCCCAGTGCGACTGGACTATTTAAGATAAGTAGCCCAGCAACCCTGAGGGAGCAAACTGTACTGTGCTTCAGTTCCTGACTCCTCGCAATGATGGACTGTAACTGGTAAGATAAAATCCTTTCCTCCCTAAGTTGTACTTTTCGTCATAGTGTTCACACAGCAACAGGGAGAAAACTACAGCAGGTGTCACCCTGTGAATCTATCTGCCTAGGTCTGCCAGTATCAACGCCTCGGGAAGACTGACTAAGCTGAGTGAGTTTTGAAGCACCGTGTGCCGTTGAGCACAATGCTTCCCAACAGACACGATGTGTGACCTTCACACTGTCATTAAATGTCCTTCATCTCCACTCAGCACACAGTAGCCACCATGCCAGGCACCTCCACCTTTTAACTACACTTCGCAAGAGACTGTTTTGGTTTGTGGTTTTTCTAGATAGGGATTCTCTGTGTAGCCCTGGCTGTCCTAGAACTCACTTGGTAGACCTGGCTGACCTCGAACTCAGACTATCTGCCTCTGCCTCCAGAGTGCTGGGAATAAAGGTGTATGCCACCACACCCTGGATGCAAGTGACTGTTCTTTTTGTGTGTATGTTTGAGAGATTCAGGACAACCGTCCCCTTCTGGGTCCCAAAGGCTCTGGGGTATCTTGCACTTCAGCCTGTGGCCCACTAGAGGGCAGACAGAGTTCTTAGCACTGGATAGGGCATTTAAGTCCAGCTGTGGATATTCTTCTGTCCCCGTAAGGTGCTTAAAAGGCAGAAAAAAGCCGGGCGGTGGTGGCTCACGCCTTTAATCCCAGCACTTGGGAGGCAGAGGCAGGCGGATCTTTGTGAGTTCGAGGCCAGCCTGGTCTACAAAGTGAGTCCAGGACAGCCAAGGATACACAGAGAAACCCTGTCTCGAAAAACCAAAAAAAAAAAAGGCAGAAAAAGCCTCTGTAGAACCCACTCCTGCAGGCCACAGCATCAGGCCAGCGCTCATGCGCCTTCCTGATCTGCCCCCTGCACTCTTCTGGGAAGACCCTACACATGTCTAATTCACCCTACCGGGAGCCAGGAGCCCAAGGCAAACCAAAGTCCTGATACCACCAAAGTCCAACTTGGTGAACTAATGAGTTCGATTGGGGTTACTTACTGGAGCAAAAATGACTCAAAGACAACTTCACATCAAGGCCCACTCTAGCATGTGTGACAGTTCACAAAAGCTGGGAACCTGGAACACATTGCAGTCAGATCAACAGGTTGGACAGTGTCCTTTCCCAGTGGCTCAGTTGGTATAAACCTCTTCTAGGTAGCTTGACTGGTTTCTGCTTCTTCCAGGTAGTTGTTCTTGTCTAAGAGTCTTTGCAGTTAGGCTCAGCTCTTCTGAGAGAGACTCTCAGCTTTCATTGTTTACTCTGGCTGGGAGGGGCCTAGTGAATCTGGTCAGTTTCAGGGACTTCCTGAAGCTTCCTGAGTTGCTAACTGTGGTGGTTTGAATTAAAATGCCCCATAGATCCATAGGAAGTAGTACTATTAAGAGGTGTGGCCTTGGGGCTGAAGAGATGGCTCAGTGGTTAAGAGCACTGACTGTTCATCAAAAGGACCCGGGTTCAAATCCCAGCACCCACATGGCAGTTGGAAACTGTCTGTAGCGCCTGGGTGTGGTGATGCACACACCTTTAATCCCAGCACTTGGGAGGAAGAGGCAGGTGGATCTCTGTGAGTTCAAAGCCGCCCTGGTCTACAGAAGGAATCCAGGACAGCCAAGGCTACAGAGAAACCTTGGCTGGAAAAAAAAAAAAAAGAGGTGTGTCCTCATTGGAGAAATTGTATCTCAGTTCTCTTCCTGTGGCCTGGAGATCCAGATGTAGAACTCTCAGCCACCTCTTCCAGTACCATGTCTACCTGTACACCACCATGCTTTCCAACATGGCAATAATGGATTAACCCTCTGAACTATAAGCCAGCCCAATTAAATGTTTTCCTTTATAAGAGTTGCCATGGTTGCCGGGCAGTGGTGGCGCACGCCTTTAATCCCAGCACTTGGGAGGCAGAGGCAGGCGGATCTTTGCGAGTTCGAGGCCAGCCTGGTCTACAAAGTGAGTCCAGGACAGCCAGGGCTACACAGAGAAACCCTGTCTCAAAAAAAACCAAAAAAAAAAAAAAAAAAAGAGTTGCCATGGTCATGGTGTCTCTTCACAGCAATAGAAATCCTGAGACATTTACCTTCCTGCCTAAGGAGCTTCCTGCAGGATGGAATGTTTTAAACTGGGAGGAAGCTGTTACATAACACTCCCTCCCTGATGGCCTAACTTCCTATCTACCCTCCACCTACAAATGAATTGGAAGGAAACTTACGTATTGTATGGATGTAACAGCTGTCAATAAAAGACCTATGACCTAAAGTTAGGATGTGTGTAACACAGTAGCTTTTATTATTTTTAAAATTTTTTTTATTTATTTTGTGAATTGGGATATAATCTGGGTAGTTAAGGGCTGATACTCCTTTAATAGCAACTGATTAAAGTATAATTATAAAATTCTTTGAATTTTCTGTTGAAGAAATCTAGACAAGAAGTTTATAAGACAGGGTGTGATTAGTAGAATTAAGAAAAGGAGGAGAAGCAGGATTAAGAAAGACAACATCCAAGTCCATATTGGACTGTCAATGATCCGCGGGCCAGAGGCATTGAGAGTTTCTTACATTTTGGTAGATCTGTCTGGAGTTGTCGGATCTTGTCTTTTACTATACTTGACTGCTTGACATAGAAGCAACATTCCTTCCTGAGGAAGAGGCAAAGGCCACCCTTCTCTGCTGTTAGATCTAATCCCTGTTGATTTTGTAGTACCATGGCAGCCAGCAAGTCTGTCTGGTCCTGGAAGGCAAGGATTGTCTGAGCCACCAATTAGAGATCCCAGATGAACAGAGAGGAAAACTGACAGTGGATAGTTAGGAAAGTCATCAGTCCTACTGTTTCAGTGGTGGTTATCACTGACAGTTCCAGGGCTGCAAGAAGGGGTAGGACCTGTACCATTCGTGTTTCATGTTATGCTGCTATAGCCCTGTGATGGGGACTGGAAAGGGTTCTGCAGGGACCACCCCTAGTTTTGGGAAAAGGAACACCAGGGTACAAGGCCCAGATCACCTAGCAGGTAGGCAGAAATAAACCTGAGTGCCGTGGAGGATGGAAGTCTGGTGAACGTTTGGACATTGGGAATGTGTGGTAATGCACAGGGTCAAGGTATTATTACAGACTAGGATCTAGTGTGCCCACAAAGTGTGTCCCTGAGTACTTAAAGCAGTCTGAGATACCAAAGAGAAAGATGTGGGAGAGATAAGATGGTAGCGGAATTTGGCTTAGCAGTAATGAGAGGCAAGGTGAGAGAGTCTGATAGTCCACTGGGTAAGGCTACAAATGGTGGTTGTTGAGGTTGACCTGGGAGGGACACATAACCCTAGCATTCTCCATATCAACTAGGCAGACTGTTATTTAGTAGCTGATATATGGAGGTTAGGGTCTGAAACAAGAGATGGAGTGACATGAGGACAGAAGTGGGATTAGTGTGGTCCAAGAGAGGAGTCGTCAGAGAGACAAGAACCTTTGAATAAACAAAAACCTTCTATTTTCTCTGAAAATAGAAAAACATCTTCTGTTTTCTCTATACCTAAATGTTGGGAGAGTGGGGAGTATGAAGGGACTCTAGCCAGCCTAAGCATGGCAAACATGGCTCTGGCAGGCCTTGCCCTTCTCCCCATTCCCTCTGCCTTGTTAAAAACCATCAGATCACACTCCTAAAGCTAACCTCCCAGGCCCATTCCCTTATGTGGCCACTTCCTCCTCCTGAGGCTGACTACCAAGGTCTCGCTACCAAAGTACTGAAGTCCAGCAATCAAAAGCCCCCTTTGGCTCACCTGATTGACACGCCCAAATTAAAACCCTAACGGGGTTTCCACTTGTACCTTTATAAACTGCCATTTGCCTATGGGCCACATCTGTCTCCTCTCTGTCCAAGGGCAGTCCTTTGTCATTGTCCCCACTCCCCAACCACTGGACAAATACCTCCTCCCTCTCTCCCTTCTCCCCTTCCCCTTCTCCCTCATCCTCTATCTCCTGCCTTTGTCTCTTATTCCCTGCCCTTTGTCCCTTTGGAGCAAATAAATCTCCTTTGTGCTAAGAATTTGATCTTGAGGGTCCTGAGCCAGTGCTGGTCCCTGCAGTGTATACTCTTTGTATTTTGGTTGTGCCCGGTGGGTGTGGTGGCAGATGCTGCAGGAAAGCTTGCCAGTGACTCCATCTCCATCTGGAATGCCATGGGTCCTTAATTCAGAGACAAAAAACTCTCCATTCTTCATAAAAGGTGGAACACCTTCCTGAATATGGAGCATGTCTCCTACAGGACCAATAAGGGCAGCCTCCATATATCTCTGGTCGGCATGGACAGTGATCTCTAGTTCAGTCATAGAGAGAGAAAGCACAGGGACAGGTGTTTTGGAAGTCAACTTGAGTATCACAGGGACCGCCTGCTGGTGGGCAGCCTCCTGAGCTCACCAAGTGGATGGTCTCTGTGAGCTGCTGAATGTGTGTTTCTTGAACCTCAGATGATACACAGAGTCTAGTAACAATGGGAGCAAGCAAGAGGAGGTAGAAAAGGGAAAGAGGGGGTATAGCCCAGTGGGGTTGGACTTGAGTCTTGGCAGATGTATATGGCTTCATTCTTCTGAGACCTGAGGCAAGCTGGTTGACCTTGGTATCTTGTGAAGTCTTAAGAGATCAAGGTTCTGTTGGAGTTGAAATGTAAAAAGGAGGATTATTTTGAGGTGGCATAAAAGGCTTGGAGTGGCAAAGATGAGTCCATGAAGGAAACCATGAGCATAGCAGTCATTGGGGTGGTAAGGATGATCGTAAAGGGACCTGTCCATTTAGGAGGAAGGTGGGGGGAGGGGAGTGACCGGGAAGAAAGAGGAGGACCAAGTTCCTGATGTTAATTGGAGAAGAAAGGGATCAGGATGAGGTTGAGGCTAGTGGTGACAGATGAAAATCCAGAAAAAGATGGCATAACATGGTGATGAGAAGGTGGCCAGGGAGAGGTGACAGCTGAGACATGAGACCAGGAGGCAGAATCATCCATCCATATATGAGCTTGAAAGGGGAGATAGGAAGAGCTGCATGAGAGCCAATGGCAAGAGTTTTATCCAATCTACATGGTGGGATTTTTCCCCCTTGAGACAGAGTTTCTCTGTGTAGCCCTAACTATCCTGGAGCTTGCTCTATAGATCAGGCTGGCCTCGAACTCACAGAGATCCACCTGCCTCTGCCTGCTGAGTGCTGGGATTAAAAGCGTGTGGCATCACACCCAGCTCTATATGGAGTTCTTGAGAGAGCTTGATGAGGACTTTTTTTTTTTCTGTGACAGGGTTTCTCTGTGTAGCCCTGGCTGTCCTGAATTCACTTTGTAGACCAGGCTAACCTCAAATTCAGAGATCCACCTGCCTCTGCCTCAGTGCTGGGATTAAAGGTGTGTGCCACCACCGCCTGGCTTGATGAGGATGTTTTTTAGAGAACAATTGGTTCATTGGACCTTGCCTGAGGACTGGGGATGACAAGGTATAGGGAAATGACATGGATGTTAAGGGCTTTAGCTAAAGTTTGAGGGATCTGAGAGATAAATTTGGGGCCATTATCTGATTGAAGGGAGCCTGGAACTCAAACAGGATGATTTCCCTGAGAAGATTGGAGACTGTCTTAGAGGTGGGGAAAAGCCTTTATCCATTCTGAAAATGTGTCTTCCAGAGCTAAAAGGTATTTGAAATGTCTAATGGTGGGCATAGGGGTGAAGTTGAGCTGCCAGTGGACCCCAGGGAGGAATCCCCAGGCTTTATGAGTGGGGGAAAGGAGATTCAGACGCCCGGATGTGGGATTAGAAGTTTGACAAGTTTTACAAACAGCAGTGCCAGCTTTTAGAGAGGACAGACCCTCCAGGGTGCATGTGATAGATTTAATAAGGTGAGACAGAGCCTGGCTATTCGGGTAAAAGTTCTGGTGCAGATAGGATAACAGTTCTTAGTTTCTGGGGATGGTAATGAAAATGTGGGCTATAAAATGAGAGTCCGTGTGGTATGTGAGAGGGCTCCAGGCTCCAGAGCTCCACCTCTAGACCCCTCGTCAGCTCAGTTCTTCCCTTGGAGACGATGGAATTGTCTGCCTGGTGCCATTGGCATCAGATAATTCATAGGGCTTTAGCTTGGCCATAATTTGGTTCTGCATTGACTAACCATGCTCCCTCCAGATGGCTGCATGTGACAAGAGGATATGGAAGGTATATTTGGAGTCTATATAAAGGTTTAGGGATTGTCCCTTTGCTAATTGAAAGACATGGGTAAGAGACATTAATTAGTTCAGCTTGTTGGTTTGCAGTTTGGGCTGGAAGGGCCTGTGCCTCACCCACCGTGGTGTCCAAAATGATGGTGAATCCTGCCTTTGAGACCCCTGTATAGGAAGGAGAAGTGTATGTGTGGAGGAGGAGGTAGTATTTCTTCTAGGATCTCAATGCAATTGTGAGATGGGGATACCCCGGGACTGATTAGGGAAGGAGATAGAAAATGTTGAGAGGTGGGAGTGGCTGGAAGGGAAGTGGAGTGTCCTCGACCAACGCTACCTGAAGAGAGAGAACTGGGGGACAGTGGTACTGTTTGAGACCCCTGTATGCCAGAAAGTGGGACAAAGAAAGGTCCAGTTGACAACCCGGGACTAGAGGGCATATCCCTCCTTTTATGTGACATAGAGAAATCAAATCTGAGAGGTGTAGGGCCAGGACTTGGAGGAGGACCAGCTGAAGCTTACAAAAGAATTTAGCAATGGTGCAAGGAGGGGTTCCTGTGAAGGGCCAAGGGCCACCTCATGTAGGGGGTGAGTGTAGAAAGAGGGGGGGGGATCCAAGAGCATAGGAAATCAACAATCCCTAGGAAGGACAGAATTTCATCCTTGGAGGTAGGGGCTTGTGAGTGACTGAATTAAGTGTAGGACAATGACCTTATATGTTGGAGGAATAGCTAGTCCCAGATAAGTAACCTCAGGGGGACAGCTGGACCTTAGAGGGTGAAACTATATCCCAGGGCAGACAGAAAGTTTAATAAGGTGGAGGTGTCTGCCTGGATAATTTGCAAGGATGGACTACAAAGGAGAAGATCATCCATGTATTATATAAGCTTGGATTTAGGAAGAGACAGAGAATAAATCAGAGGCCAGGGCCTGGCCAGGTAGATATGGGCTGTCTGGAGCCCTTCAGGTAGGACGGTCCATGTGAGTTGGGTAGAAATGTGTGTATCTGGGTCAGTCCAAGTGAAGGCAAAGATATTTTGTGGGTCAAGAGGAGTAGAAAAGAAGGCACTCTTGAGGTCTGTGAGATGAGAGGTCTCTGAGTCGATGGTGGAAAGAATACAGGGGCTGGGTACTACAGGTGGAGAGGAGCCACTGCCGAGATAGTAAGGTGGAGATCCTGAACCAAGCAGTAGGTCCATTGGGGTTTTTTTGTTTTTTCGAGACAAGGTTTCTTTGTGTGTCCTTGGCTGTCCTGGACTCACTTTGCAGAACAGGCTAGCCTTGAACTCACAGATATCTGCCTGCCTCTACCTCTCAAGTTCTGGGGTTAAAGGCGTTCACCACCATGCCGGCAATTATGGACAGCTGTGAACTGCTATATGGATGCTGGGATTTGAACCAGGATCCTTTGGAAGAGTAGACAGTGCTCTTAACCACTGAGCCATCTCTCCAGTCCTCCTCCATTGGGTTTTTAAACTGTGAGTATGAGGGTGTTAAAGGGAGAAGACATGGGGTGCAAAAGACCTTTTCTTAAGAGGTCAAAGACAGAGGCTGTAAGTCCCCTGAGACTTTAGAGAAAGAGAGGGTGTTATAGAGCCTGGGTGATGTAATTGGTGGGGTTTTGTAATTGGATGACTAGAGGAGAGTAATGTTGGCTAGAGAGGGGTTTTGGGTGTCTAATACTCAGGGACCCACCTGGGAGGCCAGTAAAGGGAAAGGTGTGTTGGAATGTATGATTTGGACAAGAAAGAGGAGGGGAGCGGCTGCCGAGCCTGGGGTCAAGTGGATGGGGGGGGAACCAAAAGAAATAGAGGCCCCCACTCTGGCTAGGAGATCCCTTCCCAGCAAGAAGTTAGGATAGGTTGACCACTAGGAAGGAATGGGTAAAGGAAATACCCCTAAAGATACAGCTAAGTGGTAGGGTTTGGTGAGGCTGGTAAGGCTGTCCCCCTACTCCAGCAGTAGAAGAACAAGAAAGAGAGGTGGGTCCCCAAAACTCCCTCAGGACTGAGTAGGTGGCCCCAGTGTCCAGAGGAAGGAGAGGGATCTCCCTGGTCCTGGGATAAGTACCTGAGGCTCACTGTCTGAGATGGTGGTGGTCAGGCCAGGGCAGCCTGGATCCCCTCAGTAATCTATGTCCAGACCTAGGAAGTTGGCTGGAGGGCAATCTGAGCTTTATGTCCTCATGCTGCAAAGGCACATGGGTGCAGTTACAGCCCAGTGTCCCCCTTCACCTTGGGCTTGGTCGAGGTGGTTTGTGAGGGCTTGGGCAAGCCTGGGCCCACACATTTGAAGTATGGATCCGGAGGTCCTCAGGTTTTGGAAGGCAGGGAAGCCTGCTGAAAAGCCTTAGTCAGCTTCAGGTATTTATGTTTTAGGGCTTTCTCATCTCTCCCATGATACACTTTTTTTTGGTTTTCCGAGACAGGGTTTCTCTGTGTATCCTTGGCTGTCCTGGAACTCACTCTGTAGACCAGGCTGGCCTTGAACTCACAGAGATCTCCCTGTCTCTGTCTCCTGAGCCCTGGGATTAAAGGCATGAGCCACCACCTCCGGTGCCTATGATACATTTTAAAGGCTAAGACTTCTGCCTGTGGAGTCAGGAGTTCCTTCTCTAGGTGTTTAAGTTTAGCCCTAATGTTAGAGGAAGAGTCTGGAGGAAAAGAGAAGGGACTATGGGTTGAGGATGATAAGAGGGAGGTTATTAGCATGATTGAAAATAGTGGAGGAGGGCTGGATGTGGTGACACATGCTTTTAATCCCAGCACTCGGGAGGCAGAGGTAGGCAGATCTTTGAATTCAAGGCTAGCCTGATCTACAGAGTGAGTCCAGGACAGCCAGGGCTTTTACACAGAGAAACCCTGTCTCGAAAAATAAAACAACAATAACAAAGGAAATAGTGGAGGAATCATCTAGTTTAGGTTTCATAACTAAGAGTTGTTTTCCCCTCTTGGTTAGCTTATACCATATCCTAATCAAGATATGAGTGAATTCAAATGGCAAAATGCATCCATTCCAACCCCAGCAAATATGGCTGTCAGCCATGTAGGTGCCTTCCATCCCATTGTGGGGAGAGCAGCTAAGGAGGTGGTAGGTCGCTTTTTCCACTAAGATTACCTATGTATAGATTTTAAACTATCAACCCTGGTGTTACGAGTTTTAAGTTAACCCTTTTGTTATACATTTTACAGATTTTTTAAAAATTATTTTTATATTATGCACCTTGGTATTTTGACTGCATGTATGTTTGTGTGAGGGTGTCAGATCCTCATGAACAGGAGTTACAGACAGTTATGAGCTGCCATGTGGGTGCTGGGAATTGAACCCAGGTCATCTGGAAGAGCAGCCAGTGCTCTTAACCACTGAGCCATCTCTCCAGCCCCTACTTTCCAGATTTTTAGTCATATTCAATGTGCTAACAAATCTTGTGATACAGAAAGTTTACACAATAGTCTTACACATCTTGAGGTAACATTAATACCTTAGCAAAAGTTTTAGAGCGTTAGACCAAAGCCAAAGCATCTGAAATGTGTAGCAACAGTCCCCACTGTCCCTCTGTCCCCACTGTCCCACTGTCCCACTGTCCCCACTGTCCCACTGTCCCCACTGTCCCACTGTCCCCACTGTCCCCACTGTCCCACTGTCCCCACTGTCTGTCCTTTTATGTTGTTTTGCCCCTTTCTCTGTCACATAATCAGGTGACTCGCCTGCCATGGGACAGAGATTTTGGAAGAAACCTTTAAACAAGCATGCTTGGGTCTAGGGGAGGGGGAGCCAGCTTTCTGAAGCTGTCTTAACTAAAAATCAGCTCCAGAGCCATCTTTTAATTAAAGAGGGACAGCATAAAACAACAATCTAATGCCAATCATATCTAAAAGACACCTGAATCCCTGTAAAACTGAGTCAGGTAAATGAAGAACAAAGAAGGCTTAGGAAATGTTATGCCCTGGCTACAGATAAAGGATGGTGCTAAAGGGAACCGAGGACTCGCCAGCCAAGGGTGTGCACCAGGCAGCTGACCTACTCCTTTGCTTTCTCCCATTCCTGCTAGGTGCGGCTGGCTGCAGGCTTCACTATGCTACAAACTTACAAAGCTATCAACAGTAACTTAAAAGACAGGACATTTACACAGTGTAGGTGGGAAGACCAGACAAAAACAAACAGGGCTTGGTGAGAAAAGAGAGTTTGAGCTAGGCAATAGGGAATCTCTTTCTGTTTCCCCAATGGCTCACAGTATTTGTCAGGGTCTGATATTGGGATCTAGGGTGTCATTAGGCGGCCATTTGGACTGATAATCTAAGCAGTATTGAGGCCAAATTTGATTGCAAAGATGAACAAGTTTCGTGCCCTTTAAGTCGGGTGCCAGGTATAGAGGCTGGAGGTTTTCTAAGAGGCGTCCCTAAGGGGAATGAGAGGGTATGGAAGACATCATTCCCATGTTTGAGAGAGGGCAGGTAGGAAAAATGTCACTGCAGCCTAAAGGCCAGGGCGTCCCCAGGACTCAGGGAGGAGCAGAGGAAGACACAAGCCATTCAGTGGGTCATCACTGCACTCAAAGGGAGTCAGAGTCTTAGCCTGGCTACGCCCAAAGAAGCGCAGTGCTTGGTACCAGGGCTTTCATGGAGGCCAGAAGATGAGGACAACCAAGCTGGGTGGGGGGGTCTCATCCCCGGGAAAGGGTCAGAAATAGGGTCACAAAAGCCACGAGGGCTTGGAGGAGCTGTGAAAATCATGGAGGCCAGAAGATGAGGAAGAATATCGGCAGCAGGAGGAGAGAGCAGGAGAGGGGTGTGAGGGGTATAAGGCCTAAGGAAACTGCAGGATTGCAGCTCCAAGGGTGGGGGATGGGGTCCAGTTAAGAGGGACAGCCCTATCCTTAAAGACCATGGCTGAGGGTACCTCTGCACAAAGCAGGGGATTACCAAATTACCTCTGGTGGGCGGGTTGCCAAAGGATAGGTGAACTGGAAGTTAAGTCTGTTGCAGATGGAGTAGAGATGAAGGATAGGGTCCCAGTGCGGCTCAGACCCTGAGGGGGAGTGTAGGCACCAGGAGAGCCTGGGTTACCATATCAGTGTAAGTGTTACAACTCTGCTCCAGGGTGGGGGAAGGTTTCCTCACTGCTAGGGCTACATCTCTGAAGGGAAAGGTATCTATCATCATAGTTGGGACCCAAGGAATACTACAAAGTTGCACTGCACAGCAAACCTCACACAGAGACTTATTGGGAAGCAGCTGAGAACTGAGTGGGTGGTAGGCTTATATAGGATTCTTTGGGGGCGGAGGTTTCCAGGCTGGAGGTTTTCAGGGTGAGGATTGGTGGGATTTCAAGCCCCAGAAGTGAGTTTGGGCTTTTTATCTTACAGTCTGGCCTCAAACCCGTAAAAATCCACATGCCTCTGTCACCTGACTGCTGGGATTAAAAGCTTGTGTCAGGATGCCCAGCCTTGAAAATTCTTTAAACAAAGATAAGCCCCAGATTGGTCCCTGCCTATCTCAACTACCCTCCTGTGGACAAGCTAGGCTGCCCGTGAGTGCTTCCCTTCCCCTGAATGGATGGATGCATTCCTTAACACTGAACAGAGACCTCTGGCCTCTAGTGGCCCATGGAGTAGACAGAAGCAGGAGAAGAGGGTTAACCAGGGGAGCCTGGGAGAGTTAGACTTACAGGGCCTGGGACACACAGGGCCTATGGGTGCTGGTAGGTGTGCTTGGTCCGGGAAGATCTGAGGAGGGGATAGGGTATGGACTCAAGGGCAGAGGACAAGGTGCTCAGGGCTGCCCCTGCCCATGTTTCTGGCCCCCAACACCTGGCACCATGCCTTCCTCCTGTACTAGAGAGATGTAAGGGTGGGGCCATTGTTAGGACTGTCTGGAACTGCCCAGTGTGGGGGTCACAACTGTAGGTTTGTGATGTTAAAGGAGAGTTGGTGGTAGCCCCCAGTCTGACAATGAAAAGAACTCTTCCTGAAACGACTGTCTCCTCCTGACAGGGACCTCAGGATCTTTGTCCTGGAAGCCCAGGGGGTTCGTTCTGCTCCCATGTGGAAGAGGAGTCTGGGCTACTGCTACCCATGACCCCCACTGACCCAGAGACTGGTCCTTGGTCTGGGCCTCCAAAGAAAGGCTTGGTCTGCGTGTGCATATGAGGCAATGAGTTGAAGCAAGGCTGGGAACCAAGGGCTGGTCTCCCCAAGTGTCTTCCCAGGTGGGGGGGTGGGGTACCTTTACCCCTGGAGCAGAGCATGAGGCAGAAGCCCACATGGCATCCAGAGAATTTTGCCCCCTCAGAGCCCCCAAGGGGCTGCCCTCCTGAAGGGCCTCTTCTCTTACCCCCTCAAGTGTGGATAGATCAATACTAGGACTGCTGGGTTGTATCTTTCCTCTCACCAACTGGACAGTCTGGCCACCCACTTTTGCTCTGTTAGTTATCATCCCTGTGACAAAGTACATGACAACTTAAGGGGAGAGGAGTTCAAGTCCATCTGCATCAAAAAGCAGAGTGTTGGATGCTGGTGACAGACTGGTCCAGGGGCCCAGAGATGCCCACTGCTGCCGTGCTGGCTGCTTTTATGTCAGTCTGACACAAGAGTCCTCCGAGAGGAGGGAGCCTCTGTTGAGAAAATACCTCTAGAAGATCAGGGTGCAGCCAAGCCTGCAGGACATTTTCTTAATTAGTGATGGATGGGGGAGGTCCCAAGTGGGTGGTACCAGCCCTGGGCTGGTAGTCCTGGGTTCTGTAAGAAAGTGGGCTGAGCAAGCCATGAGGAGCAAGCCAGTCAGCAGCACCCCTCCATGGCCTCTGCATCAGCTCCTGCCTCCAGATCCTGCCCTGACTTCCCTCAGTGATGAGCTGTTACCCAGAAGCATAAGCTGATATAAACCCTTTCCTCCCCCACATTGCTTTGGTCATGGGGTTCCATCACAGCAATAGCACCCCTAATAGTACATCTGATCAGCTTGTGTCTCCTTTTTACTCGTCTAGACCACCAGCCCACAGGACAGTGAGGTCCACGTTCAGGGTGGGTCTTCTCTACAGTGTCAGACCTTTCTGGAAATACTCGGTATATCCACAGGTGAGTTCTCACTGGGTTTACAACAGCATTTCACTGGTCTGCAGGATCCTGCATGGGAATTCTCTCTCCCTCCTTCCCCATCTCCCCCACACTTCCCTTCCTCCCCCCTTCCTCCCCCTCTTCTTGTCCTCCTCCTAGGTCCAGAGGACCACATATAAGGGCAGCATAAAGGGGCTGCACCCAAGGCGAAAGGAGGAACAGCTTTGGTTGAGGGTGCTTCCTTGAAGACAGCACTGGGGCTGCATTGAGGAGTGATTATCTGACAGTGGAAGGAAGGTTTGCTTCAGGCAGTGCACCTCAAGGAACAAGGTGACACTGGAGGAAGGGGATGGACCAAAAGTACTTGGGGTGTACTAACAGTGTGTGATAGTGGCTGGTGGGATGGAAGGGTGGAAGGGTGTTGTGGTGGACCAAGAGCCACCTGGACTGAGAAGGCTGGTACAGACCTGTTAGGTTGGATGGCCACAAGGTGAGGTGGGTGTGAGTGCTGGCGAGCTTGGAAAGCCTCTGGCTTATGGATAGCTTAAAGATATAGGACCAATGGGAGGGAGCCCTGGGTGAAAGAGCCCTGACCAGCTTGGAGTCTCTGGCCACTACCCAGGGAATGGGGCTTAGAACCCTGGCTGAGCCAGTGGGTTTCAGGTACCATATAGATCTCCTGGGCACAAATCAGGGTCCCTTTAGTCTGGTGCAGACTTCATTCCTTCTCTTCAGGGTCTGGGATCTCAGTAATGTATGTAAATCAACCAAGTCTCTACCAATCCATACTGGGTCTGCCCAGTACAGCAGAGCAGAACTGACCAGACACACCCTCCCTTCCTGCCTCTCCTGAGCCTTGGATCCAGTAACTTCTCATGCCTTCTTCAATGCAGGCCCCTTTAGTCTGCCCCACCAACACTGGATCACTCTACTCAGTCCCCTCAGGTCCCTGGAGACCCTGTATGGCCAAGGATTGCAACCAGGGCCAGCTGAAGTTAGGGAGGATTATCTGGAAGCTATCCCTATAAGCAAAAAAAGATATCCTACAAGGTCACGGTGACTACCACATACACGTATGGAGACAGATGCAGGGAGCGGGCAGAGGAGCTCTGGCCAGAGCTCAGGGTACTGGCCAATGGGGTGAGACCTGGGCCTGAATCCCTTACTAGTGGACTACATTCTAGCCTTCCTTCCCTTTCACCCAGCCTTGCATGGGCCAGTGAGCTCCAGGGACACTCACAACTTCTCCAGGACTCCGTTCAGGAGATAACACAAAGATCATTTGCAAGGGTACCCCAGGAGTGGTGGGGTGCTATTAGAACCCTAAAAGCAGAGAGGGAGTAAACCTTGGATGTTGTTCAGGTAAGACATTCCCTGTACAAAGACGTTGAGCCTCTGATGGGTTCTGGGAGAGTGAAACTGAACAAATGATCCAAACGTGGTCCCTAACCTTCCCACTCCTTTCTCTCCTGACAGCCTGTCTTTTCCCTTCACTTTATTTTGTTTTGTTTTTTGTTTTTTTTTTTTAAAGATTTATTTATTATGTATACAGTGTTCTGTCTGCAGGTATATCTGCAGGCCAGAAGAGGGCACCAGATTTCATTATGGATGGTTGTGAGCCACCATGTGGTTGCTGGGAATTGAACTCATGACCTCTGGAACAGTGCTCTTAACCGCTGAGCCATCTCTCCAGCCCCTGTTTTTTGGTTTTTTGAGACAGGGTTTCTCTGTATAACATCCCTGGCTGTCCTGGAACTTACTTTGTAGACCAGAGTGGCCTTGAACTCACAGAGCTCCACCTGCCTCTGCCTCCTGAGTGCTGGGATTAAAGGTGTGGGCCACTAGGCCTGGCTCCCTCCATTCTTGACTTCTACAAGCCTGGGCCTCTCTGGACAGCTGCTAGAGGCCCCAGCTTACTGTATGCTGAGTACTTGCCCCTATGTCCACTCTCAATCCCACTACATGCTGTCACTCAGTTCAGGACCAAACCACTACACACATGCTTACCTTGGAACTTTACAGAGCCTCCCTCAGGCACTGACCACATGAGCTGTCACTCAGATCCTCGGCCCCCCTCCCCCTACTGCACACATGCTGGCTCTGCCCTGGCACCTTCATACCACACTCTTGCTGATATTCAGGCCCACCTACATGTGCTGTCACTCATCTCCAGCCCCGCCCACAACTCACCCCCCCAACATGTGCTGTCACTCAGCCCTAGCCCTGCCCAGACCCCGCCTTGGCCCCGCCCCATCGCACACGTGCAGTCCCTGGGCCTGCTGCCCAAGCACTTGTGCTGTCACTCAGCCCAGTGCTCTCTGCGTGGGGGTGGAAGCGGCGCTGTCCCACTGGCCGCCCAGTCGGTCACTTGCCTTCCGCTCTTCGGCCGCTGTCCCAATGGGCTCTGCTCAGCTCTTCGCCCTCGGGCTGCTCACCCAGGTAAGCTTGTGAGTCCTGTGGCATCCCTGCCTGTATTTTGGGATAGCATTCCAGGGACCACTGCCCTGGAATGTCTTTGGGGGACCTGAGAACTGTGGCCTGCAGTGTCCAGGGTGGGCCACACTCTCTGGTGCATTGTAGGAAGGGTTGTCCTGTGCTTAGGAGGTTCCAGAGGGAGGGTGACTGACCTCTCCTGCACACCAGTGAGCAAAATTGTCCAGGACTGGGGAGCATCTTTGAGGCAGAGAGAACAGCCATTAGGCTGTGCCTTTAGCCTGGAAGTATACCACCAGTGCCTCCTGGAGCCTCCCAGAGCCTAGGGGTGGACAATCTTGTGAGATCCTTGTATTCCAGAGTATGAGGCAGAGAGAAGGGGCAAGAAGCCCACAGTATCTTTGAAACTCCCAACTATGACACGAGTGGGTCTATGTTCCTGGTCGGTCTGATGTCTGAGTTCCTGCCCCAAGGTCCTGGCCAGCAGGAATAGCTGAAACTCTCCCCTCCAGGACTTAGGACTCTGGAGAAAATAACTCCAGGCCAGAGCAGCCCAACACACACTCAGTTTACATTGCCTGTGGTCTGACCAGGACAGCAGCCATGCCTCTGTATCCACCCGGAGATGTAGTGGCCTATGGTCCCCAGATCTTTCAGTCCCTAGTATCCTGTCTTCCTAATATGGCACAGGGAAGGGTGGGAAAAGCCCAGGTCCCGTTTTTCCTGCTGTTGGCACTCCCAAGACAGGCTGCTGGGCTAGAATGGGGGATGTGGATCCCATGGTCCCTGCCAGGGTCCATTGCCACAGAGATGGCAATATGATTGTGGCCAGCCACTACACCCAGAGGTGACAGGTGTCAAGCACAAAGAATTGCTGTGGTTCAAGAGTGGTCAGCCAGCACTGCATGTGTGTGTGTAGTGGTGTGGTGGGGGTCCAGCCCTTCTGGGAACACTTTTCAGGACTTTCTTGGTCCCCTCGAATCCTCACAAGCCTTGCAGCTGTGTTCAAATTTCAGTCCCTGGCAGCTGATGGGCACCTGGCCAGAAAGACCCTCTCACGCTAGACCCGGGGCATCAGCCTACATCCCTAGCCACCTACACCCCTGGCCTTGGGGGTCCTCTTTCCCTCACTTGGCACATCTGCTAGGCTACCTAATACCCAGAACCCCTGTAGACCCTTCCTAGAACCCCAGTCTTGCACATAACATCCTGACCCATCAGAACCCTGCCCCCTCATACCCTGGCCACAGTCAGCTCAGCATTCTTCACCAGCCCTCTCAAAGGCTGCAGGGTGGGTAGTGATGGGTAGCGTTCTTCTTCCTCTCCCTCCCCAGCCTCCCCTCTCTGTTGCACTAGGGCAAATGCAGAACACCCCTCCCCCAGGCATCTGGAGGCCCCAGGAGTCAGGTGGGGGCAGGGACACACCCCTGAGGCCTGGCCTTCTGAACTTGCTTCACAACAGCACTCAAATTAGCTGCAGTGCAAAGGGAACTTTTCCTGCCCCCCAGCGTGTGCGCCCACCTCCCCCTTCATGCTTTTGTCTAGTCTTGACCGCCTTCTGGTTGTTCCTGCCCCTTACTGGACCTTTCCCTGGTCACCCTGGCCAAGCAGCTGTCTTGGGCTCCTCAGGTTAGGGGTAGGAAATGGATTCTGCACAGATTCATACCTTGCTCCATTGTCTCCCTATCCAAGTTCCCTCTAGAATCTGAGCTTCCTGGACACCAGGGGGTTGGATCATGTTCAGAGCAGGTCTCCACCAGGCCTCTAATTCTAATCGCTCAGGAAGCTGAAGCAGGAAGATCACAAGTTCATGGCTAGCCAGGGCAATTTACCTTGCCTCAAGAGAAAAATAAAAGCATCCCAGGATGTAACCAGTAGAACACTTGCCTAGCATGTTTGAGGTCCAGGCTCTAATCTTAGTTTTATACACACATTACCACTACTCACAAAGCTGACCCCCCTCAGCCCTGCACTTGAGGTTCAATCTCTCCAGTTGCTAGTCCTGAGCTGGGTTGAGGGGGAGCACAGATAGTCCAGAGACGTCCGCCCACCTCACCTTTGTCTAGTAACCAAGGAAGCCACATGGCTTCTGAAGGAAAGATGGGCCTCAGCAGTACTTTGGGGGACTATTCATTGATGCTGGGAAAAGGGCCTCATCTTCAGCCTGCAGTGACTAAGGCTGGAGGCAGGCTGCTCATGGTTGAGAACGCTGTACCCAGTCTGTGCTGTCAGGCAGGCAGGACCGGTGTGATCGGACAAAACAGCTGCCTGTCTGCCCCCCTCCTCACATTCTCTGATGGCTGCAGCAGCTGGACAGGGTGGTCCCGCAATGGGAATGTGGGGCCACATTACGCCAGACCAACAGCTGGGCTCATTCCTGGCATGCTGGTTGTCCAGGAATGAAGTGGCCATGGATTCCAGCCTGTGGGAGGTGTGCAGGCCTGAGAAGCCTACAGAGAGCCTGTGCAGGGGCTTCCTGACCCCCGCCCCAAAGGCTGTTAGCTCTGCCTTGTGATCTTGTTCTCATGGCCAAAGCACTTGGGTCTCCCAGTCAGTTCCATCTCCCTGTCACAAGAACCACTGCCCAGGATCAGAGCAGGGCAGTGCAGAGGGGGCAGACAGCCCTCTTATTGGCCACAGTGGGTAATGGCTGATGCTGTTCCCATTGGGAGTGTTGGTAAGCCTCCTTTTGGCCAAAGCACAGATTTCATGCATGGCAGGACCCTGGTGGTCTTGTAGCTCCTTGGTGTTGGGGATCAGGAAAGACTCCAGAGGTAATTGACCAAGGAGTGTGAATTTAGAACAATGGTCCAAAATGTCTTAGGACATTACAACTTTTGTCTGGGTTGGCCCTTGGTCAAGAGCAGGGCTGAGATGAGGTGGGGTCCCTTAGCTATCTACTGCAGGAAGAGAGTCTGTATCCTCCTGTCTAGCTTGGTATGGGGGGGTACAGAGGAGTAAATAGTGTAGGACCACCTTCTGCAAAGTCGCCTTCCGGCTGCCTCTGTCCTTGTCCTCTGTCCTGGATGTGGGGAACCTGTGAGCCAGCGTAGCCATGTGGCTTTGTCCCAAGCACTGGATGTCCTAGCTTCCCAAGGAGGCCCCCAGTCTTGCCTCCAGACTGCCACGTTTTCTGGGAAAGGGGTAGGGTGAGAGGACACAGATGCCTCCCAACAGCTGGATGCTGGCTATGGCCTGCCCATTGGGCGCCCACTCATGCCACTGCAGCCTCTGATCTGGCCATGGGGCCCTGCCAAAGCATTGCGGTTCTGTGACCTCTTGAACTTGGGCTGTGAACAGACTGGGGATCCATGGTTCCCAGGCCCTGCCTTGACCACACCCAGTCATTGCCAAGCCCATGGACATTGGCTGGTGCAGCTGGTGGAGGCAGCAGGAGTAGGAGTGTGGAAGGTCTTCCTAGGCCATGGGGGCTTCAAAGAGCCTGGGAACTCCCAATTCTCAATTTCCAAGGCAGGGCAGACACTACAGATGACATCAGCCTGGCATGCCCTATGGTGCCACCTCTGCCTATGTGGCTTTGGGCAAATGACTCAGCCTCTGGCTCGGAGCTATGTGTTAAAGTGCTTCCCCTCTCCTATCCTTAGGTGTCATGAAGAGCCCCAGATCTCAACCCACATGCCGTCCGAGGGGTGGAATATAGAACCAGACTTCCCCTCAAAGCAGCCCTCAGGCATGTCTCAGGGTCTGCCATCACGCTCTGGCAAAAAGCACTTGTGTCCATGGAGGCTGTGGCCTAGGTTCCCCATGCCAGGCAGGCAGGTGTGTGCCTGGTAGGAACATGGCCCTGACCTAGAAGTGGCTCTGTGTGCTGGCATTGGCATTGTTCTAAAGCCAAGCTGCCATCTGCGAGGACAGAGCTGCCCAGGCAGGACTTGGCCCCTCCAAACTCTTCCTCCCATCTTGAACAGGGTCCTCTTCTCAAAGACTCCAGGACCAAGTGAATGAAAGGACTTTACTGCAGGTGGCCTCAGCTACCATGAGGGGCTGTGGAGTAGGTGGCTGGGGTCCCCCTATTATGATGGAAACACAGGCTCGAAGCATGGTACTTCACTCAGGCTGGGAAACAGGACAGGGGAGCAGACTGAGCCAAAGCCTTTGATGCCCAAGCAGGCTTTGTACAGATGCCCACAAAGCCTGCACCCTCCTAGGCCTTGGGGTCCGTGTGCTGTAGGGGGAGAGGGGGGGAGCTGACGTCAAAGCAGCCACCTGTCTGTCTGGCTGCCCTCTCCCTGCTGCCCTTAGAGCACCCCCCAACTAGCCACTGTCTTTTCCTCCTGTGAGTGCCAGCCTCCACTGACCACGAATCCAGTTATAATTGAAGCCAGGGTAGCCAGTGGGCAACTCTGTAAAAAGGGAAGCCATACACTCAGCAGTCAGGGAGCCTTGGGAGGTGACGGGCTGAGGGAGGAGGTCAGGGAGCCATGGGAGGTGACGGGCTGAGGGAGGAGATGGTGTCAGTATGGCCCAGTCCTGCCGGCCTCTCTGAGTATAAGTGCTGTTCACACAATCTTTTAAAAAAATTTTAAATTTATTTTTATGTGATTTGCCTGCTTTATGTGTGTGTACCAGATACACACAGTACCTGAAGAGGCCAGAAGAATGTGGCATATCCCTCCCACCCCCACCCTGGGCTTGAAGTTGTGGATGCCTGTTAGCTGCTATGTGGGTTCTGGGAATCAAACCCTGGTCCTCTATAAGAGCAATAAGTGCTTTTAAACATTTAGCCATCTCTCCAGCTTCCACATGACATCTTACACAGAGAAGCTAGCTGTCTGCTCTCTGGTCTCTGCCAGGGCCTCTCAACTCCCTCACTTAATGGGGAATCCCAGTGGGGGCTTCCCTAGCTGTGGACACACAGTGTACATTTAGAGTGAAAGCCGTGGTGACAAATCCTTAGAGCTCCTGACACCAGCCCACCCTTCATCCGAGGGAGGTGGGTGGGGACAGGCTTCCCTTCAGTAAAGACAATGGCACTGAGAAAAGGATGGGGCTCTGAGTACATGGGAGCTGGCACTTTCAGTGCTGTGTGTGGTGTCCTGCCTTCCACACTCCCAGCCCTGCTCCGTCCTGACGGTCATCCAGCACTCCCCTTCCACATGGACAGCCCAAGGATCTGTCCTAGGAATGGATGGGGCGCTGACCTTAAGAAGGAGGCTTCTGCAGGCACCTGCATGGAGTGGGTACACATATACACATGGAAAGTAGAGGTAGGAATATAGGGTCACCTAGGTGACTCAGCTACATAGTGAGTTTGAGGCCAGCCTGGGTCACATATGACAAAAAAAAAAAAAAAAACCATGAAACAGAGCAGTCTGAGCTGAGGGCAGTTGGGACTCTGAGCCCTTCCCACCTGGGGATAGCTACTTCCACACAGCAACCCCTACTGACTGTGTTTTCTCATACAGGGGACCTCTTGGGTCTCAACTTTGCTACCTAGGTATAGTTCTAACAGTCAGGATCTGGCACTGTATACAGAAAAGGGAGCTGTTGTCCCTGAGCAGTTACTAACGTTGACTAGAATGAGACCGGATGGAAACCACAGCTCTGCTTCATGTCCTCTGAGACTGAACCTGCAGGCAGGTCAGAATCAGTGTCTAGGAGAGCACAGCTCTGCAGGACAGCGCCTCTAAGGATCCGGGAAGTCACGCAAAAGGCAGCATGTAACAGCCAGCAAGACAGCTCAGCGGGTAAAGAAGTTCACATCAGAGATCCCAGTGTGTCCCCTGAAGCTACATGGTGGAAGGACAGAAATGACTCTGTAAGTTGCCCTCTGACCTCCACACGTGTGCCATGGCATGTGTCTCTCTGCCCCCAAAACAAATGCAAAGAGAAGACGTTGGTAGTCTTGAGGCCGATACTGAAATCTCCCAAGCCCTGCCCCTGGATCAAGGAGGCCAGGCTAGCAAGGAATCTGAAGGATCAGCCCCTCTGTTTGCCCTGGGCCCTTGTATGGGCCTGGGGGAGTGCAGCTGGGGACAGCTACAAATGCTAAGAGCATTTCCAAACCCAGCAGTCCCTGTGTGCCAGAGCCCCTCCACCCATCACTTCCACAAATCCTGCCAGGCTGTACCCTACCCAGCACTGGCCTCCCAGCCTCCCAGCATCCTGGAAGCATGGGGTTGCCCTAGGTTTTGCTTCTAGCCAACACATACCATGAAAGATGAGATCAATATGTGGCCAACATCCACACCCATCATGGCAGCCTCTGCTGGGCTGTACTTTGGGGCGAGGATGTCTTTCAGGAGTACCAGTGGTGGAGCCAGTGTTCACAAGGCTATCCCCAAAGTCCTCAGATGACTGGTTCTGACTTCCCTCCAAATCAAGGAGTGGAACAAGGAGCAAGAACAGGTCACTCTGGGTGAGAGCCATTGAGAAACAGGAGGTGGAAGCCACTTGTGAGAACCAGGACAGTTTCAGAAGGTTAGAGATGCCTTTGCTATGCATTCTGCCATGTACTTGATAGATAAGTCTCTTCGCCAGGCCTTAGTTTCCCCCTCTGATGGGTGGATTATTTGTGATGATAAACAATAGCGGGTTTGGGGGAGAATGGGGCCCAGTAGTGCTCCCTTTGTACTTAGAGACTTGGCTGTTACACGGGACATCTCCTGTCTACAGTCACACAAACACTAGGTACTGTTTTTCTTTTTCAAGTTATATTTATTGTGGTGGGAGTGTGCACATACAATGTGGCAGTCAGAGGACAACTTCTGGGAGTCAGCTCTCTTTCTACCATGTGGCCTCTAGAGATCAAGCTCAGGGTGCCCTACTTGGGAGCAAGTGTCTTTATCCACAGAGCCATCTCTGGCTCAGCACTTTTAGGGAGTCACTGCTAGTCTCCCAGGTGTGATGAGAAAGAATGGAGTATATCCCAAGAGTCCTGGGTTTCCAGAAGTGAGATCCAGTTACGGAAATCGCAAGATGTATTGAGTAAGCCTTCCGTTTTTCCAGCCACCCTCTCAGGTGAGCCACACAGCCAGCCCTGTCCCACCCTGTGCCCTGGAACAGCCCTGGCATCTGTAGGGCATGTCCTCTCTGGCTCTGCACCATACTCAGTCCTTGTCACAGATCTGGCTGGCCAGCAAAGGAAGCCACAGACACTAAGTCCAGCTACACAAAGCATCTTAGATACAGTCCTTGTTGCCCTCCACTTGCAGGGAATCCGGAAACTTCTGCAAAGTGATTTTGAGAAGTTGCATGGTGAGCCCTGAGCGCAGTAGCCCCTCGGTGTTCACATAGCAGATGGCACATGCCTTTAATCCCAGCACTCAGGAGGCAGAGGCAGGCAGATCTCTGAGTTCAAGGCCAGCCTGGTCTACAAAGAGTCCAGGACAGCCAGGGCTGTTCCACAGAGAAACCCTGTCTTAAAAAACCATATATCAATCAATCAGGCACTGTTACCATTAACTTGTGACATTCAAGCTGTGAGGCTGGGGAGGGACACATGTCACTTCCCACTCTGAGGGGGGCTCGTGGACAGTGCCTTTCCTGTTTGCCATGCAGTGTAGGGTTGTGGACCATGCCCCCATGGGACCTGAGGAGCCAGGTTGAGATTGAGCAAAATCTGGGCCCCAACCGCGGTTGGCAGGTGGGTGAGAATGTTCTCTCCCTGGTTTTCACCAGCCCTCAGGGCATATAAGCAAGCTGAGCTCTGGCTACAGGTGGGGAGTTGCGTAAACAGGCCTCTGTTATCTCCCCCACCATGCAGAGCATCAGAATTTGGCCAACCCTGAGCCCACATCCAAAAAAATCCCCTACTACTTACAAACTATATAGTCTTCCATGATTCGCTGAATAAAGGTCACCATTTATTTTCACCAAAAAAGACTGAGGACTGTCTTTATTTCAGAGAATCGTGGACCCACCAACATCTGCTCCGGCAGGCTCTGTTCTCATCGCTGCTTCTCCCTTAGCTAGGGCCTGTTGCTACTGCTGCTGCTGCAGAGCACCCTGCTGTCCCATTGTCTGTCTGGGCAGCCTGCAGTCTGCCCCTTCCTGCACCTGCCTCTTCACACTGCATCTGAACTAGGCTTTTCGCTATTTTAATAAACAGTTTATACTAAAAGAGCTGAAACACTTTATGACGGTAGGATTTTTTTTTCCTCCATCTGTCTTTTGTGAGCTGTAATGCTTAGCTGCCTGGCCTAAACTCAGAAATTGCTTTTGGCAGTTTGTGTAAACCTCTCTATCCTCCATCCCCCATCCCATCGACCCTAACCACAACCCTGAGCACACCTGGGCAATCCAGAACAGAGACAGAATGACAGCATTCTAACTCAGTGGGCCCACCAGCTTCTGTCTATCCTCCTGGGCCCTCACTCCCAGGAAGCAAGAGTTGCCCTCTGGGCACTTTCCAGGGCCCTGTTGGCACCTGACCTCTCAAGGACCTCAGGAAAAGTGGAGACCCTCCCACCTCAAACAGTCAATAAACAATTTCTATTGCCAGGGGTCTGATGGTCCTGTGGACACAGCCTATATTCTGGGCTCAGGTGGTATAGGGCCCAACCACATCCCTAGCAATGATGTCACCCTGGTGCTCCTGTACCCTATATGACTGTGTCCCATCTGTGTTTTAGAGCCTTGGCCTGTTCTGGGCAGTCCCTGAGCCAGAGCCCAGGACCCTGTACCCCTGGCGCCGGGCACCAGCCCCAGGCCGTGTACGGAGAGCCTGGGTCATCCCGCCCATCAGTGTGTCTGAGAACCACAAACGCCTCCCCTACCCATTGGTGCAGGTAAGAGAAGTGGGGGATGGGATGACCTATCAGTTCCCCCATTTCTTTTTTTTTTTTTTTTAAACATTTATTTATTTATTTATTATGTATACAGTATTTGCTCTACATATATGCCCGGGCACCAGATCTCAATGTAGATGGTTGTGAGCCACCATGTGGTTGCTGGGAATTGAACTCAGGACTTTTGGAAGAACAGCCAGTGCTCTTAACCTCTGAGCCATCTCTCCAGCCCATGTTCCCCCATTTCTTAAAGATCCTCCTAGATCTCAGGGAGTCCCTTCTGCTGACAGGAGCTAAGTGTATAGCCTAGAAAGGACTCTCCTACTTTGTCGCTCTGAGTTTCCCTGGTGGACAAAAGTGGGGCTCCTGTAGCCCTGGGCCACAAACACTAAGCTACTCCAGTGAACATGCTCCCAGGCTAAAAGCCCATGGAAGGCTTTGTTTATCCACCAGTAAGATGAACAGTCAGCCTTCTACATTCTCAGAATGTAACGGCTACCAGGTCCCAGGATGTCCTGGAGCTGGGCTTGAGTTTAAGGGGAGCAACTTGTTGGGCTTTAGAGCCTTAGACCTCTGCTGACATAGCTGGGGAGGAACAGGAAGGTGTTGGGGTCCCTCTGGCCCTCACCAAGCCCTACTCCTGCCCTACAGATCAAGTCTGATAAGCAGCAGCTAGGCAGCGTCATCTACAGCATCCAGGGGCCCGGTGTGGATGAGGAGCCCCGAAATGTGTTCTCTATTGACAAGTTCACCGGGAGGGTGTACCTCAACGCCACACTGGACCGTGAGAAGACGGACCGCTTCAGGGTAGGGCCTGGTGGGAAGCCAGGGTCCTTGCTACTGCTTACGCCTCTGTTCCCCACCTGACAGGCTCCAGGCTAGATGCTTTTGAAGAAAGATCTGGTCCCCACATGCCTCACTTGTGAGGATTCAGTATTTAGGGTCATGTTCCTACTTAACATGGGGGCACCTTGAGGCCATGAATTGGGGCTAGGTGGGGGTCCTTCGGAGGGCAGAGCATCGTCACAACTGCCAAGCTGGCATGACAGCCAGTTCTTCCTTGATCCAGGTTCTGTTTGGTGTATAGGTGTGTCGTAAAGAATTCCCAAATAATATTACTGTCAGCAGCAGGGAATGATCCCTGAGGTTGGCCAACAAGGGACTCCCTCCACCACTACAGGGCTGAGATTCAGGAACAGAGGTGAGAGTCACACTGAGGTATGCACAAGGCCAAGAGATGAGCCCAGGGACTCCTTCGTGTTTTTGCAAACAGCCATCTGCCAGGCTGAGATGGAATGTGCTTTCCTAGCATGCAAAGGCCTTGGGTTTGATTCCCCAACATGGAAAGATAGATAGACAGATAGATAGATGATAGACAGACAGACAGACAGACAGATAGATGATAGATAGATAGACAGACAGGCAGATAGATGATAGATAGATAGACAGGCAGACAGATAGATAGAGTTTTGCAGAGTATTGCAGGCCTATGATCCTTAGGAAGCTGAGGCAGGAAGAGCATGAGTTTGAAGCCAGCCTGGAATATATAACAGAAATCTGTTACAAAAATAAAGCCAAATACAAACTCTAGAAACCTGCCTACATTGCCAGGACCCTGTAGATAACATTGTCTGGCCCGACGCAGGGTAGCTTTGTATCTCTGCTTTTCCAGGGACCAAGATTTCTTTTTACATCCTTGAGAGATTCTTCAAACTAAGAGGCTGCTTTTGTATTCCTTTAAAGGAATCCATTAGGTGATTTTTTTAAAATGTGATTCACAATGTCTTGCTGTGTATCTCTAGCTGGACTTGAACTCAACATCTTCCTGTCTCTGCCTCCTGAGTGTTTGGAAATTATGCCATGCCATTCTCCAAAAAGAAGCAGGTTAAAATGTTGTAAGCTCATGTGAAACTCTGTTCCAAAAAGTAAAATGAATTAAGCCAGTCATGGTGCAGGCAGATCTCTGTGAGTTCTAGTCCAGCCTAGTCCAGAACTAGTCCAGTGCTAGTTCTACCTAGCAAGTTACAGGACACTAGAGAAACCCTGTCAGAAAGAAAAAGAAAGAAAGTAAAATGAATGAATTAAATTTTGACAGAAGCCAAAACCACAGAGAAAGGGAGATTAACTCAGAACCTTAGTAAGAACTTTACTTCATACACACAATGATGTGATGAGCATCCTGGCAGCCAAGGAAAGAGAGGAAAGTTGTAGCCTATGTGCTGGGAGGAAGCAGAATCCATTCAGGGAAAGGTCACATGCCTACAGCATATGTCCCATCTCATGTATTCCTCGCCTGTGTTCACCCTATGGGCACTTGCTGTTCCTTCTGTATGGCTTTAGGAGCCACAGAGCCAGCCCTTGTCCTCTGTTTGTTCAGCTAAGGGCCTTTGCCCTGGACTTGGGTGGCTCTACCCTGGAGGATCCCACGGACCTGGAGATCGTTGTGGTGGATCAAAATGACAACCGACCAGCCTTCATACAGGATGTGTTCAGAGGCCGCATCCTAGAGGGTGCCATCCCAGGTGAGGTGGAAGCCCAGCCTCACCCAGGGGGTGAGGCTTCAGAAGGTCCAAGTCCAGAATTCCCCACAACCAAAGGGTTAAGGACTGATGATGCAGCCCCACCCCGACCCCTGGAGTGCACTTGCCTGTCATATGCCAGGCTCATCCCTAGCGCTGCAGAATCAGCAATCTAAAGTTCATCAGAAAGGTCATGTGTAAGAAAGCAGTCTCCTTCACATTTCTCATGTCAGTATGAGTTTGACATGCACAGAAAGGCTTCTAGGTGGCTGAACTTTGCATAATATGAATTTACCATTTCAGTGAACCGTTCAGTCCTTTTTCATTAATTAATTAATTTGTTTATTTTACATCCCAATTGAAACCTTCCTCTCCTCCAAGTCACACCCTCTCACCCACTTCCCAAATACTGCCCCCATCTGGTACCAACCCACTCTGGCACATCAGATCGCATCAGGACTAAGTGCCTCCTCTTCCACTGAGGCAAGACAAGACAGCTGTGCTAGGAAAATGAGGTCCAGAAGGAGGCAACAGAGTCCAAGTCAGAAACAGTCCCTGCTCTAATTGTTAGGAAGTCCACTTGAGGACCAAGCAGCCCATCAGCTTCATATGTGTAGTGAGCCTAGGATCAGTCCATGCATGCTCTTTGGTTGGTGGTTCAGTCTCTGTGAGCCCCCCATGGGCCCAGGTTAATTGGCTATGTAGATCTTCTTGTGGTATCCCTGACCCCACTGGCTCCCTCAACTCTTCCACAAGACTCCCTGGGTTCCACCTAATGTTTGGGTGTGGATCTCTGCATCCGTTTCCATTATCTGTTGGATGAAGCCTCTCAGATGACAGTTATGTTAGGTTCCTGTCTGCAAGGATAGCATAGTATCATTAATAGTGTAAGGGGTTGGGTCTCTCCTATGAGGTGGGTCTCAAGGTGGGCCAGTCATTGGTTGGCCATTCACTCAATCTCTGTTTCATCTTTTATCACTGTATATCTTGTAGACAGGACAAAAAAAATTTTTTTTCGAGACAGGGTTTCTCTGTATATCTCTGGCTGTCCTGGACTCGCTTTGTAGACCAGGTTGGCCTCGAACTCACAGAGATCCTCCTGCCTCTGCAGTGGATCCCTTTAATCCCAACTGCTGGGATTAAAGGCATGTGCCTCCACCGCCCAGCTGACAGGACAAATTTTTGGTGTCAGGTTTTAAGGGTGGGTTGGTGCCCTCTCTCCACTGGAAGTCCTGCCTAGCTACTGTATCTAGGCTCTGAGGAGGATATGGGGGTAACCCTATCTGAGACTCCTAGTAGCGGGGGATACTGAGATTGAAGTGACCCTTCAATCCTTTTTAGCAAATCCATGGAGCCATGAACTTTCCCTAGTGGGTCTTTTGGCTTTTTGGGTTTTGTTTGTTTTGTTTTGTTTTTGAGACAGGGTTTCTCTGTGTATCTCTGGCTGTCCTGGACTTACTTTGCAGAGCAGACTGGCCTCTAACTCACAGAGATCCACCTGCCTCTGCCTCCCGAGTGCTAGGATTAAAGGTGTACACCACCACGCCTGGCAATTACAGACAACTATGAACTGCCATGTGGGTGCAGAGAAGAGTAGTCAGTGCTCTTAACTGCTGAGCCATCTCTCAGTCCCCATAGTGTGGTTTTTAACCCCCAAATAAAACCACAGCCTGGGGCAGTTCCTCCTCTGGCTGCTGCTTCAGATGCAGTTTGGTGTCAAACAACCCAGCCTGTTGCCGTGACACATGCCTGTGTGGTCAGCACCTGGGAAATGGAGCCTTAGTTTAAGGTCATTTCAGTTCCCTAACCAATCTGGGGCTAGCCTTGACTGCATGAGGTTCTACCCTTGCCCCAGGTACCCCTTCAAAATCACACATCAGTCCGGTCCTTCCTCAGCAGTCTGGCTGGGCAGGGCCAGGCAGGGCACTATGTCCACCCACCCTCCCTTCCTCACCGCCTCTTCCCAGTGTGTTCAAACCTGAACTAGGCAAGAGTTTCAAGAAGCCCAAAGCATATAAACCACAATTTTGCCCTGTTTGCAACTCAGGTTCATTGTATTCCATCTCATTTATTCATATTGCAAGATTTAAAGTGACAGTGTATATTTACTTAAAATCTTTATTCTGACCTGATTTTAGATTTGCAGAAATATCTGGGCTTGGTAGTGCACGCCTTTAATCCTAGCACTTGGAAGGCAGAGGCGGGCAAATCTCCATGAGTTCGAGGCCAGCCTGGTCTATAAAGTGAGTCCAGGACAGCCAGAGCTGTTACACAGAGAAACCCTGTCTCAAAAGACCAAAACACAAACAAACAAACAAACAAACAGGTTTACAGAAACGTCTAAAACAATTCCCATGTGCCCATTGCAGGGAGCTGTTTATCAGACTATCTCCTCTGATACTAACCCTTTCTATCTTCTCACTCAGCTGCTTGGTTGTAGACTGGATGCTGGACATTCTTAAAATGTCAGTGTGTTCTGACAACTCTCTGGAATTACCAAAGTCAGGAAATCAGTGTGCACACCATCCCAGTGTGTGTCTAAACTTATCCACCCACAATTTCCATACTAAGGAATTTGTAAGGACAGAGAACAGTTGAGGCACGTGTCTAGTCCCACAGCCTTTCCTTCTCTACCAGGCTTTTTTTCCCCACCTCCCTTCTCCTAATCTTGCCATCTCTCTTTGTGTGTCTCCCACCTCCACCAGGCACCTACAGTACTTGGTCATTACAATCCCCTAGGGCAGCCTGCCTGTCCTGGGCCTGGTCACCCGTAACAGGAAGGGATTGCTGTGTGGGTGGTTATGTGGAGAGGGGAGGGGCTGACCTCAGTTCCATCCCAGTCATGTTTCTTGGGTGTTTCCATCTTTCTCTGCCTGGCCAGCAAGCCTTCCTGCCCTTCCCAGCAGGGAGTACCTTTGAAGACAGTGGAGGTGGCCTCAGCTCTACTCCAGCCCTTTTCAATGGGTAGAGGAAGCCTGGCACTAGGGCACAGATAATCTCCCACAGTCCCAGCTCAGACTGCGTGTCTCTCAGTATGTCTCAATTCCCCTGCCAGCTTCAGCTCCTTACAGGGTCCTTGTGTCATTTGTCAGTGCCACAGTGATGGGCTAGAACTGACCACCACCCACTCCCCTGTCAGCTTTTCACTGTCCTCTGGGGCCCATCCGTTTCCTGAGGTGTGTGTGAGAAACACTTATTTTCTTTTGGGTAGACTTGTAGTATTGTGTTTCTTCTTAT
This sequence comes from Lophiomys imhausi, assembly GCA_907164525.1. Classification (NCBI taxonomy): domain Eukaryota; kingdom Metazoa; phylum Chordata; class Mammalia; order Rodentia; family Muridae; genus Lophiomys; species Lophiomys imhausi. The sequence continues at coordinate 727,312 of CAJQZJ010004953.1, read as the reverse complement.
TTTTATTACTTTATGTGTATGAGTGTCTGCACACCATGTGCACGCAGGCTCCTTAGAGACCAGAAGAGGGCATCACATCTCTTGAGGCTGAAGTTATGGGTGTTTGTGACCAGCCATGCATGCTAGAGATTAAACGTGGGTTCTATGGAAGAATAGCTAGTGTTCTTAACCTCTGAGCCATTGCTCTAGTGTTTGGAATTATGATTCTTGCTGTCATGGTCTGATGTTCCATGAATCTGGGAAATGTGCTCATATCTGAAAAGACACATATCCAGACATGTTTACACGTGTGAACACTACATGTGAACTTGGTCATACCCATATGAGTCACAGCACACACAGGAAGTTCCAGCTTCCAGTGATACCTGTGCTCCCATGTCAGCTCAAGGGTCCCTCCCAGCACACTGCTGCCCTTCTCTGATCCGGGAACTAGCTCCTCATGTCTGTATGTACTTGCGTGCCTGCTAGAGAGCACTCACATAGCACAGGATTGGTAATCTGAGTCCCATGCCCAAGAAGCCTGCTGTTAGCATTGTCCTTGGCTTCAGCCTGGGGGTCAGTACCATGCATAAATCATCTGGTCAATTGCTTCTGCCTGTGCAAGGGAGACCTGAAGCTGGCATTTGCTACAGTATATCCAACGAGCCCAGAGCTTGAGACACAGGCTTCCCAGAAGCTTGTCTTCCCATCCTGACCTACTCCCCCGGTCGACATTCTTATGCCTGTTCTGCTCTGAGGGAAAAGTAAGTGTCAGGTGAAGAGGCCCCATCCCTGTGCTGGGGCCTCGACCAGCAGCACCTTCCCGATTGCCACAGCTTCCCTGCAGGTAGCACTGCAGAGGATGCTGGGAACCTGCTTTGCTCTGTACCCATGTATCTGTGTATCCTTTACCTGGGCTGGTGCCACCACCTTACAGCAGGGCTCAAGGCTGTCTGAAGACCCCAGTGGGGTTCCTATTTGGTCCTGGTACATTAGCTCCACTTGCTGACCTGGCATCTGGTAGAAGACTCATCAGTTCTCCACTGAAAGTCCACTGCAATGCTCAGCCTTGTATAAGCAAGGCAGCAGGAGTACCCTGGACTTGAAGCCAGTATATACGGTCAGCCCTAGTGACACAACCAGTAGTGAAAGCAGGCTGCCCACTCTGTGATCCTATGGTCAGGCCTAGGGACTCTGTGCACACTGGGAGCACTCCACACCTACTGGGAGTACTCCACACCTGCCCCATGGTGGTTGACCACATCTCTCCCTGTCCTCCCCAGGCACCTTCGTAACCAGGGCTGAGGCCACAGATGCCGATGATCCAGAGACGGACAATGCGGCACTCAGGTTCTCAATTCTGGAGCAGGGCAGCCCCGAGTTCTTCAGCATTGATGAGCATAGCGGGGAGATCCGCACAGTACAAGTGGGGCTGGACCGTGAGGTGAGGCAGCCCCATGGACAACTAAGGGCCTGGGGGCCAGTTCCCCACATCCAGTCTCTTCAAGCCTCAGGGCTCCTCGCAGGGCAGAGCCTTCCTGCCCCCCAGCCTACAGTGTGGTTATTATCTCACCCTGGTCCTCCCGTGCTGGTGCTGTAACCCCCTGAGCCAGTCACTTATGTTTGGAGACCTCTGAGGCTCTCCTGTGTAGCCTCACCTGGGTATCCCTGCCACTGAAGTGGTCCCCTCAGCCAGGAATCTGCTTACTGCTGCCCCTAAGGTCTGACATTGCTTGCTCATTCACAGGCTGAGGCAGGAGCAGACCCTGTAAGGGGTAAGCCTGTAGGTGGCTCTGCTGCCATCCTAAAATGGTTGACTCTAGGTACCACATCTTCTAAGTTCATGTCACACTGTCCCCAGGTGGTCGCTGTGTACAACCTGACCCTGCAGGTGGCAGACATGTCGGGAGATGGCCTCACTGCCACAGCCTCAGCCATCATCTCCATAGACGACGTCAACGACAATGCCCCCGAGTTCACCAAGGATGAGGTGCAGCCTCTGCCCATCCCCATCCACTTAGGGCTGCCCTCCCTTTGTAGGTTCCAGCAGGGGACTCCATGAAGGTGGATGGTTTCAGGGCTTGGAATAGAGGGGCCCCAGGAACACAGATTACATGTGAGGTTTCTTAGAGCAAAGCAGCTACATGGTGTCCTCAGGGGCCTCAGCCCAGAGTTAGTCTCCTGGGCACTTGCTGAATGTGGAGAATAGTTGGACCAGTATCCAGGAGCAGCTACAGCAGGTGGATCAGTGGCTCAGGAAAAGACAAACCAGTGAACTACCCCGTGATGAGCACTAGTTAAGCTGGAAGCAAAGAAAGTATCCTGAGTCATAGGGCCAGGCATTCTAATGATCCCCACTCCCAATCTGCCAATCTGGTGAGTAACGGACTGGGATCTCCCAGTTCTTTATGGAGACTGTAGAGGCTGTCAGTGGAGTGGACGTGGGACGGCTTGAGGTGGACGACAGGGACCTGCCTGGTTCCCCTAACTGGGTAGCCAGGTTCACCATCCTGGAAGGCGATCCTGAAGGGCAGTTCAAGATCTCCACAGACCCCAAGACCAATGAAGGTGTGCTCTCTGTGGTCAAGGTGAGCCATGTCCCTGTCGTGGGCATTCCCATCAGCTAGAATCTGTCACAGGTATCTTCTGCGACACCTTAGCCTGAGCTGCCCTGAGTTCCTTCCTAGCTGACCTCCTGGGGTAAGGGCACAGGATGGACTGGGGGGCTGACTACAGGTATCTGGCAGAACTTGGCAGCAGGAGGCAGCCACACAATGCCATTACTACAGCCTTCTCCTTCCTTATTAGTGCAGTCCACATTTTCAAGCAAAACTGTGCACCAGCATGAGCTCCATTCCTAGCCAAGAAACAGGTGCCACACACACAGATACACAGTCACATATGTAGACAGATCCATTTGGATGTTGATGTATTGGAAGGTTTATTGTAAGAAACTGGCCAAACAATTTGAGATAGGTTAGGACTCTTGAGGGAGAATTTCTTGCTCTCAAAACTTCATAGTGGAGGACCACCATGAGCCAGGATGGCCCCTCTGCTTAGCATCACCTGGCACAGCCACCACCCAACAATGCACAAAAACCATAGTTGTTGAGTACCACATAAAACTGCCACACCACACTCAACAAATTCATTTGAAGCAACAGGAATTCATTATTTGAGCCTTGCATAATTTTTATTGTCAAGGCTTAAAGGGGGAAGAAGGAAAGATGGGCTCCCTGGGTAGCCATGGGGAAATGCTCTCCAAATAAGACATCTTAGCTCTTGGGGTTTCCGCTGTCTCGTCCACCCTCCCACAGCCCCTGGACTATGAAAGCCATGAACAATATGAACTCAGGGTGTCTGTGCAGAACGAGGCCCCGCTGCAGGCAGCTGCCCCCCCGGGCCCGGCGGGGCCAGACCAGGGTCAGTGTGTGGGTTCAGGACATCAATGAGGCTCCAGTGTTTCCAGAGAACCCACTGAGGACAAGCATAGCCGAAGGAGCCCCACCAGGAACCTCCGTGACCACCTTCTCTGCCAGAGACCCTGACACACAACAGCTACAAAGAATCAGGTGGGGTGCCCTGGGATCTTGGGGGATCAGTGGCTCCATTACTGCCAAGGGTACCTGTAGATTCTGAGGTGAAAGAGAAAGGCCATTGGAATACATCCCGAAGGGTCTATGATATGGAGTGACCACACCTCACAGGGCAGGGCTGGGCTTCTACATGGACATATCGTCCAGGACTGTTCTTAGCCAGCCCCTGACTTTTGGCCTATCCATTTTCATGGGGCCTTGTGTCTGCAAAGAGCTCTGATGTCTTCCTTTCCCCACTGGTCCCATGCCTGGCACAGTGTTCCCATCTGTCTCCTTTGTGCCAGCTCTGAGCAAGGTGGGACACAGACTGCCAGTTGCTGAGCGTCACTGGGAAGCAGCACACCTCATGTGTACTTGAGTCAATAACCAGCTTGGGGTGGTGGTGGCTGGCAAGATGGCTCAGTGGGTTGAGGTGCTTGCTACCAATCCTAACCACCTAAGTTCATTTCCTGGAACCCACATGGTTGGAGGAGAGAATCAGTTCCTACACCTTGTCCTTTGACCTCTTGTATGTCATGGTGCTCTTGCATGTGCAAACACATGCAAGTAAATACATGTAAAAATATTTAAAATACAAAATGAAGGCCGGGCGGTGGTGGCGCACGCCTTTAATCCCAGCACTTGGGAGGCAGAGGCAGGCGGATCTTTGTGAGTTCGAGGCCAGCCTGGTCTACAAAGCGAGTCCAGGACAGCCAGAGATATTCAGAGAAACCCTGTCTCGAAAAACCAAAAACAAAACAAAACAAAACAAAAAATACAAAATGAAATAAAGAAAACAAAGTTAGCTTGAGACTGGGAGACCTCAAAGGCTGAATGCTGGATAACAACAGCTCCTTGTCAGTCACACACAGGTGTGTATGTGATATGTGTTTGTATATATGGTAATGTGGCCCCCATATCTGGGTGTGTTGGGTGAGCCTCATCCCACTTCTCTTCTCCCCACCAACAGCTACTCCAAGGACTATGACCCAGAAGACTGGCTGCAAGTAGATGGGGCCACAGGCAGGATTCAGACCCAGCGAGTGCTGAGCCCTGCTTCGCCTTTTTTGAAGGACGGCTGGTACAGGGCCATCATCCTAGCCCTGGACAACGGTGAGGGGAAACAGGTGGTGCCCCTGCCCCACAGCTCAGCGCTTCCCTGAGTGGACAGAGTGGGATAGGTTGTTGGGCGGGGCTTGAGCTCATTAGCTTTCCCTTGCTTCAGCCATGCCACCCAGCACAGCCACAGGTACCCTGTCCATTGAGATCTTAGAAGTCAACGACCATGCTCCTGCATTGGCCCCTCCTCCATCTGGCAGCCTGTGCAGTGAGCCAGACGAGGGCCCCGGCCTTCTCCTGGGTGCCACGGATGAGGACCTGCCCCCGCACGGGGCTCCCTTCCACTTCCAGTTGAATCCCAGGGTCCCAGATCTCGGCCGGAACTGGAGCCTCAGCCAGATTAACGGTGAGCTGCGCCCTGGGATCTCGGAGATAGGCCAGCAGAATGTATCGCCATTACTACATCTTTGGGCAGGGCCGGGATTACTTTCCACGGTACCCAATGGGTAGATGGGGAAACTGGCACCCAGTGATCCAGGTGCTCTCTGGGCGGGGGGCAGGGTTATCCTGGAGCTTTGGTTGACCACGCCGCACCTTCGGCAGTGAGCCATGCACGCTTGCGGCTCCGACATCAGGTCTCCGAGGGGCTGCACAGCCTGAGCCTGCTGCTCCAGGACTCCGGGGAGCCGCCCCAGCAGCGAGAACAAACGCTGAACGTTACCGTGTGTCGCTGTGGGTCTGACGGCGCTTGCCTGCTAGGGGCCGCGGCAATGCGAGCAGGAGGTGTGGGCATCAGCCTGGGCGCACTAGTCATCGTGCTGGCCAGCACCGTGGTCCTGCTCGGTGAGTGTGGGTCCTCGGCCCCGCCCTCTGTCCTAGGTCCCTTTCCTACCCTACATCCTCTAAGCTCCCACGCTCCAGCCAGTCCCTTGTGCTCCACAGTTCTCATCCTGCTTGCTGCGCTCCGCACGCAGTTCCGGGGGCAGTCACGAGGCAAGAGTCTGTTGCATGGGCTACAAGAGGACTTTCGGGACAACATCCTTAATTACGATGAGCAAGGAGGTGGGGAGGAGGACCAGGTAAGGAGAGAGGAGTGGTGCTTAGACACACCGAACCGTGGGAAGGGGTCTCCACCGGAGGTTTCCGCTCTGAACTTAACTGCTTACTTTGCTCACAGGATGCTTATGACATAAACCAGCTGCGCCACCCAGTGGAACCGAGGGCCACCAGCCGCTCTTTGGGCAGGCCACCTCTGCGCCGGGATGCCCCCTTCAGCTATGTGCCACAGCCACATCGAGTGCTTCCCACCAGTCCATCTGACATTGCCAACTTCATCAGTGATGTAGGTGCCCTGGGGGTTGATCACAGGATGGGACACAAGCATGGTTGTGTGCATACATGCATAGGCGCACAAACACACCCAGATCCAGACCCTGCTTCCAGTCCCCATGCTGCAGGATGTCAGGGGGTAAGCTCACCAGCAGGACCCTGACTGAGCCTTAAGAAAGCCCCAGAGGGTGAGTGAGCAGGTTGGCCAGGCACTTTTCGAAGACTGTGGGTGAGAGTAGAACATACGAAGCCACATGGCCAGGGAAGGCCAGCCGGCACTGGCCTTACCAATTCTGGTTCCTCTGCGAGGAGTACCCTGGCATGGTTCCTGACCTCCGTCTTTGTGTTTACTATGAGAGGTGGGGGCGGCACTTGCATTGCAGTCATTAGGACAAAGTGTCACCTTAAACACTGCATGAATGACTACTATCTACACAAAAGATAATCAGAATTTGGGGTGGTTGGCTGGGTCAGGCCATGTGTGGAATCCCCCATTAACAAGCCTGCCCACACAGCCCAGAGAAAGCTCCCAGCAAATTGGGGGCATCCTTGGGAGTGCTAATCCTAGTGCAGGTACTGGTTACAAGATGACCACGGCAGTGGAGATACAGCCTCTGAAGGGGGCCAGATGCTTCTGGAAGGGTGCCTGAGAGGCTGGGGGTGGGAGGGTGGAAGAGCCCCCATGACAAGGAGACAGCTTCCCCCCATCTGGATGGGGAAAGGCTGGAGACATCAGAACCTTCTGTGCTAGCCCATTCTACACTGGGAGATGCTTTGCATCCCATCCCTCTTAAGAGGTTCTCTCTGGGACAGTGCCTGAGGCAGACCTAGCCCTGGTTGTGGCTGAGCACCAGAGGGCTCCTGGCTTGCCTGAGTGGTCTGTGGGCTTTTCCACAGGGCTTGGAGGCTGCGGACAACGACCCCAGCGTGCCTCCCTATGACACAGCTCTCATCTATGACTACGAGGGAGATGGTTCTGTGGCAGGGACACTGAGCTCCATCCTGTCCAGTCTGGGAGATGAGGACCAGGATTATGACTACCTCCGGGACTGGGGCCCCCGCTTTGCCCGGCTGGCAGACATGTATGGGCATCAATGAAACCCAGAGCCAGGGGCAGATGTGCTGTCTAGACATGGCCACGTGACCCAACCAAGGGGACTTTACTCCTGGGACACGCACCCAGAAATACTATGCGGGTCAAAAGGACATCTCCTTGGCTCAATGGCAGATAATCTCACTGAGGCCATCTCTTTGGGCTTCAGGGGAGGACTGAGTCTGAGGTGTTGGTGGGAGAACCTGCAACCTGGACTAGGCAGCCACTCTCCTGCTGGGGTGGAGCAGCATCATCCTGCTGGGGTGGAGAAGCCTGCTTGAAATGTACATCCCATCTTTGTCCCCGGTTGTTGACTCTTGCCTCTGTATGAAAAAGCAGGAGTCTAAGGAGTGGATTGGAATTAAAAACTCACTGTTCAGTGGACCATGGGTGCCCAGTGCCACTCTCACTACAGAGGGTGCAGTGACCCTTGCCCCAGGCCTAGCCTAGGGAGGGACCACATATCCCCCTTCCCCCCAGCTCAGCACAGTTGGTGGGAGTAAGCGCAGCAAGCCCAGGACTGGTGAGTGAGTGTGAGCATATGTGTACATGCATGGGGGGAGGGGCATGAGCAAGGTTCCCTTCAACCCCCAGATTCAGACTGAGTTCTAAAAAGAGGACTGAGTTCTACTGTTGTGCTTATCCTAGTGGTTCTGGCCAGTGAGACCAAGCACCCCTCACGTTCCCTGCTTGCTCTGACTCCTGGTCATCTTGGGGGTGATGTGTCTGTTCCATTGCTAGTTGCCTCTGTTCCGGGCATCTGAAGTGCTCAGCTGAGCCTGTTGTCCCATTTTATAGGGGCTGCCCAGTGGGAACTGTGCTGCTCGGAATGTGGCCAGATGGGGGAGTGATGGAAGAAGTGGGTGTCCTTCAGCAACTAGGCTGACCCCAGCAGAGACTCTGCAGCAGCAGAAGAATTCAGTGCAGGAGCATAGGCAGGGGACCAAAGACCTTGTGTTTTCTATTATGTGAGAGGCATCCCCTTGGGAAGGGGTACTAGCGCATAACTGATGGATTAGGTGACATGGTACAATCTGAATGTCACTGGGTAATCCCAAGGACAGGCGTCAACACAGCCCACAGTAGGATTCAAGGAAAACAAGTAAAAAACTGGGGTGCATGCACCCCCATCCAAGAAAATATTCTGCCTTTTCATCAGAAAGCCGGAAGGTCCTGCTATCCGTCCTGTGAAGCTTCCGCACTCCTCCCATTCAAAGCTTCCATCTCCTGTGCTGCCTTCCCCCATCCCAAGCCTTCCATCCAGGTGTCCCTGAGAACCATCTCTGTTCACACAGGAGGGCAGTGCTGGTGACCAGTTGAGAGTCACTGCAAGAACCACAGACCTTGGGTGAGGGTGGGGACAGTGTCCTGTCTGCTCCAGACTGCTAGGTAGCCCATGGGTCACACTCAGCAACATGAGGTCACTGAATATAAAAATAGGTTGAAGAGCCAGCAGCCTTGGGGACAGTGTGGTCCAGCCCAGCAAGCCTGGGGCCAAAGGACAGGCTATTGCAGGCTTTTCACCCTGGTTACTCAGAGCCCTCTGACTTTCGGGTAGGCACCCCCCATCTGGGTACATTCCTTCCAAGCCCCCACCCCTCTCCATGGGAGAGTCTAGCAGGACAGCCTGCGGTGTAGAGGAGCACTTCCCAACTCAGCCTATGCCAGTGTGAAAGCGCCACTGCTTCTTCATGCGCCCATCAATGGGGGCAGCACCTGTGCACTCCAGCCTCTGACCTTCACCCCTGCTCTGCACCTTGGGCCTATGAGCAAGTGTTCTAGGCCAAACCAGATCCTTATATTTAGTGCTGCCACAGAAGGCCTGTTTCCTTGTCTTAGTCACCATTCAAATTGCTGCGCAGAGACACCAGGACCCAGCAGCTAGTAAGAAAAAGCATGTGTCTTTTTTTTCCCCCCAGACAGGGTTTCTCTGTGTAGCTCTGGCTATCCTGGACTCTCTCTGTAGACCAGGCTGGCCTCGAATTCAAAGAGATCCCCCTGCCTCTGCCTCCCGAGTGCTGGGATTAAAGGTGTGCGCACCATGCCCGGCTTAAGCATGTGTCTTATAATTGGGGGCTTTTTTCACAGTTTCAGCGAGTTAGTTCATGATCATCATGGTGGGAAGCATGGTGGCAGGCAGGCAGGCAGGCAGGGCATGAAATCGTAGCTGAGAGCACACATCTGTTCAGTAAGCTGAAAGCAGAGAGAGAGAGAGAGAGAGAGAGAATGACCAGGCCTGGTGTAGGCTTTTGAAACCCCAACGTTCACTCCAGTGACACTTCCAACAAAGACATACATCCTAATCCTTCCTAAATAGCCCACCAACTGGGAAACATTCAAATATATGAGACACTGGAGGCCATCCTCAGTCATAAGCTGTATGAGGAAGTGTTTGTTTTTAATGGTTACGTGTTATTTCAAGAGCAACTCCACAAACCAAGTAGGGCTGGACTCAAGGCTCTTCTGTTCTGGATGCCAAGGGCCTTCTTGACCTGAGTCTCCTGGCTTTTTTCTGGGTTTCTGCCTCTTCAAGCCTGAAATACCATTTTAAGTAGAGCTAGGCCAGAGTTTATTTCAACTCCCAGTCATTTGTGGAAGCAGACAGGAGGGCAGGTCACACAAAGATTTGGCCACTTCCCAGTTTCCATCCAGCCCAAGGGATGTTAGCCACTACCTACCTGCCTCAGGGTAAGCCCAAGGGTAAGAAGGAAGGAAAGCGGTTTGAAAGGCCCACCACCCCTTCCCATTCTTTTACCCAGACCTCTGAGACTGCCTCTGGCACACAATGCTTACAGCCCAGTGCCTGGGCACCTCATCAACAATTCCCTTTTGGTCTGCCTCTTAACCTGAACTGACCAGGTCATTCCATCAGTCAAAGCCACCTATTGTCATGGAATTCTAGTTTTAGCAACACCAGCCCAAACATAGGCTGCTCAAAAACTGCACATAGCATGGCTTCCAGGCCCTCACTAACTCCACCTACACTCGGCCTAGACCTTTCTTCCCAGGCCCACTAACCTGGGCAGCCTGAGCAAAACAGGAGAGCCCCGTGAGAACCCTAGCACGACACCCCAGCAGACTGAGGGCAAGAGACCCAGGAGGACCATGGGGAAGATAGCAGACTGATGCACTGTTCTAGGACAGATGTCACTGGCTGACCAGGCTGTGCAGCAGGCCAGGCCGGCACGGGATAGCGGGGTACAACAGTGGCCCCAGAGTCACGCAGAGCGCCTGACAGGGCTGAGCCCAGAAGAGCCAGCCCGCACGGAAGCCAAATTCCTCCTGCTCTCCGGCCGGACGGTGGGCGGGCCCCACAAAGAGCAAACCTGTGGAGGGCGGGGCCAGTGTCCAGGAAGCGTGGAGGTCACAAGGGGGCGGGGCCTTCCAGGCGAACGTACCCAGGTGTCTACGGGCTAAGCTCCCAGGTGATCCTTGCTGGGCTTGAGTCCAGAGGTGACTGCCAGGCCTGGCCTTGTCGCCAAGGCGTCCCAGCAGCTGAGCACGTGCGGCCCTGGGTGGAAAGTGCTGTCCTCTAGGTCTTCGGGCCTCTGTGCCGCAGGCAGCGTCGCTGTGCTGGGGCGGCGCCAGGTTTCCTCAGTGCGGTGCAGGCAGGTAAGCTCCTGCTCTTTGGCCTGGAGCACTTCCGAGGTTAGCATTCTGTGGGCTTCTCATTGATTCGCTGGTTTTGAGCTATGGACAGGTTTTGCGTTTTCGTAACCACAATTGACGGGTTTTTGTATTGAATTTATTTATTGATTGTTTGTTTGTTCGTTTTCCGAGTTTCTCTGTGCAGCCCTGGCTGTCCTGGAATTCGCTCTGTAGACCAGGCTGGCCTGAAACTCAGGGATCCTCCTGCCTCTGCCTCTTGTGTGCTAGGATTAAAGGTGTGCACCACCACCACTCAGACTTTAATTTTTTTTTTTTTTTTTGGTTTTTCGAGACAAGGTTTCTCTGTGTAGCCCTGGCTGTCCTGGACTCGCTTTGTAGACCAGGCTGGCCTTGAACTCGCAAAGATCCGCCTGCCTCTGCCTCCCAAGTGCTGGGATTAAAGGTGTGCGCCACCACCGCCCGGCTCAGACTTTAATTTTTAAAAGTTGAAGTAGAATCACAATTCTAGGCTGTAGCTCAGTGTTGGGAGTGAGGCTTTGCCTAATGTGAGTTATAACCTAACCCTAGATACATTTTGACAAAGGAAAAAAAATGGGGGTGTACATTTGCAAATGGGTATGGCCGTTATAAACTGTGTTCCAGGTAGCTTCACTACCTGCCTTCTTGTTCCAGCAACCACTAACCACCAAACAGATAGATGCCTCTGGTTTGGATGCCTCACACAAGGGAATTCTAAATTCTCAGGGCTTGTGTATTACGAGTCTTAACACTGTGTCAGCACTGCTTGCCTGTAGGACTGAATAGTGTTCACATTGTTCATGGCCTCCTGTGTGTGGACATTTTGGTTGTTCCCATGTTGCAGGTTGTAGCCACCTGTGATGATTACTGCTAATTATAAACGAGAACCTAGAACCACCAGGAAGACTGATTTCTGAACAAGCCTGTGGGAGATTATCTTGGTTATGTTAATTGAGGTGGAAAGACACTCCCAACAGGGGTGGAACTATTCCCACGTGGTCCTGTCCTTCCAAGATGTGGGTCCCTGGAATTGAACCCAGGTCTTTGGGCTTCGTGGCAAGGACTTCCACCAGTTGAGCTGTCTTGCTTTGTCCTCATCTCTTTCTTGATTTTTTTTTTTTTTTTTTGGTTTTTCGAGACAGGGTTTCTCTGTGTAACAGCTCTGGCTGTCCTGGACTCACTTTGTAGACCAGGTTGGCCTTGAACTCACAGAAATCCACCTGCCTCTGCTTCCCTAGTGCTGGGATTAAAGGCGTGTGCCACCACACCTGGCAATTGCAGACAGCTGTGAACTGTCATGTGGATGCTGGGATTTGAACCCAGGTCCTTTGGAAGAACAACCAGTGCTCTTATCTGCTGAGCCATTTCTCCAGCCCTTGATTTCTTATGTACCCCCTCTCTTTTTCACCTCTGAATTTTGTCCTGCCAATGTTACCCTGAATTTTCTCATTGAAAGAGTCATTTGGAGGCTTCTAAATCAACACACCCCATTTCTGTCTTTGGATGGAGAGCTTACTCTTCTTAAGTTACTGCTAAGAAAGGATTTCTGCCATTATGCTAATTATTTTCTGCACAGTATGGTTTGCTCTTCATTTCCTGAATTACTGTCTTTTGTTACTTCTTTTTTTCTTGATAGTGGAGCAAAACCTAAATTGGTGAGTTCTTAGTCAGAGTGAGACCCTGCCTCAGTATGTAAGCTGCAGAGCAATTGAGGAAAACACTGCTGAGAGCCTCTGGCTTCCACGTGTGTCTGTCTAAGTAGGGTTACCACTGCTGTGATGAAACACCATGACTGAAAGACTTGAGGAAAGCCTTGATTCTGCTTACACTTCCACATCATGCCTCATCACTGAAGGAAGTCAGGGCAAGAACCTGGAGGCAGGAGCTGCTGTAGAAGCCATGAAGGGGTGTTGTGCCTCATGACTTGCTGACCTTGCTTGCTTATAGTTCCCAGGACCACCAGCCCAGGAGTGGTACCACCTCAGTGGGCCCAGTACCACATCAATCACTATTAAGAAAATTCCCTATAGGCCTTCTTACAGCCTGATCTTTTTTTTTTTTAAAGATTTATTTATTTATTAATCCCAGCACTCAGGAGGCAGAGGCAAGTAGGTCTCTGTGAGTTCAAGGCCAACCTGGTCTACAAAGTGAGTCCAGGGCAGCCAAGGATACACAGAAAAACCCTGTCTCGAAAAACTAAAAAAAAAAAAGAGAGAGAAATTTATTTATTTTTTATGTATACAGTCTGCAGTTATGCCTGCAAGCCAGAAGAGGGCACCAGATTTCAATATGGATGGTTGTGAATCACCATGTGGTTGTTGGGAATTGAACTCAGGACCTCTGGAAGAGCAGTCAGTGCTCTCAACCTCTGAGCCATAGCTCCAGCCCATAAAGCCTGATCTTATTGAGACATTTTTTTCAATTGGGGTTCCCTCCGTCATAATTTAGCTCATCTCAAGTTGACAAAACTAGTCAGGGCAATATGCGTGCACACATATACACATGCACATCATCCCCCCCCACACACATATGGGCCCACACATATAAACAGGCATATATACAAACACCGCTGAGTATGGTGGCACACACTATAGCCACAGCTCTGAAGAGGTGGACAGGGTTCCTGGGGCTTGGTGTCAGACAGCCTAAATGAATCAGGGAGCCCCAGGCCAGTGAGAGGTCCTGTCTCAAAAATACAAGGTGGATGGACTGAAGAGATGGCTTGGCAGTTAAGAGCAGAGGGTCCAAATTCAGTTTGCTGCACCCACATCAGGTGGCTGAAGTCTAGCTCTAGGGGGATCTGATACCCCTGGCCTGCAGATGCCCACCCCCAACACACATATACACATAGGTAAAGTATATCTTAAAAACAAACAAGTATATGGCTCCTAAGAAATAACATCCAAGGTCTAAATAATCTCTAGTGTACATGCACACGTGCACACACGTACAAACACACGCTTGTGCATACACAGTATGCTCAAACATACTTTTACTTATTTTTTTCCCCTAAAGGGGTAGTTTGAGTTTCTTTCTAGCCCAGGCTGCCTAGAATTCACCATGTAGCCGATGCTGACCTCAGACATACGGGGATTTTAAGTGTGAGTCGCTGTTGCTGGCACTTATCCTGCTTGGTGTCTTCCTCTGAGTACCACTGGCTAGTCCTAGTGCTCAAGGGTTGGCCCTTCGTCCTGGGGCATTCTGTCTATTCAGTTTGTCTGTCTGGAGGCTTCTCTTACTGTGTCCTCAGTTCGAGCTTCCTCCCTTAGTGGAGCTCAGTCTGCCAGTCAGCTCTGCAGGGCGGCAACATCATTTCTAGCCTGCCTGTCTTTTCTGCGTTAGTAACCCTAAGACAGCTCCCCACCTCTTTTGAGACAGGGTCTCACTGTGTAGTGTTGGCTCGCCCAGTTATCCCCCTGCCTCAGTCTTCCCAGTGTTGGGATGTCAGGTATGCAGCACTACTCCTGCCTTTCTAGCATCTTTTTGGTTTTTGTTTTGTTTTGTTAGACAGGGTTTCTCTCTGTAGTCCTGGCTGTCCCGGAGTTCACTTTTTCTCTTATGAGTTCCATCTCCCCTCACTCCTTAGAATCTTCACATATTAGCCACGTTTAGTCAAGATGCTGGCTCTTTGTTCTTTCCCGAGGGCAGTAGAGGGGAGCTGAAGGCGAAGAGGCACACGACTCATATGTCGCCTCTTCTACTATCATTGTCACCCCTAGGAGCCTCTCTGCTGTCAAAATTACATGATGTAATTCAAGTCTGCTTCCTCCCTCTTCAGCAAGGCTACTTCTACATCCTACATTAGGGCCTTCCTTAACTTCTGGATCTGGGGTTTCGAAAGATGTGGTGTGATGGTCCACTTTGGGAGCTTCCACGCCCAGATCTACAGATGCTGCTCACTGGGTCCCAGCCAAGGCACTGCCAGGTGGCCGTGGCTTCAGTGTTTGAGTCCCAGCCTACAGCTTGGTGGCAGGTGAATGAACAAAACAGGGAGATAGCTATCTTAAGGTCCTCTGTGTCCCCTACTTTGGAGGTGGCTCACATCCTCCTCTCCCTACAAGAGCAGAGTCCTAGAAGACTGAGGGGTGGTGAGTATGGCTCATCTTCCTCCCAGAACTACAACTCCACACTGAAAGTCGCTAGCCTCAGACCCCACCCTGCTGGAGCTATGGGGATGGTATCCAGAGATTCCCTATTCCCATGGAAACTAAAAATAGCCCAGCTGCCCTTCCAGTGCCTCACTTTATGTTCCAGATGAACAATTCTCATTGTCCACAAGTCTAGGCAGGTGTGCCTTATTTTGCTGGTTTGTTTTTCAGTTTTAAAATCTCCGTTTGTGTTTTTGCTGGTTTTGAGATGGTATCTCAACAGAGCTGGCCTCAAACTTCTGACCCTCCACCTCCCATGTGTTGGCATTACAGGTATGCACCACTATGCCTGGTTTTTCTGTGGCGCTGATGACTGAACCCAGGGCCTGCAGCAAGAACTCTACAAACTGGGCTACATTCCCAGCCCTGCTTGTTTTTTGAGATAAGGTCTTGCTCCTTGGCCAAGGCTGACTTTGAACTCACTACATGGTCTAGGGTGGTCGCAAACTTGTAGCCATCCTCTAGCCTCAGACTCCTAAGTGTTGGGGTCACAGTCATTTTCTTTTTTTTTTTTTTTTTTTTGAGACAGTGTTTTTCTGTTTAACAGCTCTGGCTGTCCTGGACTCGCTTTGTAGACCAGGCTGGCCTCGAACTCGCAAAGATCCGCCTGCCTCTGCCTCCCAAGGGCTGGGATTAAAGGCGTGCGCCACCACCGCCCGGCTTGAGGTCACAGTCATAAGCCACCATGCATATATATGCCCAGTCAGCCATCTGGGTATTCTTTTTGTCTTCTATTTCTTTAACAATGTCTATTTATTCCAAATGGCCTAAAGAATGTTAGACTACTACTTTGGCAGTTTCTGTAATAGCTGCTTTAATGTATTGGTGGTGTCTCCAACACCTCTGCTGAGGAACAGCCATATCTTTCCAGGTGAGTGACCGTTTGCTTTGCTTGTTACTGTATGCTGAGTAACGAACGTTTCCTGGACCCAGGGTTATAAGTCTTGTGTACAGACTGTGAAGACTTGCTTTGCTTCATCAGGTAACAGGCCTGGTTAGAGTCAGGCTGTGCTCGTCCCGGTTCCCAGTGTCTGCCCTTTCCCCTGTCCCACCCACCCATAGTCTCAAGGTCGGTTTGAATTTCACACTATTGTTTCTGTTCTTGTTTGGTACTGGGGATGTAAATCAGAGCCTCAAGTATACCAGGTAAGTGGTACTATCAAGCCATATTTCCACAGTTCAGCTGGGTTCTCATACCCATGCTCAGTATGGATCAGAGGCCATGATATGTGCTATTTTCATTGTTCTCATGTAGGTTGCACCCTCTTAAGCACAAATGAGCTGAGATTTCTGGCTCCTTCTGTCCTCACCTGAGACTCCTTTTTTGGTCCTCTAGGTAAGATACAGGTCTGTAACACTGTATACTACTGTGAATGTTGCTGAGACCAGTCCTGTAGGACCCACTGAAAAAAGCGTGGTGGAGTTACCCTGGTCTTGAGTACTTCCAAACTGGGCCATTCTCCTCCAGAATGTTCCCTTGTGATTTCCTTGCTAAGCTGCTGGGCTGTTCATGAGTATGGTACAATTTCATGTTCCTCAATCTTTACCCAGTCTCTTCATCCCAGAGTCACTAGGGCACATTGCTGTGTCATTTCAATCCTTTTACATTTGCTGAGATTGACTTCTGGCCCATTATCTTCTTCTTGGAGAGTAACCCACACACAATGGACAGTAGGCCATTTGTTACTGCTGGGGACATGCTGTAAGAATACCAAGGAGATCTGACTGGTTTGTGATGACTTCCTGCCTGACTGATACATTAGAGAAGGTGCTAACATTTCCCAAAATAGAACAGCTCTGTTAGCAGTCAAGGCAGTTGTTTTTTTTTGTTTGTTTGTTTGTTTTGAGACAGGGTTTCTCTGTGTAGTCCTGGTTGTCCTGAACTTCAATCTGTAGACTAGGCTGGCCTTGAACTCAAAGATCGATTAAAGCCATTCACCACCCTACCAGGCCAAAGCGGTTTTTTATTTACCTAGAAATGCCTTTAACTTCTCAATTTCAGGGGGATTGTTTTTCAGTCACACTTCCCACACTTAAGTACCTTTGGGCCTCCGTGGCTCCGCCGTGCGGTCCTGGCTGACCTGGAGGTCCTTGCTGTGGCTGCACGGGACTCCCTTGCTGCTATCTTATGCTTTGACACTATTCATTTAAGTTTGTTAAGCTTTTTTTTTTTTTTTAAACTCAAATTTAGGCAACTGACTGTTCTTCATTATTTTTCTCTCTCTCTAGGACTCCCTCAGGCATTGCACACTGGCCTATTTGCAAAACAGAGGCTTTCTTTTCTTTCAGTCTGTCAAATTTGATTATCTCAATGATCTACTTCCCAGTGCACTGACTTCCAGCTCAAGTTCAACTACTTCACTATGTATCAGACCATCCATTTGTTTCTTTAAAACAACTTGCTGGTTCTGGTTGGTGAGATGCCATTTTTGTATTACCAGCCATGTTAATTCTTTAGACATGATTTCCTTAGTTCTTTGAACACACACTTCTAAGGTGGTTTTTAGTCTTTGTCCAGTAAGATCAGTTTCCCATCCCCAGGGTTTTTCCTCAGTGGCTCTGACAGGTTACAGTGTTACTTTGGACTTCATTTGGTACTTGCATAAAGATGCCTGGAAATGTCCTCAGATTCTTCCTGGGCAAACACAGAGACCTATTACAGCTTCCTGTCCCACAGCAATGTGTACATTAAAGTTTTCGTGATGCCCATGGCAGACCTTTCTCCATGTATTGGTTCATTTGTCCTCAGGATGTTTCTGACCAATGCTGTGGGAAGAAGTGAGAATTCCTTTGAAGGCCAGCCAGGGCAAGTAATGACAAAACAGTAACAGCTGCTTTTTCCAGGGAGCTGTCAGGTGGGCCAGATGGTCACAGGTTCCATGCAGGGACCCCTCCTGGCTGGTTGCAAGGTACCACACAAGGGGGTGTGAAGGAAGAGATGCCTCAGGTCTCATTATTCTCACTTCTCAGTTGCTTTCTTGTGTGAGCAGAGACCATGGATTTCACAAGCCTTGTGAAGTAACTTTTCAAGTAGAATGGCAAAGCTCAACAGTTCATTTCTGTTGACTGTCTGAAGGAGAATTATTTTGGAGGTATTCTGTTGCTTTCAAATGTTGCCAATTTCTATTAAACTAATGTTCCCTACTTTGTCTTCTGAGAGGTTATAACCTATGAAGCACTGCTCTGAATTTGTTCTCTTATGCCTCAAGACTTTGAAGTAAATCACACTGACACTTATTTTGGCACCCCGCATTGCATTCTAGTGTCTGTGAAATGGAGAAATGCGTCTTACTTGCAGTTTACTGCCATCCCTCTCCCGAGGGAAAAAACCGTGAAATAACAAGAGGTGCCTAAAACATGACCATGGCTCAGAGACTCAGTCAACCCCAGTTCAAGGACCACAACACCACCAGCCCCAGGGCGCAGTTCACTCCTGGTTTAAATTCCACACAAATTGGGCTGGAGAGGTGGCTCAGTGGTTAAGAGCACTGGCTGCTCTTCCAAAGGACCAGGGTTCAAATCCCAGCACCCATGTGGTTGTTGACAACTCCCTGTAATTGCCAGGTAGCACTTGGGAGGCAGAGGCAGGCGGATCTCTGTAAGTTCAAGACTAGCCTTGTGTACAAAGTGAGTCCAGGACAGCCAGTGATACAGAGAAATTCCGTCTCAAAAAACAACAACAAAAAAAATGCACACAAATCCAATACAATTGCTTTGGATAGGGTGTTATTTTGTAGTCTTCAATTGTTCTCTATCAGAAGTTGTTAACTGGAGTCAACTGAGACCTTGCTGAACTGTGTGAGGAGGGGACAAGTGGCATTTCCCATGATGGAGTCAGGCATGGCCTGCCTCCACCAAGTAAGCCTTGAGGTCCGGAAACCCTGATGTGGGACAGCTTTGAGGTGGAGCAAGTGGAAATAAAAGCAATTTCTAGCGTTTGGAGCTGGTACAGTTACTGTGCCTATTGTTGGCTATGGTTCCTACTGCCCCCTCTGGTTTAAATGTTTTCACTCTCTTCTCCACTCGGCTGTGTGCCTTCCCTATCCCCACTACAATACTGAAGCCAGCTTTTCTGGAGAAGATGACAATCTCTTGTTCGTTGTTGTGCTGGTTCTAAGCTCTCACCAGGCTCCAGCCATTCTGTACTTCAGAGGTGGCTTTGATTAGCAAGAGCTTACTGGCTCTCTGGTAGAAGTCTGGAAGGCCTAAGTATTTCTCGTATGACACTCAGCTCAGCAGGGCTTCCTAGGTCTGCAGGCCATCAATATATGGGTAGCCTTAGTTCCCAGAACATGAGGCACACACTCGGTTCCCATGGACTCAGGTCTGGCTTCTCAGGCTTGTGTCCGTAAATACTCTCCATGCACTTACGTCAACGATCTTTAAGGCAGGCCCTGGCATCAGCCTTATGCACAGGGCTGTTGTAGTTTGTGACTTGTCACTGTGGGCTGAAATTGGTGGTCCCAAGGCCACTTGGAAAAAATGGGATAATGCAATTTTTTAAAGTGCAAAATGAAGTTTCAAAGAAGTATTTCATGATAAAGTTCTGTGGTTTGGGGATAAACAACAGAACTTAGGGCCAGAAGAGGGCAAGGGAACAGGGTCTCCTAGATGCAGAGCTACTAGGATATCTATACATTGTCAGGCCATGCTGAAGGAGAGATGTTTGTGGTGGAAGCTTGGTGTCCACAGCCATCTGGACAAGGGAGGTGTCTTGGATGCTGAAGAGCTGCTTCGGGGCAACTAGCTCTGCATGTCTACCCTTTACTCACAGGCTAACAGACCACTGGCAAGGCAAGGCTGGCCTCTGCTCTAGCCTTGTCCCTCTGTCTGGAACACAGGATGAACTGTGTAGTTGTAGCACAGGAGTCTACCTTCAAGCTATCCCTTGGAAGCCCAAGTACTTTGATATACATGTCACTTAACATACTAGTCCCTCCTAGGAGGAACCCTGCTACCTGAAGGGACAGTGCCATGTAAAAGAGCATTTTAATTAATTTATTTATTTCTTTACACATAACTGAAAGTGATGTTACAGTACATAAGTTATTTACAACTGTGCAGTAATGTGTTGCAAAATAAATTATCTAGAAGGCAGCAAAAGTACATTGTGAATGTATATAAAACTGTACAGGTTTGCAGATACACTCTATAGGATTATTGGCTCTGTAGTGTTTCAAGTTACGTTCTCAGAAAGAGAAACAAAATGCCCAAGATTAAAGGAAAAAATATACAAACCACGTGGATTTGACTCCATTAAAAACACTATTGGAGAGTCCTGGCTGTGTCCCTGTGTCCAGGCAGACGGCAGCCGAACCCTTGCCGGCACCAGTGTCCAAGCCTGTCCTGGGGACCATGGCGGGACAGCACTTTCCTGCCTCTCTGACCTGGAGGTCACTGCTTATGCGAGGTGGATGCCTTAGTCTGTTTTCCATTAGTTGATCAGAATGGAACAAGGAATTAAAAACACACACTCTGTTCTGCGACTCAAGTGCCCTGCGGACGGCTGGAAGACAACCCAGAGGGCATGGCTGAGACGGAGCCACCGCATCTGGCCATGATCTCCTTGTCCCAAGGCTGGCAAAGCTCTGCAGTGTCTGGGCCTCGTGCTCCCCACAGCAACTGGTAAAAAGAGATGCATTCAGCCACACTGGCATCTTGAGGGGAGACATGTATGGCCAGGTGCAATCTCTGGGCTCCTCCCACTTGATGGACGCAGTGCTCCCTCCTCCGCTGCCAGGGACTCATCGGCAGCACTGAGCGACCTATGTGGCCCTTGTTTGTGTCCTATGACCTTCCTCTGAGTGTCATGCTGGCAATAGTACGAAGTCATCATTGACGTCAACCATGGGCACATAAAAGGATGGCACCTCATTTACACACAGGGACTTATGCCCAGCAGGGTCCAGCTCCTGGGCTTTCAGCTGCCACTCCATCCTTTGCACAGCATTGAGGGCTGCAGCCTCATGCTGCTGCCGCATCAGCAAACACGTCTGTGGGACACACAAGGTTGAAAGCGATGGTCAGGCCCTGGTTTTCACCACTGCCTTCAGTTTCGTCACAGGACTGCAAACCCCAGAACCTGGATTATCCCCTGGTGGGGCCCAGGTCCTCCTGAAGCTAACTATGTGAGGACAGGGCTAGAGACATGCATTCTGTCCATCAGACTGGGGTGACTCAGTAACCCTGGAGGTTAGGGTGCAGCTGGTCTGTACACGGCCCCATCTCTACCAACCACTGTCAAATACAGCCTCCGGGGATTTGGAGCACAGCAGCAGAGGCTAACTGAACAGCTGTGCTTTCACTGTTTGCATTTTGTAGTTTGTGTGGGTGTGTGTGTGACATTGTGACATGTACTGTTGTGTTCTTAGTAGTAATAACATTTGAGTGTAAATAAGGGCCCTAGTGGCGGGACACGTTTTGGGACCAAATGAGTCATTTTAAACATGGCCCAGGGAATTCACCCATACTCAGAGTTGATGTTCAAGAGTGACAGTTCTGCCTGGCATGGTGGCTGCACGCCTTTAATCCCAGCACTCGGGAGGCAGAGGCAGGTGGATCTCTGTGAGTTCGAGGCCAACCTGGTCTACAAAGTGAGTCCAGGACAGCCAGGGCTACACAGAGAAACCCTGCCTCAAAAAAAACAAAACAAAAAAAAAGTGACAGTTTTGGGTATCCAGTTGACTGGATTGTCCTAGCCCAGTGAATACACTGCTCATATCCTTAAGGTCTAATGAGTAAAGTCATCCATAGGTTATACACCAATTTATGAAATTCAATACTGTGAGCCTACTCAATGAAAACTACCAGCTGCCATGTCTCCCAACCTACAGGGAGACAAGCCAGTCTCCTCCAACCCAGTCTTGAATAGTCTTCTGAATGAAGAACCCCATTCACCCTTTGATTCTAAAAGAAATACTAAGTATCACAATTTTTACTAAGATTTGGCTATTTTATCTCCTTCCAGGAAGAAGTCCCTTCAAAGAAATTTTAGAACTGTTTTCTCAGCCGGGCAGTGGTGGCGCACGCCTTTAATCCCAGCACTTGGGAGGCAGAGGCAGGCGGATCTTTGCGAGTTCGAGGCCAGCCTGGTCTACAAAGTGAGTCTAGGACAGCCAGGGCTACACAGAGAAACCCTGTCTCGAAAAACCAAAAAAAAAAAAAAAGAACTGTTCTCTCTTATCAGTTAAGGAACTAAACTGAGGCACTGTCAAGTTTTGATGTGTTGGTTAGAAACCTATTCTCCTTGTCAGTCTCTCCACGGTTTTCTCTAGGATGGAGTGACAAAGATCAGAGCAGGAGCTCATGAGAAAATGGATACCACCTCAGCCCTGAGCCCTGCTTCTGACAAGTCTCAGGCCCAAGTTCTGTAAATACCTTGTAGCTCATATTCTCCCAAGGTCTCCTCAGCACCCCTGAATGAACCGCTAGGATATGCTGACTGTTCATTACCCAGCTAATTCTGACCGCTGTCTACATATGCCATCTCATGACAGCAATGAGGATACTGTAGGCTGCTCCTGGTTCCTGCATGAGAGGAGCAATATTTATGGGGAAATTTGCATAAAGGACAGATACCAACTTCTTTTTCTCACGTGTGACTGGCATGACAGGTCTCATGGTACCCTGTGTTTGGCTTCAGCAGCTGCAGGTGAGGATCTGCGTCCTCCTCATTCATCTGCCTTTTACCCATCCTCTTGTTTACTGCACTAACCAGTACTTCATGTTGTAACCTCTTAGGAGGGGAGGGCTCAGGTTGGGTCCTGTCAGGAGCTACTCCTTACACATGGACAGAAGGTAAAACACTGAGGAGACTACAGACCTAAGATCTTTGCTTCCTGAAAGTAGCACGAGTGTGGGAACATCCAAAAGCATCATTTATGATCATGCCTGGCAATGGTACGGCCTCCATGGAGAGCAGTCTGACACTAGAAGAACTCACCTTCATGCGGTCATACTTGTCATCTACATCCTGCAGCCAGGAGATGAACTGGCGAGCATTGAAGCGATCTCGTACAGACTTGTTTTCATCACCCTGTAGAAATCAAATAGGGAAGTTCACAAAAGCCCCTGGAGGCCATGAGGGGGTGAAACCTTTGGTTCAGTCCTTTTTCCATCGAGAACACAACGGTGACCTCATCCTAGCATTGTGTTTCAACCACCTGTTCTTGCCCTGGAGGGACAGTATTCTCAGGCACTTAACTGTGATTCACTGAGATGGTGCAGTCGATATTTGGCAGGGCTGAGCAGAAGCCAGTTCCCTAGTCATGAGCCTAGTGTATTGGGAGGGACAGATGAAGGATGCACATAAACTAAGTGATTGCAGGTCACAAAGATTACAGGATCACATAAAGCTAGCAATGGTATATTTTAATTTATTCCTCTTTGGAGGTTGAAAGTAATTTTCTACTTTGAAAAGGATAGTTGAGAAGCCTGAGGTCGAAACTGAAGGTCTTCCACAGACTGGAATCAGCTTCCTCACCGGCTTTCCCTCTTCATGGTGTTGATTTTTGTTTTAATTTATGTGCATTGGTGTTTTGCCTGCATGTATGTCTGTGTGAGGGTCTCAGATCTTGGAGTTATAGACAGCCGTGAGCCATGTGGGTGCTGGGAATTGAACCCGGGTCCCCTGGAAGAGCAGTCAGTGCTCTTAACTGCTGAGCCACCTCTCCAGACCCCACGTTTGAGCTTTGAAGTAGATCCTCATTCACTTCATTTTCATTACACATGACCTTGTTTGTACACGAAGTCTCTAACATGGTTGGCTGATATCCCTGAATGCTAGGGTCCAAGGCAAGTTAAAAAGTTCTGAAATGGTTGGCCCATGAGCCTCTGTGATCCAAGTGTTAGTCAATACCCAATATGTGTCAGCAAGAGGCTCAGAGATCATCTTGTCTTTCCCCTTGAAAAGCAACCCAGGAAAAGCCAGGTGTGGTAGTGAACATCTTTAATCCCAGCATTCGGGAGGCAGAGGCAGGCAGATCTCTGTGAGTTCAAGGCCAGCCTGGTCTACAAAGGGAGTTCAAGGACAGCCAGGGCTGTTACACAGACAAACCCTGTCTTGAACCTACCCCCCAACCCCACACAAAAAGCAACCTAGGAAATCGTTCCAAAGTACAGAGCTTTTGTATTTAAGCAAAACTTTCAACACTCAATTATGTGGCCCACAACTAAATCTGCTTTCAGCTTGCTGACAAATGCAGAATATCTTTTGAGCTAGGCATGGTGGTACATACCTGTATAATCCCTGCATTTAGGAGCTGGAGGCAGAATAGGAGTTCGAGGCCAGCCCAGGCTACATGAGACTGTCTCTAAAGAGTACCTGTTGTGCTGTGGGCATAGTGGCAATGACTTTGAACCCAGAACTCAGGAGGCAGCAGCAGGTGAATTTGGGTTCCAGACCAGTCAGGGATACACAGAAAAACAAAAATACCTGCTAAACTGTGCAAAATGGGGAAAGTACATGTGTCCTTTTTCCCAAGGGCATTAGTGAGCTGAAAAAAAAATATTTTAACCCAGTCATGCTGCACACAGCAAAGAAGGGCCTGTAGAGCACCTGTTTTAAAAGGACACACATCACCAAGGTCTCACCAGCCAGGAGGGAACAGGTTACAGGCAGCTGCATACTTAACAGGGCTACATCCCAGGAATAAGGCTAACTGATATGAGACTGTCCACAGAGGACAGGGAGAGCAGTGTGTGACAAAGAGCAACCGTAGATACCCACAGGCTAGCAGAGTGGGCTTAGGGCAGTCACCTATAGGAGACTTGGGCTCTGAAATGATGGAGAGCAGGAAAGGGTCAAGGCTGCTGCTAGGAGTTCCCTTAGCAAAGTGGTGGGACTGTGTTCAGTGACAGGTTGGGATAGAAATGTAATTTTGGCACTGGAACGCTGCTCTTGTGGGTAGTGTAGACAGGCTAAGTGCGTCTAGGCTCCAACTGTCCCAGATAAAAGCAGCTTTCAAGCACAATGAAGCTAAGAAGCTCTGCTAGGCCTCTGCCACCTCACAGGAACGTGTGGCTTTTGGCCCCACCATCTCATTGCTGCACAGCAGCTCTGGTCACCTATAACTCAGATGGGGCTGCATTTCAAACAGACTGACGTCACCCCTGCAGCCTGCAAGAGGGAAGAGGGTGCTGCTCATCCTACCTGTGTTCACTTGCCTCAAAAGAGCTTCAGAAACTCTAAGAAACTAAAATTTACCAAAGGCTTGAGGGCCCTGTCCATGACACTCTCTTGCCTTCGAAGGCAATGGGGGACTAGGAGCTTGGGCCCCACGGCATGGCGTGGGCAGGGAAGCTCCGGTCCAGATACAGGGCAGAGGCTTGGGTATGTAGAATCTGCCTTGGGGGCTGAAGTGAAAGCTGGCGCCTGCTGGCAGTGCTACTGACCTGACTTTCCAGAGGCATGTTGTAGACCTCGGAGTCCAGCAGCATTGTGCACGCACTGAACGGTACTGCCTGGTTGGCAATGGTCCTGGCTGCCCGGCAGTGAACACGAAGGATCTCTTGCTCACAGGACACAATCAGCTTCTCCTGAGGAAGGGGAGGGACAGGTAAGCTTAGGCTCACTTCCACCAGGCCCCTTGCCCAAGGCCCCACTTACCCTCTCGATGCTGTGCTGCAGACGCAGCTTGCCCCGCACAGCCTCCTGCTGCTTGAACAGCTCCTTCAGAGGCTCTGCCAGAGAGGGAGGGGGTGCGATCTGCAGATGTAAGGGGAGAGGGGTAAGCCACAGAGAACATAACTGTAATCTGAACACGGTCCAGTCTAGCACCCACACCCAGAAACCTGCTGTGGTACCATATACTTGCCTGGAAGCAACGTGGGAGAGCGGCATGTGAACCCTGCCCTACAAACAGTGACAGAAAAGACAGGGCACGGAGCACCTGAGGTCTGTGGTTCCTTGTGCGAAGAAGAGAAGTCAGGTGTAGCCACCTATGCCAAAGGAGCATGGAGGGAATGTGGCAATTTTGAGAGAACAGGGTGCATGCAATCAGGGTGCGCATACAGAATCCTGAACCAAAGCCCAGATGTCTGGGGGTAGGAGGGTGGAGAGCTAGATAACCACACCAAAGCAATGAATAGAACCCACCCTCATCCTATGGCCCTATGGAAGAGGCCTTGGGCTGCTGACAACACATCATACTGTAAGCACAGTGTCTTACAGGGTGAGTAAGTAAATACACCACAGATAATGAGGAACAGGCCTTCTCTTCCTGGAAAGAGAGAACACAGAAAGGAACAGGAGAGATAGGCAGTGAAGAAGAAACAGAAAAGCCCTGGCAAAAGACAAAGCTACAGACCACCTACTGCAGGTAAGATCCATTTGAGAAGATTTGAACATAGTCTCGGTCTTTCCACTAAGATAAGGTGGATTACAAAAGGCAGGCAACAACTTCTCAGTAGTGAGGTCTGGATAGCAGCCTCACCCCTAGCTGACCAAGTATGTGACACAAAGACTTGTGTTTGTATAGTAGGACTCTCACCCAAACATGCCAGGCAATGATCAGCATGCCTTGAGTACTCCAGGGAGGGTGCGAGGCCCCACCCATGAATAAACCCATGACTGACCATAATAGTTTGTATAGACTCTGCTGTTTTGCGGTTTGAACTTTTTAATATAAACAATCTCAGGGGCCAGCAGCATGTCTCAGCAGGTAAAAACATCTGCCACCAAAGCTAATGACTTGGGTTCAATCCCCGAGACCTGTATGGTGGGAAGAGGAAATCCAACTCCTAGGAGCTGTTCTGACTGCTGTTCATTTATTGGGGCATATGCACACATATACAACACAACTGGGGCAAGGAGTGTCCCTCAAAGTTCAGCTAAATTTCTGTAGGCCCCACTTGCCACACCCCTCAGTAAGCCTAGCCTCTAGTATTAGGTCTCCAGTGGGGCAAGAAGACTACAAGTCCTCTTGAAGGCTGACCAGGCAGGAGGCTTAGCACAATTATTAACTTTCTTCTGACCCTGTTCATTAGGAAAAGTACACTGCCATGGCAGAAGGCTATGTGTATTCCTGTGGCTTTCTGGCCTAGTGAAGCCAGATGAGACTTGGGAAGAACCAGATACCTTGAGGCTAGCCTGGGTCCTGCCCACTTCACACTGCTAAGAAAGACTAGTCGGGATGCACAGAGAATACTAACAGGGGATACTTCAATGGTGACCCTGGTCACCCTTTTCCCTTTCTTTTGGACAGAAGTTGTATTATCCTGTTTCAGTAATCAAACCTTAAAAAGAACACACAATCCAAAGTTTTACTGAATAGAAATTGCAGATTCTTTAGGATGTAGTAGTGTACACACGAAACTTGAGTTTAGCCCCTGTAAGTCAGAATACCAGGCAGGAGAGGGGCTGAGGCCTCCGTATCAAGCTAGCTGTACTAATATGTTCCATGGTGAACCATCAAAATGAGCCCCATCCTCACTAGGAAGGATTTCCCAATGGGTGTGCTTCCTGCCTAGGTAGGGGCCAGCATGTTCACTCCTTTAGGACTTCCAGGCCTTGTGCTCATAGCATAATGGTGAATCTATCCAAGTTAGGGAGTAGCAAACATGGGAGCTTGCTACAAAACCCAGCTGTGTGGAAAAGGAAGCTGCTTGTAGGGAAGTAGTGAGGCTTTGTGAGGAGGCGCCTGAAGTCAGGGAAGCAACATGTGCTGTGGCTATGTGAGAGACGGCCAGTTCTGAGGTGCTGAGACGGTCAGATGAAATCATCTCTATATCCAAGTGGGAAGTGTTACAGGAGGACCCTGTAGGGACGAGTGGGAATGAGGCACTGTCAGGACAAAGACAGCCCGTCAGGCTGAACAGCAGCCACGGATGTCTTAAAATGCCAATGAAGAATGAAGGAGGGGAGGCCTCAAGATGCTAGCGAGACCCAAGAACTGTGACAGCTGAGGGAGTGAAAGGAGAGGGAGACAAGTCAGCTGCGGCCTTTCATTGTGAACGGGTAATAGGAAGGAGACTGCACCAGGGCCGGGCCTTGATGTACACAGCAGCTGTAAGCTGGGTTGGAGGTGGGTGTGTACACTGCAGGGCTAGTGAGACAGAAGTCAGAGAAAGTCAGTGCCTCTCCTGACCACAAAGGTCTCTTGCTCATTAGCGCCCTGGTGCTTGTGCACAAACAGATCCCATGGCACTCACCACAGGGATGTGCAGCTTGCTAAGTGGCTTGCCATCCAAGAGGTAGGACCCCGTGTAGGTGACATACTCAGCATAACACTGGGGTGCCTGCGGAGTGATGCAGCAGAGGATCTT
Source organism: Lophiomys imhausi (assembly GCA_907164525.1). NCBI lineage: Eukaryota > Metazoa > Chordata > Mammalia > Rodentia > Muridae > Lophiomys > Lophiomys imhausi. Next base: position 699,239 of record CAJQZJ010004953.1, on the reverse strand, counting down.
GCGTTTCTCTTCGATTTTCTTTCTGATCTGAAGGTACTCAAAGTATGGGTTGGACCTGTCGCTGTGGTAGGGCTCAATGGCATCCAGCTTTATGGCATCCACAATGGCGGCCAGCGTCTGCTGGATGACCTCCCGAGTCTGCTGTGTGGATGTGTTCAGCTGTTGCTGCAGCTGTTGACTAGATCGTTGGAAGCGGCGCTTGCGGGGGTGTTGGGCCTGGGCATCTTCCTCCTCAGAGGCACGGCCCTTAGCTCTAGAGGCCGGGGCAGGCATTGGGTCCTTCTCTGTTGCGGGCACGGTCTGCTTGCTCTGGCTTGCCAGCAGCTGCGCACGGTTCCTGGTCATGCGTTGAGGAACTTCTTCCACCTTGGGGGCCTTGGGGACCTCGACTGTAGGTTTCGGCTCTGGGTCTGCAGCTTCTGGCTGAACATTCTCTGGGGGTCCTTCAGTTGTAGCCCCAACACAGGTTACCTCTGCACTGTTGTGTGCCTGTGCCAAGCCATCTGTGGTGGGTCCATCAGGCGCACAGCACTGAGCAGCAGAAGGGTCTTCAGCTTCAGGCTCTTCATCAGCACCTCCCAAGGGATGCTGTTCAGGGGGACTGGCTGCCGGCACCAAGCTGGAGCCTGAGGCCTCAGGGGCACTGTCATCTGCCAAGACCTCTGTTTCCACCGTAGCTTCTAGAACTACATCCAGCTTTGGCTCCTCTGAGGGCTCAGGCTCTGTGGAGAGCTGAGGTGATGCTTCCTGAGGAGGTGGGGCTGGTTGTTCCTCAGCTGCTGAGGCAGGGACATCTGCACTGCTGAGAACCCCGGTGGGGCCTGGAGGGCTCTCTACTGGAGGAACAGGACTGCCCTCCACAGCTTCTGCCTCAACATCTGAAGCATCTTTGGCCTGGAGAGGAAGCTCTGGCAGTGAGAAAGGCCCCAGGTCGAGGTCATCCTCAGGGGTGGTAAATGCTTCAGGCCATGACACTGGTTCCACCTGGCTGAGGGTAGATATGCTATGATTGCTGTCTAGGAAGCTGCTCTCCAGGCGTCCCAGAGCCTCTACCTGAGCCACAGTAGTAACACATGTAGGTTCAGGGGTGGTATCCAGGGTTGCATCCGGGAGTGACTTGCAGTTGCTGAAGAAGGATTCCAGCCTATTGGGAGCGGCATATGGAGCAGCCCCTTCTGCAGCAGAGATGGCCACTGGGATTGTTCCTGTCCCACCATCTTTGACTTCCTCTAGGCCTGGGTCAGGGGCTGGCAAGGGGTAAGAGACTGGAGAGACGGGGTATGTGGGTTCTGCAGCACTGAAGGGTCCTGGGGCAGTGGAATGGAGGGATTCGCCAGGGCAGAACTGTTTTGGGGACTCTGCAAACCTCTGTGGAGACTTTAGCAGAAGCTCAGAGCCCACAGGCCAGCTGACGGGGTTTTCAGAGGCACTAGCAATAAGGGTAGAGGAAAGGGCCTGCTCAGCAGCAGCATGTGTCCACTCAACAGGTTCCTCAGTAATGACCGTGTTAAAGGGGCCCTCATCCAGGGGCTCCAGATAGCTGGGCTCTGGGGGAAGGATGGCAGCTGTGGCCTGCTGGTCCTCTGTGGCATCCAGAGGCAGGCCTAGATCTGGGGGCAGGGTCCCTTCAATGGCTGGGGTCAATAGTTCACCTCTAGGGGAAGGGGAAGACTTTGCTGGTAGGTTGGAGAAGACACTGTCTGCGGGTGGTGTGGCACTGAGCACAGCTGTTGGTGGGCAGTGCATAGTGTCCACCTTAGGTGAGGGAATACCATAGTCTGGGGAGTAGTACCCAGGGGACAGGCAGGCAAACTTCTCTGCAGGAACGGGTGGCACAGGAGCCTTTTCTTCCAGCAAGTGCTGTACTGGAGAGTCAAAACTAGAGGCTGCAGGGACACTCTGCTGCCTGAACAGCTTATCCCCAACACTGAATTCCTCTTCAGGTGTCCTTCGGATATCCACAGAGATGGAGCGATAAAGGTTTGTGGAGATAGGCCTTGTGGGTGTCTGGCCTGGGTTTTCTGAAACTACACTGGAAGCCACAGAAAACCTGTCAAAAAAGGGCGGAGAGCAGGCGCTAGTGGACGTGGTGGAGACAGGCATTGAATGCTGGGAGTCAGTGCAGTCAAACACCAGGTCAGGGTAATCATCAGCACTGCAGGATGGGGTCCTGGGCGTGTGCATCACCTCTTCATAGCTGGGGCATGACATGACTGAGGTGGGCGTGGGAACCCCAGTGGGTCGGCCTTGCTCAGTCCGGGGTGAAGCAGGTAGAACCTCCTTCAAGGGTTGCCCAGCTAGCCAGTCTTTGGACTCTGTACCCGGTGCAGAGTGCGGCTTGCTTTCACCAGTGGGCAGAATTGGAGCTGACTCCTTGAGCTTTTTGTCTTTAAAAGGAGGGTCCAGCCCCAGAGTTTTCTTGGAAGGAAGGTCTAGGCTCTTCTTGCGCCCATCATCGGTGGGCTTCTTCTCTTTGAGCTTGGGATCTCCAGACCTATGCCGCATCTTCTCCATCTGCTTCATGCGTTCCTTGTGCCGCTTGTGCCGCTCCTCAATCTCAAGATCCTTCTGGGACAGCATCCTCTCAAAACTTGTCATCATGAGATCACCATCTCCCAGGAGCTTCTCTCGGGGCCTGATGTCTTTCTTGGTTGAGTCTCTGGATGGCAGGAGCTTGTCGTTCCCATTGCTCATCTTCACGGGTTCACCCTTTTCTCGCTCTGTGTTCTCCTTGAATTTATCCTTTAGTTTGGTCTCGCTGAGCTTCAGGCTTTCGTCCCTTGACTTCTCCTTAAAGGAGTTAGAAGGGTTGTCCTTGTCTTTGGCTGCAGGCTTTGGCTCATCCTTGTGATGTCTCAGGAACCCATCTATATGTTTGTCCCTGTGTTTTTCTTTCTCATCTCTCCATTTCTCCCTATGCTTCTCTCTCTTCTTCTTCTCTTTTAGGATGCTGATGGTACTCGACCCATATGGCTTTAACTCCTTTTCTATTTTCTTGGCAGGTTCTCTTTCAGAATCATTTCTGTCTTTCTTCTCTGAAGAAAACAATTCAATAGCTTTATCTAGCTCCTCTTCAATGTCAGCTTTTGAGGTGTAAGAAACCCCGTAAGCATCTGCATCCAGAAAGTCTTTTTCATATTGGCTGGAGTCCTTCCTGATGCTGCTGCTACTGTCCTTGTAGTCTTCACTCTTTTCTTTCTTTTCTGCCTTTTCCTTCTTGGCTCGCTCACGCTCATGGCTTTTCTTAGAGGATGATGAAGAATGCCTGTGCCTCTCTTTCTCCTTCAGTTTCTCTGAGAGGCAAGTACTCTCCCTGGCCTTGTCCTCTGGTGGTGGCTCAGAGAATGACACTTCCAGGAGCGAGCTCAGGCTGGGTTCCTGGCCATGGTCTGCAAAACTGTCGGAGGAGACCTCGCTGATCTTGTCATTGGAGTCTTCAGGGTAGTCATGCAGAGCCTCTTCCTCCAGTTTTTCCAGTAGGCTCTTCTCCACATCAGGGCCCCGTGAAGACTTTCTCTCTCGGGAGTGCTCCTTCTCTGGCTTCTCCTTGTGCTTACTCTTGGTCTTGTCTTCAGCAAAGTGCTTCTTCTCCACCTTTTCAGGGAGCTTTTGTTTATTTTTCTTTTCTTGGGCGGAGTCAACAGAAGCTCTGTCCTTCCTGTCCTTGTATTTTTCTGCACACTCTTTATCTTTCTTTTCTTTGTGCTTCTCAAAGATCTTTTCCTTCTTGTCTTTCCCCCCTTCAGCAGCACCTCTGTCCTTCTTCTTCTCCTTTGGCTCTTTGTCTCGTGGCTTCTCTATGTGCTGCCTGTCAGAAGACGACTTCCTGTGCCTATCTGAGGGATGTTCTCGCCCATCTTCCTTCTCTTGGAGGCTATCCACTCTCTGCGTGTCGCTGGCCTCTCCAACCTTGAAACTGCTGGCCATGAAATGGTCTTTCTCGTCTTCACTTTCATCTGTGAATATGTCTGCGATGTACCAGCTCTTCTCCTTTCCCTTTTTGTCATCCTTTTTTTCTGAGAAGTCTTCTGAGATGATGCCAGGGAACATCTTCTCCTTCTTCTCTCTCATTTGGTCGAGGGATGCTTTTCTGTCTTTGCTGTGTATGTCTTTATGTTTTTCCTTAACATCTTTCTTCTCTTTAAAGCATTTTTCAAATTCTTTGTCTTTCTGACACTTCTCAAGGACAGACTTCTCGCTTCTGTCTCTCTCACTAGACTTCTCTTTGTACTTTTCTGCCCTGCCCTTTTCCTTCCTCTCCTTTTCTAGGATGTCCTTTTTCTCTTTTTCCCGTGCTGTGTGGGGCCGTTCCCAGGGCTCCAGGTTCTTGGTGAAGTCACATTCTGACTTGTCCTTGAAGGTGCTCTCACATCCACACTCCTTTAGGTCCTCCCTGTGTACCTCTTCAGGCCGCATCCGCCCATCCCTCCGCTCCCTGGAGCCCTCTAGGGTATCCCTCCTGTCTCGGCCCCCTTCGGCAGACTCTCGCCTCTTCTTGTCTTTCTCAGAAAAATAGCTGGGGATGCTTTTATGCTTTTCTATTTGGTCTCTCCTCTTTTCAGAGTTCTTGTCTAGATAGTCCCTGTCTTTCTTTCGGAAGAAGGAGTCTCTGAAATCTCGCTTTTCCCGGGTTTTGCTGTCACGCTTCTTCTCCTTATTGTCATCTTTGACTGTTTCCAGGATAAGTTTGGCCACCGAGTCACTCTTGATGTCCCTATAGTCTGTCACTGGAGAGTCCCAGCTGTCCTCTCCTTTGAAATCAAAAGAGGAATCAGACAGGTCAGAAAACCACCTCTCTTGTTGGTCATCAGAAAGGCTGAACTTGGTGTCTTCGTGCTCCAGAAACTGACTTTTGTTACAATATTCATCAAAAGCAGCATCTTCCCTGTACACCTTTTCCTTTTTGAGTTTTTCTTTGTCCTCTTTGAAGACCTTTTCCTTCTCCTTGGAAACCTTGTCCTCTTTCATGTCATTCTTCTTCTCTAACTTGGAAGGTCGGTCTTTGGACTTCTTCTTCCTGTCCTCTTTGTACGGTCTCAGTTTTTCTTCCTTGGGAGACTTCTCCTTTGTAGACTTCTCCCTGTCCGCTTTAATGGTCCTGTCTTTTTCTTCCCGGAAAGATCTGTTAATGTCTTTGTTCATGTCCTTGATTCTCTTTAGTGCCTTCTCATCCTTAAAGAGCCACTCTTTATCCTCTGACTTCATTTTACCAAGTTTATCTTCTTTCTTAAAATGGTCTCTGTCATGTTTCAGTACTTTCAACTTATTTTCCATGGAAATGTCATTATCTAAGAGGATGGCCTTCTCTGACTTTTGCTTGGAGTCCTCATATTCGTACGTAAAGCTCTTCAATTTAAGTTCTTGGCTGACTGAACACTGCCCTTTCTCCTTGTTTTTGTGTTTGTGTTTCGTTTTGTGTTTTTTGACTACTTTCCCCTCCTTGTCCAGCTTGGGGACAGCCCCATCAGTACAGGGGTGGAAGGCGCTTCTCTTCTCAGGTGGCATGCTCTGCAGACCACCCCTTTTGCGGTGTTCCTGCTTCCTCCTCGTAGGCTTCAGAGATTCCACACTGGAGCCCTCGGAGGAGCAGTCAGACTCGCTGGTCAGTCCCGTCCTTGAGGAGTCTGACAAAGAGCTCACCTCAGACCAGGGTGGAGAAGAAATGGCTTTCCAATTGTCGGTGCGCCAGTGCTTAGTGTGCTGGTCAGCGTGGCTAGAGCTGTGTTTCTGAGCTGCAGCACTACCATGAGACGAGGTGGAAGAGGCAGACAGTGAGCTGAACAGGGAAGGGTCCTTCAGCACCAGCGGGGAACCCTTGAGGCAGCTTGAGCTCCCCACAGAGTCCCCATCATCTTCATCACTCTCTGAGGACTCACTTTCTGACCCGGAGGAACAGAACTTGTCATTCCTCTTTCCAAACCGAACTTCTTTCCCTTTTGTTTCTTTCTTTCGCTTCTTTTTCAATTTGCTTTTTTCTTTCTGCTGCCTAGAACTAGCAGACTCTCGTGACTTACTACTAGGTAGCATTGTGTGTGCGGACAACCTCAGCTTCTCTCCAGCTCCTATGGCAACACTCACATCCTCTTCATCTGATGTGTCTGACAAGATGCGATGGGCTGCCTTCTTTGGTGCAAGTGTGTTGTTTTTCGAGTAACTCTTAACTTCCATTTTGGGTATTGAAATGAAACTGTTTGACTTAGTTTCTTTCCTATAGTCTTTCTTCAGCAAGTGTTTGTCATCCACTGGAGGAACCCTGTCCTGCTCATCATCCTCGTCAAACTCATACTCGTCCTTGACAGGGGTTACAGTTTTCTGGGGCTCTGGATTCTTAGCCTTAAGCTTGAGGCCTTTCTCAAACTCAGAGTCTGTGTTATTGCCATCGACAGAGCTGGAAGGTGCAAATGATGGGGCGTCCTCCTCTTCAGAGCTCTCTGTTGGGAACAGGAAGGGAGATGTCAGGCAGGCCAGAATCATGTTTCTACCATCAGTTAAGGATGCTCTGCAGCTGTGAGAACAGGCCTCCCCAAGCCATGGCCCCTCAGGAGGGGAGGCTGGTTGGCTCTGCTTCTGAAGCAGCACTCTACTTTAGTCACATCTGAGACCAACCACAGGAGAAGGAACCCAGAGGGCTTTGTGAGAGACAAGCTGGCATCTCAGTAGACAGAGTACAGACATCTTGGCAGTGAAGCACCCTGGCAGAACTCCTGTATCTGGAAGTTCCTGAAGGTGCCAGTCACCTGAGGAGGCTTGTAGACCCTGTGTGGCAATCTGCAGGGGAATACCATATGTAAACACTTGCAGGGTGCTCCCCCAACAGGCAGTACAGAGCCCCGCCCAACCACTGACATGGTCTGCTGGCCTAGCTTACCAGTGGAGCTCTCCTCACTGGAAGTGTATGTGCCTTTGCCTAACAGGAGATTCACCATCGTTGGGGAATTGGCTACTTTCAACGGAGTCTCGCCTTTCCTGTTGCTTTGTTGAGGGTTTCCACCATACCGTAACAACAACTTCACCACCTACAAAACATTAATAATGGTATTAGCAGATTGTCTGGAAACACTGTTACTCTGCCATGCCTGTAGAAAGCTAGAGCCCATTCTAAACCCTGCTGTGGGGCACTGTGTGCAAAGCCACTCTGGCAAGGTCTCTAGTCCCCAGCAAGGGTGCCTTCTTTTGTGAGAGGCTGGACAGGGTTCCCCTCCAAAAGTAGTTCAGTTCCTCCATGTTTTCTCCATCTCTCCTCCTTGACGTGCTACCTGTTCCCCCAAATCTTCTCACAACAGCTCCCTTCCCACCAAGAGAGAGCTGGTCAGCAATTCAGGTCCCAAGGGAGGGTATATAGGGGAAATTATCTTTGGGGTGTGGAAAATAGAGAAAACAAAGACCACATTTCTGTAAGCTGGTTTATTTATTTTCATTTACATTAGAAAATAAGATAACTCCTTCCTTGCTTGATTTTACATGCATAAAGATGGTTACATGGGTGACAGAAACATTCAAGGTGACATTTCAACAGCTCTATTCACCATTTATAATCAGCATATGCCTGAGACAGTAACTCACTTAACTCCAGTGCAAACGTCCAGTTTCCATCTATCCTCAACTTCAGTTCAGGCTTTAATACACACTCAAGACTATTTCCACTTGAAGGTACTGTTTTGCATTGGGTCATCAGCATGGAGTTTTAATGCAAGTTCTCTACTGTTGCTGTAACAAAGCAGCACAATCTGTCTTACAGTCAGAGGAATCAGTCTCCCTCGTGTGGCTTACATCAAGGCGCAGAGAAAGCTGGGCTGTTGTCAGAATTTGGTTCCTGTTGTGCTTGCTGGGACAAGAACCCATTTCCCTGCTGCCAGAGGTCAGTACCCTCCTGTGTCTTTCCCTTCAAGGCCAGAAATGTAGGCCATGTTCCTACCAGGCCTACTGTTTTTCTGTCTCCTTGTTCCATCCAGGCAGAGGCTTTCAAAGTTGTCTTTTGGGCCACCCCATATATTCTTTCCTGAGAGGACACTGGTTTTCTACTCACCTCACTGTTTTCCCATAGTTTGTGACATTTTACATTACATGATTAAAAAATAAAAGTTAAAAAGTCATGAACATATCAAGGTTTGGATAATGGCCCTTGCTTCCCAGTTTTATCATCTCCTGGCCAGCTTTACTCAAACTACCTACCTGTCAGGGTATTATTCTTTTTATAAATCTCAGAGATTGCATAAACTTTTTCCATACATTTTTCAAAAAAGGCTCTTAAAAACTAGCAAGCAAATAAACCACCATGCCATTATCTCACCTAAAAATTTAATAGATACTTGTATCACATTAAAAAAAAAATCAGCATCATTTTTTTCTGGCTGTCTCACAAATCTTCACTCAGAAGCCCCAACCCACAATGATTCGCTATGCACCACGAGGCTCGTGGAATCTATAGGTTCTGGTGCATTTCTAAACAGCCAGGCAGGGGCTGCCCTTTAGTACTGTTAACTTGGGCAGATGTTCTCATCTTTATATGTTTACTGTTCTGTTTGTGGCTAGGACCCCTCAAGGGGAGTCTGGTAATGATTCAACCTCTGCAACCCATTCTCTTGCAAGAAGAGGTATGTCCAGCATATCTTAGGTATTTTCTCCTGTGAACCTCCAGGGAGCCCTTTCCCTAAGAGATGAGGCTCTGACCTCCCTACTGCAGTAATCCAATTTTGACCATAATCCCATGTGCTAACTCTACCTCTCACGTGTTTCCCTCCCTCAGACTTTGGACTGACCTACTGAATGGGATCAGTACCAGTGAAAACAGGGACCCAGCAGCAACTCATACAGCTATCCAGCCAGACAACAGAGCCAACACTGTGTGTCCACTTACTATAGTGCTGTTAGTCATCAAAACTGAGAGGTTATCTGGGTACTGACCTAGGACAGAAGGAACAGCTAAACCTTTAGACTGGAAAGGAGATTGGGGGTCGGGGTGGGGGGAGGCAACAGGAGACAGCAACGGTGACAACACAAAACTCACTTCCTAGTATCAGAAAATGTGAAACTAGCTAGACAGAGAAACATGAAGCTGTAGGATGGTCCAGAAGTTAAGGACAGAGCAGCCACTGGAGGGCTGCAGGGAGATGCCAACCTTGTAGTGCCCGTTGTTGGCGGCATCGTGCAAAGGCGTATCGTCATCCAGGCCCTTAGTGTTCACCTCTGCACCAGCGGCTAGCAGCTGCTTGGCGATGTCATAATAGCCCCGATTACACGCCTCATGCAGTGCAGTCCAGCCTGAAAACAGAAACTTAGGGTATTGGTTATATGTACTCCTTGAAAGCTGCGCTCCTGCCTAAACTGTGGTGAATGACAAAGGGTGTTTGTGCCGCTCTGCCCTAGAGTGGCCATCTAGGCAAGCATGTTACACCTAGAGAAGGCATCATTTTTTTGTTGAGGTACCTTGCATAATGAACATCTAGCCTGCTAACTCTGCAGATTTACAACCTGTGGAAATAACTGCACATGGGTAGAAAGTTTGTGCACAGATTTGTAAGGACCTAAGGAAGCCCTGAAGATTGCAGAGTTGGCATTGGGGCGGGGGGGGGGGGGGGGGGGGGGGGGGGGGCTATGAGGCGTGCCCCCCGCCCCCCCGGGAAGAAAAGAGGGAGCCTCAGGGGGGAAATTGTTTTTTTTTTTTTAAATTTATTTTATTTTATTTATTTATTTATTTTGGTTTTTCGAGACAGGGTTTCTCTGAATATCTCTGGCTGTCCTGGACTCGCTTTGTAGACCAGGCTGGCCTCGAACTCACAAAGATCCGCCTGCCTCTGCCTCCCAAGTGCTGGGATTAAAGGCATGCGCCACCACCGCCCGGCTGGGAAATTGTTTAAAGTAATGTGCTAAATCAGGCAGAATCAGACAATCATAAACTAGGCAGCAGGAAAATCTAAGGTTCAGCACAAAGTTGATTTTGCCTGAACTCTCCCCTCACTCCGTTTTCTGAGAATTTCATACATGTACACAATATATTTTGATTACACTCCCCAGCCTGTGGTGTTGTCACTGCACCGTGAGCACATATTCTCCTACAGAAGTGTATCATAGTCTAAGACACAGCCCTGTGCTCAGACACAAAAACCACACAGTGAGCAAAGCCTTGGCCTACATCACATCTGAGGAGGTGACCCCACTTATCCCTAGGCCAAGCTCTGCAGGACACAGCTGTGTGCTCAATCTGCAGCAGAGTGGCCTCCGCTGGAACAAAGCAGGTACTTTTTAAAACACCAGAGCAAGATCCTCCAGGAACCTGACCTGGTGGTAGACACACACAAGGTAACTATTTAAAGCCCCCCCACCCACCCACGCTTGCTTAAAAATAACAAAAACAAATCAAGATCTTGAAATACTTTTTCAGAGACACTAATTTAGCAGTAAATCACATGTGCAGATAGCCACAGAAACCAAGCACACTCCACAAACACACTTCCTCCCATGTTGTGGTACCAAGGGCAGGAAGCCCACCTTCCAGGACTCAACATCTGCAGGAAGCAAGCCGTCGGTAGCAGGGAGGACTCACCTGCAAAGTCCTTGACATTGACATCCGCACCCTCGCTGATAAGCTCCTTGATACGCCGGGCATCACCCCGGATAGCTGCTCGATGTAGGCGTGTCTCTCCCCGTTCGTTTCTCTTGTTCACCTTATCTTTGGTTTTTGAGGCAGAGTTGGGGGTCCCCTTCTGACACACTGTAGACTGGGAAGGGTGCTTTGGTGTTGTGTCTACTGCAGGCCAAGGAGAAAACAAGTAAGGTTACAGAAGGCAGCTTTGTTTCATGGGAACCTCAAGAACCCAACCCATTTTCATATGGAAAGGGAATCAATATAGGACCCACTGCCAAGTACACGCCCTCCCCGTCCAAGGAACCAACCACTAAGGTGCCTGGGGCTCACCTGGGCTATTTGCAGACTCCTCAGCAGTCATCTGCATGAGCAGAGCCACCTGCTGACGCTCAGAGAGAGGGTATCCAGCTCGGATCCCAGACAGCCCCATGCCGAACAGTAGCCCGGACTTCCGGGCAACAGGCTCCTTCTTGATCCTCTTCCGCTCAGGACCCTGCTTCTCTGTGTGGCAGGTGAGGGAGAAAGGGAGGGGAGACTTCATGCCCAATTCTTAGAGCCAGATTCTTAACTAATGTTACAGCACCCCTTCATTCCACCCGACAGCTTACAGAACAACGAGGAAGGCCTATGGGGGTTAGGAGCGACAGTGGCCAGAGCACTGACATGGCCCCACTCTGTGAGCAGGAGCTGTGACAGACACAGTGTAACTGCCCTGTTGTCAGCCCATCGGAGCTATAAGAGTCTCAGTCTCCACCAGCCATTTGCTCCCTACAGGCGCCACACACAAAGGCAGTAGGATGGTTCAACACCTGGGACAGGTCTCTATTATTAACACGTGTCTGCAATTAAACTCCTTCCCAGCCCTCCTCCAAACAAACAGTGCAGATATAAAATGGCAGACACACTTTAATATATGTAAATAAATCAAGGCCAACTTGTCAGTACTGTACCTTTCTTCTTGCTTCTAGGAACCTCCATTTCATGCCATGGTGCTTCGAGGACCGTACCAGCCTTGCAGTACCACAACATGGACTGAGCTGGAGGCATCTAAAGGCATCAACACAGAGCACTAACAAGAACGATGTAACAGCTCAGCTGTTCCATCTTAACCGCCTCCTAACAAGCAGGCCCTGGGTGCCGGTGACTGGTGACAAAATGCCCTGCCAACCTCTACTGGAAACACTGTTCTTAAAAGAAGTGGGATGTGAGAAAAGACGCTCAGAGCCATGGCTTGGGGACACAGAGACCCAGAGCCATGGCTTGGGGACACAGAGTCTCACTTTGCTGCTTGCCTAGCAGCACCTCTCTTGTGGTGGATATCAGGGTAAGTCCCTGAGCAGAGCTAAGACAAATTCAGGGTTCCCCAGGTCACAGGGTGAAAGCTACAGGATAGCCTGGGTCTGCCAAAGTCTGGCAAGGGGACAAAAGGGTACTATGTAGGTACAGATGACGCTCTTACTGGTAGCAATTTTCTTCCCTTCCGCTCCATTCAAGAAACCCCTCTGCAGGAATAAACTGGTTTATGAAATCAGAGTCTGACTCTAGAGCTAGGTGACAGCTTTAAGAAAGTAGCCTCAAGTGGATCACATGACTGACTAGCCGTGGTGTTCCTTCAGTTAGCTTGGCTCCATCAGTACTTTCTCTCTGTTCAAGTTAGTGCCTTCAGGCCCCAAAACCATCCTACCACTTTTCTATGGAGTTTTCTAACAAACATTAGTTCTTTACAAGTATTTCAGACTGTCTTCTTAAAAGCTAAGTTTGTGGTTTGCTGACTTGTAAGATTTTTAATGTGACAGGCCTGTAGGCAGCAACATTCACCTGATTAACAACAGCTCATGGCAAAGCTCCCCTAATACTTCAGGCCACCACCAGCTATTTTTAAACAAGCCACGATGAGAACAAATATGAGAAAAGAAGAAACACTAAGAATATGAGAACAAAGTCTCAGAAGAGCATCCCACCTTTGCACTCACACAACAGTCAAACCCGCGTGCTCAGCCCTGCTCTGCACACAGCACGCTGGCACATGCAAGTTAGTGACTTTTTAAGTTTGGCACTGCTGAGTCTCCTATGAGCCTCCCAACCCTGTCAACTAAGTTACAGGTAGTATTTTGTTTTGTTTAAAACAGGGTCTCATATAGCCCAGGCTACAATGCCCCATCCTCTTGCCTCCACGCCAACAAGTACTAGAACTATAGATGTGCACTGCCATACCTGTATGTTTTGTTTCTATTTGAGATGGGATCTTACTATGTAGCCCTGACTGACCTTAAACTCACTATGTAGACCAGGCTGACTTTAAACTCAAGAGATTAGTCTGCCTCTGCCTCCTGGGATTAAAGGAGTTTGCTACCACGCTTGGCCACAAACCTGTTATTTTAAAGATAACAAAGGAACCTAGTAAAAATGTCCAAGCTGGCAGTCTGAGGCATGTTACTCTTTAGCAGGTCACCCAAAGGCTCGGACTGGTAAACCCACCCCAGCCTTTTCCTTGTGGGGAAACTAAGAACATGACACAAGACCTCCTTATCCTGTAGAACAGCTGCTGCCAACCAGGGGACATACTGGGAGGGTTCTAAGGTCTGGGCTTTTAGGATAGCAGCTGTACCTTCCTACAGCTTACTGAGCACTGGCTCTTGATCAGCCCAGAAAATGTTGCCTGCTCTTAAAGATGCTCAGGGACATGCAACTAAAATACTTTTCTGCTTCCTCCCCCCTGAAAAAAACTTGGTCCCCGAGCACAGCAACTTCTTACACAGCTAAGCACCTTAGAACTTCATCAGACTCACTTGTCCAAATGGGAGTGGGCGTGGGAATGGTTCTATAATGTGCTTCCCTCATGTAACTTTTTCTCAGGATATGCAACAATGAATGGCACTCTCAACTGTCCAATTTCATTTCCCAGCCTCAAAGGCCAGGAAACCTGAGTGCCTACCAGACTGAGATACTGTATCAGACTCTAGGTAAAAGATGGACACTAAAGAAGCCTCTCAAAGAACACTGAAAGTTCTGCCATACACATACACCCAGGCTTAATGTGTCCAAAAATGGCTGAGCTACCTGACGTGGACACGAGCTGTGCTGCTGATGCTCCTGCAGTATATGCTACCTAAACCCCTCACAGCCCCCACCAGATTGCCTGGCCATCTATACGTATGGCTGACATAAACTGTGGGCTCGAGTGGCCCAGCTCCACACCTACAGACAGTTATATACTGTCAGAGGGAAAGCAGGAGAAACCATTAGCTCCTGCAGACAACCAGAGTTCCTCTGGCATTTTATACTGATTTTTGTTTCTATAATCCAAATGGAAACAAAGTAGACTTCATATAAATTCCAAATGGTATCTGCAAAATTGCTAAGTAGAACAGTGACAGGTCCAAGGTGAAATTCGGTCTATGACACACTTGAATGAATGGCAGGTCAGATCACAAGTATGCCTGAGCCCACAGAAAAGCAGGAGAGGACTGTCCAACTGAATGCAAGAGCCCCTTTAAAACTGATCTTAGGCTTTGCTTTGGGTAGAGCTCAAGGACAGGGTCTGAGAAAATAGGGAGAGATCTTTTTAATCACAGACCCTACCAATACCCAGGGGGGAGACCTCAGCTGTGGTGGTTCTCTTAGGAGGAGCCTGAGCCTGGAAGGTCCTATTTCTCATCTACAATCAACAAGGAATGTGATGGTGCCCTGCTTTTCTGCAGGATCTTTCTCTGCACCCACATGTCTCAGGCCAGACCTCTGAGGTATAAGACAGTTGTGTTTTATCACTCGGTTGGAAAACACAAGCCCAATAATAAGCACCTATCTTGTGATAGGATCACCTCGTGCCCTTCTCCTGCCACTGCTGGTATGGCTGGCAGGGAGAGGGAACACCTGCACTGGCAGCCTGTTCTGACGGACTCCTTCCTGCCATTGTGTCCACTGAGGCAAGGCCTTCTAGACAGACAGTGATCAGGCAGCAAGGACAGAGCACTCAGCTTCTGACTGCTGGGGTGGCAGTGGCCTAAGATTCTATTGGTGCTGTTCAACAATGTAAGTACTCAGGAACCTACAACAAATGCTCCTCCCTATACTCTTTTCTTGCTTATAGTTCATTACACTCTCTGACTGATTCTCCTTCACTCTCCCTTAGAGTCAGCTCCCCTGTGTGGCCTCCTCTCCCCTGAAGCTCTAAGCAGATTCATTAACTCTTAGTCTCTTCTCTCACCTCTTCTATATTTTCTATTTCAATCATGCCTCAGTTCCAGGAAATTTCTTCAATTACATTGAATTCACTGATTATTCTGTGAGTTTGTATGTGCAGGTGTCTATCAGAGGTTAACTTTGGGTGTCTTTTCTCAGGCATAGTTCATCTCTCTCTCTCTCTGGAGTGGGGTGCTGCAACAGGGTCCCTCACTGACCTGAGGTTTACCAAGTAGAGTCCGAGATACCCACCTGTCTGTATCTTTCCAGGTCTGGGACTACACATATGTGCCACCATAACCCAGGCTTTTGTACACAGGTTCTGAGGATTGAACTCAATCCCTTTACTCTTGTACAGACACATTTTACTCCAGGTGATTCTTTATGTTATATGTAGCCTGGCCACTAAATTTTTAATTTTAGAGATAATTTTCATTTCCAGATGTTCCATTTGGTACTTAGTTTTTATTTCTTTCTCCTATTATATTCTACAAGCTTTCATTTTGGCCATTCCAGGGTGTTGTTTTAAGGCCAGCCCTTGTAGAGCCATTTGGAACAGCTCTCTTCCCTATAGTCTGTAACCCTGCCAGGGAGTTCTAGAATCTAGGAGCCTGGGTGACAGCCTAATTTTTTGCTCTGCTCAGGGACCAGAAACCATGGTCCTGCCAGTGCGTATAGAAGCACAAATCTAACCCTACTAGAGGAAGGAACAGGTTTCAGGGCAACCTACTGACTTTCTTTAGAATCTATCAGCACAGCCCAGGATCTTTAAATAGAGACTGCTTTCCTTGATAGACAAATGTGTTCTAAAGACTTGGTCCTTTTGTGGGGACAAAATTTCTGCAGTGTCTAAGGACTAGCTTCAGGGTAGAGGCCTAATTCTGGGGCCTGGTACTCTACTGAGATACTCCAGTTAAGTTCATTTTACAGTGTGGGATTGCTCTTGGTTTTTTTTTTCTAATTCTAGACTTTTGCAACAAGACTAGACTACTTTTTAGGGTACAGAAATTGTACCCCAGATTTCATTACTGAAATTGTAACTCTTATTTGCCTCTTCAGAATCCACATGCCAGAATAGTCTTTATTCTACTCTGTTGAGGAATAACTTTCATGGTGATATTTTGAAATTACAGCAAATTCCTTGCAGGTGCCAATAAAACTCTCTCCAGGGAACAGTTTCCCACCATTCCTACCATGGGTAAGATAAGTGAACACCCTTAACAACTCCTTTGCTTTACATATCCTTAAAACAACCACCCAAAAAATAAATAACAAAACACCCCAAACCTTCCCAACCAAATATTTGACTTGGTCTTGGAATCTAGAGTAATTAAGTACAGTGTTTCACGACACAAAGTCCCAACTGTGGACAAGACACACACTAGGTCATCAGTTGAAAAAAGGACACCCAACCACCATATCTAAGCCCTGAGCTTCAATTCCAGCAGAGTAGGTAGTTTCAACAGACAGTGCCCTCCTCAGCAACCCCATCTGCAGCACACCCTCATGGAGCGACGGGTAATTGCTAACTGCACTCCTGACTTACTGATAGTAATTTTGTCTTACATTTTTATGGCAGTCATAATTAATCATTTACAAAGAAAGCCTGTGCTGGGTGTGTTAAGTGATCCCTCTCACCTACGCGTTGTGGCCAGTCCTGCACCACTCAAACCCTCAGCAGACAACCTTCCTCATAGGACCCTTGCTCCTGAGAAATGGACTACCACCTAGAGCATGGTAGTGAGGTCAGACATGAGTCAAACCATGACTTGGCTTCTCTGACGGCTGCAGATCATTTTCCCAAGTTCTAACTGAGGGCAACACTGGTCCTCACTGAATACTATCCTCTCAGAAGGACACAAGGCACAGGCCTGCAGGAGGTGTGCTTGCTGTCCCATAGTTCAGCGGCAGAACATGAGTGATTTAACATAAAGCTCCAGACAATAAGCAGAGCAATTCACAACCTGCCACTTATTCTTATTACACAACACATGCTGAAGACTGAAAAATAAGTAAAACAAGTCCAGACATGCACTGAAGCCTGGCCGACATCTATCAATCCTGCCTGGATGAACTCAAGACACTGGCAGCTGCTGCCAGTCAGCTGGGAGCAGTAGCCCTCCCAACATTAAGGTGAGTCTGCATTTCACAAGGCAGATACTGACAGATGGGAGGGCTGTGTAGCTGGGGCTGTGCTGCCTGGCTCCTCCTTTCATCTGATTTAAAGAGCTCTGCTGTGTCCTGACCCTGAACACCTTCCACCTCAGCTCATTACTATAAATGCCAAACAAAAGTCCTGAACCTTTAAGGATTAAGTAGATGTGCTACACTAAGGTTTTGCCCACCAGAACAACTGCCTCTGAATTTTAGATTTAAACCTGAATGAACTTCATTGTTAGTCCATGATCTCCTTTGTTGAAGAAAAAAATGGGTTAGGTCTGGATAGGACAAATGGCTAAGAAATGCACCAAACCAAGAACCAAGTTCTCAGTAAACTATTGTATTGGGATCTGCTTCTTCACAAGTAGTCACATATGGCTCTTAGGCTCATCCTCTGATTTCTCACTGGGCAGTCACTGCGTGCTGTGCTGAGGCCACAGTTGGGGTGGACATGCAGAGTCACATTCTCATAGCACTTGTCCTGCCAAACACCCCAGCCAGTGAGTCGGGCCTGGCAGACAGGACGCAGACTCTAGTCTCATTTGCCATTGTCCAGCATCTGCCAGTATGCAGCCATAGTGATGCCCATCTAGTGAGCAGCGGGGTGGAGAAGCCTCCTCATTAGCACACTATCTCTTATACCAAACATTCTGAGTTTCGTAAATTCCTCCACAGGCAAGGAATTTAGATTTTGAAGAAACTGGCAAAACCCCGTTACCACAGAAACACAGAGGGATCAAGACCTGAGGAATGAACACCTCACCAATGTGTAAGAATTCATGAGTCGACAAGCTGCACAATCCCCCAGAAGAGTCTTGCTCAAAAGTACAAGCAATGTTTTTAAAAAAAAAAAAAAAAAAAAAAAGCCTTATTCTCTCCTTCCAAAGAAGCACTGGGTATTGGGAACAGGCAGTAGTTGATGTGACATGGGGCAGGTGGTTTCTGTGTGAATCCTAGAAAGGTTATGTAAGGGATTATTTACAGATTGCTAATGGAAAAATTTCCAACATAAAATAGAGGCAGAATAGTATCCTTTGAAGCAAATCACATGATTTCATAATGAAGGCTCCTTTTTTCTGAGACACTATGTAGCCCTAGATGGCCTGGAATCCATAAAATCCACCTGCCTCCCGAGTGTATGCCACCACACCAGGCCATTATGAGTTATTTTGGTGCTGGAACTCTATAAACTGACACCAGATCAAGAGTAGGAGGAATAACTCTTCTTCACAGGTCAAGGTGGTGTGTGTGGTAGGTCCCAACGATCTGGTCTGGAAGAGGCCCAACGTACTGGGGATGGTCTCATATCCTAAAGAGATGAGGGCACTGGTTCTAAACAGACAAGCAGATCTGCAGAACTCCAGCCTCACCAGTGTCACAAGGGTCAGTTGTTCTGCTGTTAACTCTTAGAAATGTACTTTCCTGTCTCCCCCCCTGCACTACCAACGCTAACATAGGCATGCTTCTGAATATGGTCTTGTCCACAGCTTCTGGGCTTCATGATGTCAATTGTGTTCCGGTTCAATCAGGTTCAATCCACCTGAACATCCACAGCATCTAGCTGCTGCACAAGCACATGCACACTGATGTACAACCTTGGGAGGGCAAGCTTTTGACCAGGCTGACTCACAACAGACAAAACTGTATTGTTCTTGGCAGGCTGCCCTCAGCCCTGACTAAGCACTAGAGAGGCCGTACCTCCAATGGGCTGGGCCATGTGCAGCAGAGTCTGGGAAACCGGAAAACAATTTGTATGGCTTGGTCATCTAAGGCTAACCAGCCTCTTGCCACTCGAGGGTGCAGCAAAGGAAGCTCGGTGTTGGCTACTAGGAACCCTGACTGGGATGAGGGTGGGAAGGCACCCCTTGTGTTACTAGGGCTAGGCTGCCTCTCCTGTCATCAAAGATGAGTACTAAACTGTACACTGTCAGCAGAGGGCGCTGGAGGGACACTGCAGGGTCAGGAATGGCCTAGTTGGCCTGGGCCGTTTGAAAGCTAGAAATGTGCTTAGTATGACTAAGTCACACACCTCCAGAGAGGTCTGACAACCTTATTAAGATGACCAGAGAGATGCTGTCTCGGTCACTATTTCATAAAGCTAAAAATCTTGCTGATGCCAGTAATTTTCCAGCTTCCAGAACATTGAGCCAAAATCTCTTTTACATAGAGGGAAAATATCAACTGCACAATTCTCAATGCCTCACCCATCTTGTGGACTCTCCATCCTGAATGAGGTGGTGGTGGGTGACATTGCATAAGACCCTGCAGATGACCTGATGCCTCCCACTCCACCACACCCCCTTTCTAAGCCAGCACTGCTTCTATGGGTAGGAGAATGATACCCAGCACTACCTTAAATATCCAACTTAGGGAGTGTGTGTGTGAGAGAGAGACAGAGTGTATGTGTGTGTGAGAGACAGAGTGTGTGTGTGTGAGACAGAGAGAGTGCATGTGTGTGAGAGTGTGTGTGTGCGAGAGAGAGAGTGAGAGAGAGTGAGAGAGAGAGAGAGAGAGAGAGAGAGTGAGAGAGAGAGTGAGTGTTGGGGAGGTACCCAGTGGATGAAGACAAAGATGTGCTAACCTTCTAAAGCTGTACCTCACAGCAATAATTCTAGTACTTAGGAGATGGAGGCAGTAGGATCAGGAATTTGAGACTAGACTGGGAAACACTTTGAACCCCACCTGAAAAAGCAGGTGCCTAAGACTAGGGATGTACTGATTGATATTCATATCTATAGATCAGTGGTATTTACATACTCATAGGCCCTGGGTTCCATTTCCAATGCTAACAAAAATGAATAAAGAATAAACTATTAAACAAAGGAGTTCAACCTTGTACACTACCATCTCACTGGAACTAGTTTTACACTAACAAAGCAGACTTACAATGTTATACTAGAGAATTAGCCCCCAAAATGATAGTAAACATAGGGCAGGGCATACATACATATCTTACATATGTCTATAGTTCAGTCTTGACTGAAAATACTATTTCCAAATGTTGCAAGTCTCCCTAGCTGAGCCTCTGCCTGCCTCAGAAGGTCCTGGTGTGAACATGCACAATTTGATAGTACACCCTCAGCACAGATGGAAGACCATCAGATCTCAGAGTAAGCCTCACAAACACACCACAGATACACACAGGTCCAAGAGGCCTCCACGGGCTCTGAGGGAGACTTTCATCATGACAGCAAGAATCACCTGGCACAGGTCACAGGGTTCTCCTAGGCAGTACAAGGACCAACACTTGCCTTAATAACACTTTATACCAAAACATCCAGAGAATGTGTGGCCATCTCAGAGGTTGTATTTCAATCCCCACAACCAAAGCAAAAACACTAACAGCCAGCTGGGAATATCACACTCTTCAACAACCAAATCAAGAGAGGACGACACTCATACAAAGGGAAAAAGATTTTAAGGTTTGATTTGGTTTTCTCTCGGTACATCCTTATGAGCTCTGGGGAACTGTGTTGTCCCCTCTACTCCATCTAGCCTCTCCATCATGGCAGAACAGAAGTGCATGAATGTCTGCCATCCACATGTGTATGTCTACCAAAAAAATACCCACATATTTCTGGTTTTCCTAGGAAGCATCTGTGATAGAGGGTAGAACATTCATATCTTCTTCACATAAGTGTCTCTACAAACCTCCCACCAACAAAACACCAAGAAATTACAGGAGCTGTGTGCACCAACCCAAAGCACTTCATTAAACCCTCGGCAAAGACAAGTCACCATGTCTGTCCAAGAGTGTCCTGTGGGTGTGTAGAAGATAGCCTCATCTCAATGCCTTCAGCATGCTTGCCCGTGACACTGCCTCAGTGCTGCACTCCTGGAGTCTGAGATACCAGAGGCGAAGCACAATACTCAGGGTTGGTTCACCACAGGTCTCTTGCCATTTTGGTGTACCACTGCTCCACAGGGCTGTTTTTAAAAAAGGAAGGGCTGGGCATGGTGGTGCATGCCTTTAATCCCAGCACTCAGATCTCTGTGAGTTCAAGGCCAGCCTGGTCTACACAGTGAGTTCCAGGAGAGTGTAGAAACCCTGTCTTGAAAAACAAAAAAAGGAAGGAAAAGAAAGAAGAAAGGGGGGGAAAGAAAACTCAGATGATCAATATAATGGAGTCCTGACTGAGTATAAGGATCACCAAATGCAAGGGTTCTCCGTCCTTGAGCAGCCCAAGACAGAATCAGACTGAGAATACACACAAAGGGTGCTGACACTAACCACTACACACGCCCATGTACACTCCTGTTCTGCACTCTCACACCTATCCATTCTCAGGAAGACTACACCAGCTGCCTCACCTTCAGGATTCTCCTTGGGTTCTGCTACAACCAATAAAACTTAATCCAGGTGCCCAGGTAGCCCTGTGGGAAACCATCTTTGCTGTGTATGAACTTCTGAGAAGTATACCCAGGCATGTGGAGCCTTGCAAGTCTTATGTCTTAGGATGAGGCTTTTATGTTAATAACATGAGCTCAACTTGGAGGAGCCATTATCACCTGGAGGCCTGTCTCTTGCCCTCACTGGTTTTGGTCTGAGGTGCACTGCAGACCCAGGCTGGTGCAGTTGCTACATAAGACTCCTCCATAAACACAGGGTTAAACCAGGAGGGGTAGGGTATGGGAAGAGTGGCCCCAGTCTGGTACCTGTGTCCGAGTCTTTCTGCTCTCCATTGGCCCCTACGGTGAAGGGCAGCTTCCGCTTCGTGGCTCGTTCTCTCACCTCCTTCCCTCCATCACTGCGGTCCAACTTTGGAGTCTTGGTTAGAGAAACTTTATCTTTATCCTACAAAAGAAAGTGATGCTTTCAGACTCCTAAATTAAATCTTCAAATCATTTGTGACTTTACTTCACGTGCTAAAGAAGGCAAACTTTTTTTTTTTTTAAACTGGAGCAATTAATAGCTCCTCCTGTTCCAAACTACATGTGCAGAGACAGGTAGGCTGCCCTGGTCCCAAGGACTAAAAGATAGAGCTGACTGTGGTCTGGCATTGACCACAGGGCCCACAGTGTACATTGCTCATCCTTTAGTAAACAGCTGCTGTGCAAATGAAGGAAGCACAGGTTGCTTTCTGCCCCATACTACTCCCCTGGGGAGGTATTGTTAATGAGGAACAGTGATCTCTCCCTACAATGTGGAATCAAACTCCTCAGCGTAATTCCCAGATGGAAGAAAGTGCTGGTAGAGGCCTTTAAAGGTACATCACACTGTTCAAATGTCAAGTCCTCAGGTGATTTCAATAGCCATGAGTCCCCTTTCCATGCCCACCTAACATTGGCTAAATTGTAGCTTTGCTGTTCTGCTCCAGAATATGGGCCTATAAGCTGCTCCTGGGGGATAGAATGTCCCCCTGCTTGTACCTTCTACTTCATCCTGGGCCTGAGATATTGTGAGGTGGCATGTCTGTAGCTAAGAAAAATTCAAGGTGGCCTACCTAATCATAGCCACTATGCAAGGGGCTGGAAGGAGGGTCTCTTTTACAGGGCAATAACCCATTCTAACCCCTGATCCACACCACCCAGCCTACAGACACACACACACCCCAAACACATGTGCATGCCATCACCTGATTGGTCATGAGCAAATGTGTAATTGATATTGATGTTTTTTTTTTTTTTTTTGTGTGGATCGGTTTTTTTGAGACAGGGTTTCTCTGTGTAGCCCTGGCTGTCCTGGACTCACTTTGTAGACCAGGCTGGCCTCGAACTCACAAAGATCCGCCTGCCTCTGCCTCCCAAGTGCTGGGATTAAAGGCGTGCGCCACCACCGCCCGGCTGATATTGATGTTTTTTAAGGCAAACAAATTTGACAAAAATGTACCCTTCCAGAGGTAGGAGCTAGACATACTACATATACACACCTAGGATGTAGTTTTTTAATATGTACCATACAACAGCAAGTCTCTATTTGAGGCTCAAGATCACAGGATGTTTATACACACATACAACATGGAGGCAAGGGAAAGGTGAAGAACAGCTAAACAAACAACAAGCCCCAGGTGGACACAGAGTATGATGATGGGGGCAGGAGGTCCCTTCACTCTGACAGATGCAGTTGTGGCAGGACTGCTAGGCACACTACCAAGTGATGCTCTGGCAGAGCAACAGTTAGCGCTGTGATTACTACACCCAGACCCAGAAGAATGCTTGGCATCAGGCTGACCTGAGGGGCTTTAAGTAAAGTTTATCAATTCCAATCAACACCTTGGACTGGACCAGTACAACCAGTTTTGATCCTTTGGCTTCTCCAGCACTCATCACAGAGGGAGGATCTGGCCCTAAATTCCCTCATGGGTGGTGCTATCCTTTACAGCAGCCAAGCACAAGGTCTCAGAGGAGACACCAACACACACCTACTGAAGCACAGGAACACTGCGGTATGATAGAACTGGAGGGTCATTCTGGAAACACTAAATGCTTAAATCTGAATAGTAAATGCCATTCATATTCAGAGTGAAATAGAGGCTGGAAAGATGCCTCAGAGGTTAAGAGTACTTATTGCTCTTGCAGAAGACTGGGGTTTGACTCCCAGCACCCACATGGTGGTTCACAAATGTTTAACTCAAATTCCAAGGACCCGATGCCCATTTCTGACCACTGCAGGCACCAAGCATACACATGGTGCACAGACATACATGCAAGGAACACACTCAGATTGAATAAAATGAACAAATCCAGTTTAAAAAATTTTTAAATATTCTTTTAAATAGCTGAAATAGAAGCTGTATTTGTGTGTCACTAACAAGTTTCACATTTAAAAATTCTCATCTCCTTGCCTAGGTAATCAGCCACTGCACAATTACCTGTTCCAAAGGTTAAGTCTCCAGGTGACTGGAACAACTATGGAGCCACCATCCATGTCCACTTAACATTGGCAGGAGAACAAAAGCACAGGTTATAGTTGGATGAAACACATGTGCAAAGGCTGAGCTCTCGATGTCAGTGACAGGGGACTGGATCTTGATGATCCATCAGTGAGTCCAAAGCTGGTGAGTGAGAAGTGGGCCTATTAAAAGACAGAAGTCACCAGGATGCAGCTTTGAAGGGAGTGCCTTGTCTGTCCTACTTCCCTCTCCTTTCCCCACCAGCAGATGAGCAGTATGACCTCTTGCCATGATGCTCTCTCTGGCAAATCCATGCCAACAGAGTTGACTATAGACTTTGGACTATACACTAAATCCTCTGAAAATGCGAGCCTCTTCCATTACTACTTCTATCCACACAAAACAAAAATCAAACAACAAAACCCATAAAACCACACATACATTAAAAAAAAAAACTTTTAAAAAATTGGGTGGCTCAAAACATACCTGGGGACTTTATCTAGAACACATTCAGAGCTCAACACAGAGTTGGATAAATGCTTAAAAATGAGGTTCTTGAGCCAGGCTGTGGTGGTGCACGCCTTTGATCTCAGTACTTGGGAGGTAGAGGCAAGTAGATCTCTTGTGAGTTTGAGGCCAGCCTACAGAGTGAGTTCCAAAACAGCCAGGACTCCAGGGAAACTCTGTCTCAAAAAAAAAAAAAAAAACAAAAAATGAGGTTCTTGAAAGTGAATGTGAACTCAAAATCTGGTTTTGGAACTGGTAAATGACAGCATGGTTCGACTTCTCTGAGTGTTCTCCACTAGTAAAAACGATAATTGTGAGATCATCTGTAAATGTTACAGAATGTCTACGTCTTAAATTAGAATGCCTTGAACATTACATTGAGCCAAGCTTGATCAATATCTCCCAACAGACTCTAATGTCATAAAAATGGTCGAGGTAGCAACAGTTGGTACTGTGGAAGCCCTGGGTCCACTCACCCATGTGTTGGGCTATGTGCACGTGATACAAAGACAAAAGCTTGCCTTAATTAACTCCATGATTTTCATTACAGAGAGCAAAGAGAGGAAAAATAAAGTTGCAACTTCAAAACAGAGTCACTGGGTGATACACAGCCTCTGGAACTGTGATTCGCTGGCACCCACCAGTGGCCTTAACAGCCAAAAAGTCTGGTAAGGGTAAAAAACCATATTGGACACCACCAACACAAACTTATGAACCAAACGATTTTAGATACTCTTATAGAGAAACTCACCCTCTCAAAAATAAACCACCCTGGCACCTTCAATGGAAATTCCATCTGCTCCACTCACTGGATTCTCATATCATACATTATATTATTACTGTATCTTTATATTAAATATTAAAATCAGAGAGCTTAAGTCCTCCAATGTTCAAAGCAATTTTGGTGACAACAGTTCCTTTGAGTGTCCATGTGAACTCCAGAATCAGTACCAGTTCTTACAAAAGACCTGCAAGGATTTCAAGGGCACTGCCTTGAAGTTATGTAGCAAGTGGGATGGATAAACCTAACAGATAATATATTTTCTGATGGGTGCAATTAGTTAGGTCTCCCTAGTTTCTCAACAATTTCAGGCTTTGGGTATTGCAGCCATCTTTCAACAAATTCTCCAAATAATTTGTTTTAAAATAATTTCATTAACCCCTTTTTAAAATGATTTCCTTCCTTGCCCCCATCTTTTTCTTTCTATGACAAGGCCTCATTATGTATCCCTGGCTGGCCTGGAATTTGCTATGTAGACAGGTTGACTTCAAACACAGATCTGCCCACCTCTGCCTCTTGAATATCAAGATTAAAAGTATGGTCCACCATGACTCTCAAGATTGTGTGTGTGTGTGTGTACACACACAAGCACGCACATACAGTCAACTGTGCTTCTCAGTTTGCATGCATGTGTGCAAATGTGAGTGCAGGTACCCTCAGAGGCCAGAAGAGAGAGGTGAAGCCCCTGAGTTGTTTTGCTTTTGAGAAAGGGTCTTACTGTGTTAATGTACCCAGTCTCACCCTGAACTCTTGACACTCCTAACAGTACCTCCTAAGAAGTGGGATTACAGATGTGTATTATCACACTCAGATGTAAATATGCTTTAAAATTTCAATCCCTGATTCTTCATTATTTATATTTACAAGTAAACTTTATAGAACAGATTTGCATCATGACACCTTGCCCAAATCATTAATTGTTGTAACTTTTGAGCAATCCT
The DNA here is from genome assembly GCA_907164525.1 of Lophiomys imhausi. Classification (NCBI taxonomy): domain Eukaryota; kingdom Metazoa; phylum Chordata; class Mammalia; order Rodentia; family Muridae; genus Lophiomys; species Lophiomys imhausi. The sequence goes on along the minus strand of CAJQZJ010004953.1, from coordinate 673,250 downwards.
TAGGTATTTCTCTGTAGGTATCTTGGAATAAAGGAAGTTCATTCTCTCCTTTGCAATCTCTTCTGTCAGCTGGGCGGTGGTGGCGCACGCATTTAATCCCAGCACTTGGAAGGCAGAGGCAGGCAGATCTCTGTGAGTTCGAGGCCAGCTGTTCTACAAAGCAATCTCTTCTGTCCTTTGCTGCTCTTACCCTGCTATTGTGCTAGCTAACCCTGAGCAAAACCCCGCCAGCAGTGGAGACTCAAGGTGTCTTTCTGCTTTGCTTACAAAGTCAGTGTTCAGTCTCTGTCATTAGACGGTGACACACAGGGAATTCCCTCCTTTTTTGCTGAATAAATTGTGTAATTGTTAAGTTTTGCCAAATGTTTTTGCTACATCAACTGGGGCCATAAACTTATGAAAAAAGCACAAGAAAAGGTCTGTGACTTTGCTTGTGACTATGACTTTAAGAAAATCATGGATTTTAGCCAGGCATGGTGGTACACACCTTTAATCCCAGCACTTGGCGGGGGGGGGGGGGGCGCAGGCGGATCTCTGAATTCAAGGCTAGCCTGAATTCAGAGTCCAGGACAGCCAGGCCTGTTACACAGATCAACCATGTCTCGAAAAAGCAAACAAACAAAGGTGGCGGGGGGGGGGGGGGGGGGGGAGAAAATCGTGGATTTTTAAAGAAAGCATAACTCAAGGGCTCGGGAAATGGCTTAGCCTACCTGCAGCATAGACCTGAGCTCAGGTCTCCAGCACTTGTGTAAAAATGCCGGGGCAGTAGTGTGCACTGGTAATGCATACTACTGGAGACTGTGAGACAGATGCCACAGGTTCACCAGCCAGCTGACGAATCGGGGAGTTCCAGATTCGGAAGGAGACCCTTTCTCACAAAGTGCAGGGAAAGGCTGGTGAGATGACATGTTCAGTTTCCTAACCACAATGACCTGCACATGCTTGAGAAGGGGTATGAATGTGTGTGAGAGAGCGTGTGCACACGTGTGCCCTGTCCCCAATCAATCAATCAATCAATCAATTGATCGATGGTTCGACCAAAATAAAGTGGAAATTAATAGAGAAAGACACTGATGTTGTCTTTCTGGCTTCCACATGCACCTGTGCACATGCATTAACACAAATATATATAAATTGTATACACGCAAATAGATTTTTTAAAAATTACCCAACAGTTAAAGGAAGCTAGAATGACTAGAGCACTCCTGTGGGAGTGCGATGCCACGGTGGAGTTGTAAACGCAACCCACCAGGAAGGCCCAGCATGAGGGGCTTTCTGAGTCATGTTCTCACTAAGTAGAAAGTGCTTGCTTTACAGGAGTTAAGTCAGAAGTTGAATATAGAGAATGAAGGCCAACCAGGGGACTTCTGTCTGAGGCCCTACTATGCTCAAGAATACTCAGCATTCCTAGAGCCATGCCATTTGTGTCACTGTTGGAGAAGTGGGGACTCAACAGGAGGGGGAAACTTCCTCAAGAGTTGTGAGTGCTGATGTGTTGGGGTAGTGTTAAGCATTCCAAATGTTAATTGGTCCTGTTTGCTATCTGTTACTTACACTGACTCTGATTGGTTAAATAAAATGCCGAGGCCTGAGATTGAGCAAAGACAGAGAAAGGTGGGACTTCCTGAGATTAGAACAGGAAGCCTGCACTTTAGACAGAGGATTAATTCATTCCAGCCAGGAGCAGGAAGAAGGAGGCACACACCATGGGTTAGGAAAAAGAACCTCATTCCACATGGCCAGGAACATCAGCATACCGTGGAGAATGGCAGTCCAAGGGGACGTATGTATATATGGGGTCATATTTGGGTAATAGAATTAAGAGCTAGCTTAGATGGGCTAGGATTGCACAATTCAGGCCAAGGCTTGTTAAAATGCACATGGTGTCTGTGTGTGTTTATTTATAATGGATGGTTAAGGATTAGCCGCCAAACCAATTAAATATAATATAAATACTAGTAAGTAATTTAATTTATATATATATATATATATATTTGCACTGATGAGCAGCTAAGGTAGTGTCAGAGGGTAGTGCTTTCAGGCAATACTAGATGTGAATGGGGTAGGAGCAGCACACTGGAGAACCCACTCAAGTTTTCAGTGATCTGCTGCCCCTGCCTGCACTGGACAGCCCCAGGAATGGTTTTGAGAAAGAGTCCAAGCATAGCCAGGCTTGATTCTTCTCTTCTCTGCTTTAGCAAAAGGAACAGACAGAAAGCTCAAAGGACAAAACTCACAACCCAGAAGTCTAACCGGAACTAACAGGGCCTCTCTGTCACTGCTACCATGAAATCCTACATGGTATCCCAAGATGAGCTGATACTCAGCTAAGGATGTGAGACAGTGAAACTGGCCCTATTTCTATCTCTTTCTGTTATCCTGCTGTTGGGTACAGCCTCCTATCCCTCCTGTCTATCAAGAGTAGGCTACATTTCATATACAGACCTCAAGACACACCAGGAAAATCACCAGACCCAATAGCATAACCATAGCCCTGTTGCCCCTGTGGTGGCACTACCACAGCCACCTCTTAAGGTGGGCTTCAATCTCAGGGAGCAGCTATCAGATTCATGCAAGATGTGAGTTTGTGTTTGTCATGGAGTAACACTGATCCTCCACAAGGATACTTTGATATTGCAAAGAACGATTAGATCTTATGGCATACACAGTACATATACACAGTTCACAAATTAAGAGATGTACTATCCTTGAAGGGGCCTAAGTAGAGGCAGGTACCCACCTTCAGAGCCTCCTTCTGTTCACCAAGTCTACATAAGATAGGTTCTCATTTGAAAATGGTATACAATACCCTTTGAGAATCCTAGAAGAGGCTGCTTTTGTATTCTTTTCTCTGAGATGTTTAAGCTCAGACATAGATTATCATCTGTTCTAGGAGAATAACAGTGGTCCTGAGCAGGGCCTGGTGGTGCAAACCTTTAATCCCAACACTTGGGAAGCAGAGGCAGGTGGATCTCCCTGAGTTCAAGGCCAGCCTCGTCTACAGAGTGAGTTCTGTTGTTACACAGAACAACACCGTGTGTGTGTGTGTGTGAGAGAGAAAGAGAGAGAGAGAGAACCACATGTTCTTTCCTTTCAAACATTTCACTTAAAAGTATGAATCATTTGAGAGAAAAACTTAAAATTTGGTTGCTTTTGGCAATATGCAACTGCATGTGAGGAAATGAGTTCACCGGCTAAGAGCTGAAGCCAGTCCAGTGTCTTGTCACTGGCAGGCCCTCCTTCATAGCCCCAAACTTTGCCACCTAGGATCCTCTGTAATCTCTGAAGAACAGACACCAAAGTACTCCATCTTGGACTGTTCTTTCTGGGTTCTACCCTGAGTGACCAGAGAAGCTAGGAAAGACCCACTATTGCTAAGTGCTGCCAGCAACACCACACAGCCATGTCACAGTTACTATCACTCTCCAGAAAAGGCCTGGCTAATAAGACCTTGATGAGAAAAAAGCAAAACAAAACAAAAACTTTAAATCTAATCCATGTGCGCATCTCCCATAGTCAAAAGGTCTATAGTCTCAGGGCTAACTTAGCTCAGCTCAACTTCTATTTTCTCAGTTAACAACAACCCAAACTACCTGAAACATTTTGGTGTTCCTGGACGTGGAGCAGCAGGAACAACAGGAACTAAGGAGTTCCAGAGAGGCTGATGTAGCCCAACGCTGGCAGCTTTCATCACAGATCTCTGCTTTCTACTACTTATTCAGCCTTTCTCCTTGGGTCCTGACTACATCTTCTCACCCCTTCACGTCAAACCATGTGCCATATAACTGAAAGTTATCACTTCTTTAATGACAACTTCTGAGACCCAAACTGGAAGAACTAATCACTCTGGGAAGAGCTTGTTCATCTTTGTCAGTCTAGCCACCCAACTGCAGGGGCCAGCAGAGGTCCAACCTTTGCTTTCCCCACCTATATCTTAAACCAACTCAGTGCTGCATGAAACTCAAGCCTAGCAGTGGTCCTAAACTCTGGCAGACAGTTTGACTGCTGTGATTCCTACTTACATCATTTGTGTGGGCATAAGACGTTTCTGGACAGATAGTCAAGAAGCACATGGTACGCACACATGTACATGTACAGCCCACACAAAGTGGATTCTCTGGGAGGCAGCCGAAGCTCACTGTCTTTACCAGACAAAAGCAACAGTCAGACAAAGCCAGACAGCATCTGAACTGAAGCCTCAAGAGGCACTGAGAGAAACACAGGAAAGGGGAAGAGACTTGAGATGTGACGGGTTTGGGTAGCTAAGTGCAAGGTGTTGCACACCATCACAGAATTGAGCTGTCATATCCCTGGCATGTAATCTGGTTCTGGGTCCAAGACAACTCCAAATGAGTGAAGAGTAGGCCACAGCAGGAGGCAGCAGATAGCTAGTGTCCCCCCTCCAAGGCTCAAATGCAGCCTGTGGAAATAGGACAGTGCTCTGATGTAAATGCCCAGACTCTTGAGTTGTATGTGCTGTTTCGGAGGTCAGCTTAATGAGAAGTCCTTAAAGAACAGTGAAACCTTTTCCCTTGTCTATTCTCCCCAGCTCTCTGACTTTGTTGCACGGAAACGTCTATACATACATCTGAATACCATGCCTTTGCATCTATTCTGTGTGAAGCTGTCCCAAAAGTGGGTTCATGCTACAGATATTTAGGAGTCCCAGGGGCACATCTATCTATCTTTTCTGTTTAAATGGTACCTAAATATGTCCATGTTCACAAACCACTTCATGTTCAACCAAAATTTATTTATTATTTATTTGTTTGGGTTTTTCGAGATAGGGTTTCTTTGTGTATCTCTGGCTGGACTCACTTTGTAGACCAGGCTGGCCTCGAACTCACAAAGATCTGCCTGTCTCTGCCATTAAAGGCGTGCACCACCACGCCTGGCTCAACCAAAATTTAGCGAACAGATTATCCTGCTCACTAGTGTTCACATGTAGAATACCTGCTAATATTTACATGAAGAATACTATCAAAGTCCAGGAAGAGTCAAAATGAGAGGGAGCAAAGGCAGACTAAAGGAAAAGAAGAGTTGGGACCCCCTCATAGACACAGGCTACAACAGGTATCAAGACATTCAGGAGGAGCAACCAGAAATTACATCAAGGTAAACTTTAGGACTAGAAAAAAAAAAAAAAAATCACCCTATGAAAACATGAGCTGAGTTGGGTGTGGTGGTGCACACCTTTAATCCCGGCACTTGGGAGGCAGAGGCAGGCAGGTCTCTGTGAGTTTGAGGCTAACCTGCTCTACAAGGTGAGTTCCAGGACATCCAGGGCTACAGAGAGAAACTTTGTCTCAAAAAATCAAAAAGAAAACAAAAAACAAAAACTCATGAGCTGAGCTGAATTATGAGAATGTGTCAGGACTTCATCTCACTGGCTAAGATATTCTTGTACCAAAGAAAACTCACAGGCTTAATGATGGTCATACAAATACAAACCAACAACTAAACACACACAATATGTATCTATATGGCAAAGCCTTAACCTGATCTGTCCAATTCTAACTTCTTGTTCTTGGAGTCTTTCCTTGAGGCCAGGAAGAATACACCCGGGATCTGGTGTCAACATCACACTGACTAAGTAAATATGGCAATTTAGAGTTACATTCTATTTTCCTAGTCTTGCTTGGATTATTTAGCTTTTGATTTTGTTTTAGATACAGGGTTTCTCTGTGTAGCGCTGGCTGTACTGGAACTTGCTCTGTAGACCAGGCTGGCCTTGAACTCAAAGATCCACCTGCCTCTGCCTCCCGAGTGCTGGAATTAAAGGTGTGTGCCACCACTGCCTGGTTCTATTCTTGTTTTTAATGAACAAAATTTGAAAGCAAATGTCTCAGCAGAGTTTACAGCCAGTATAACTGAGACAGAGCTAACTGTCAGAATAATGAGATGGCCATGTGAGCACATGGTGTGAGGATTGTCTTTAGCTCTTATCCTAGGTCTTAATGATCCAGGGAAAGGCAAGAAGACAATAAGGCAAGGCAAGTATTACCTTTTTCCCAGTTTGTTTCTCCACCATGTCGTTGCTAAGAGAAAAGTCTTCTTGCTGTGGTGTTTTAGAACACCCACCCTTGGGCATCGTTCTCCTCCCCTTACTTGATCTTCATTTATGCTGCTATTGCTTCATCATCAACTGCCTGTTTCAAAAGAAAGGATATAGAAGGTTAAAAGTCATTGAACCCAAAGCATAAAACCTGGCTAACCTCAAAGGGACATCACACAAACTTACCAACCAAGATGTGAAATAATTACTTTGACCTGCCTACCCAGCAGCGTCACTCTGGGTAGGCAGCTGAGTCAAGGAGGGCTGTTTCAAGAGGTAGCTCCAGGACCAGCAGCAGCAGGGACACTGGCTATGCTGCATAATGGGAAGCAGAGTAGATCAGGAGCTCCCAACAGGAGCAAACGGCCTGTTATGACCCTGAAAGACTATTCTGGAAAGCTGCCACCAGTACTGATACTGGAACCCCTTTAACACAGAAATAATATATGCATATGGTATAATAAAACATAGGCCCCTTTTACCCACAGTGGGATGGGGCTGAGTGATCCTAGGGACAGCCAGGAGAGCATCCCAAGCAATGAATGCCCTGCGCCTTAATTCCAACAGATCATATCTTTCTCCCAGCTGAGTTTCCAACATCAAAACTCTCTTGCTCTTCACACCCCTAAGTAAAAGGTAGGAAGAGAAATAATCTACTTTAAGTAAAGCATCAAGTATACTGGTTAAGTTTATAATTCCTTAACAAAACATGAGTGGCAGACACAGGCATATATGACAACTACAAGAGAGACCCTAGAGGATGTGCAGGCAGCTTCAAGGTCCTATTCCATGTCCACGGAGCCAGACCATTCATCTGGGTTCAAGGTTCTAGCCTCTATGTTCTGAAAATACCTTAAGACACATACTGCATTAATCATGAGCTTCATTTTCTATAACTTAGCATCCTAAAAACTTGCTGTCCACAGACCCAATTTTAGAGATAGCCAAGAGCTTATGATGCAAGCCAACTACCACCTCATGCACAAGCCAACAGGTCCCTATCTTAACTACCAGGAGAGACACCAGGCAAGCCAGAGACCACCCTCAGAAAGATTATTCAAACTGACTGATCTTGATTGTTCTGTCCTGCCTTTCTCCTCTGTTGGGCCTTCTGACGGCCCAAAGTGGAATGCACATTCCGTGTCAAGCCTCATTCTGGTCATCTTTGTGGAAACACTCCCAGAGCACGGTTTCCAGCCACTTTCCAGCATTCTCGCATGTTCCACACATTGCCCTACCAGGGATTTCAGTTATTCTGACAGAGAATAGGGATTCGATCTTTTGCTCAACAGCTTTACAGCCAGTGTCTTCTACACTTCATGTACATAGCTGTGTGGACACTGAAGCAGGAGGATCACAAGTTCAAGGCCTTCTTGGACTACTTGAGTGAGTTCAAGGTCAGTCTGGATAACTTAATGAGATCTTGTATAAAAAATTTAAAAGCAATGTTTTAAAAGCTTAGCTAGCACATGAAAAGTGTCACAAAAACAGCAGCAACACAACACAAAAAAATAAAACACTTTTTGTCAGGCAGCCAAGCCACATGCACTGTTTTGGGCCATCTTCCCTCAGTAAGCCACTCAGGGCCATGCTTGTTAGTCAAAGCACTTTCTGATTGACTCATGGGGCCTACAGACAGCAACCTCACCTAGCTCTTCCTGTCTTACTGAAATCATGCTTTTAATCTATCCCTGTAGGAAGGACTGTTTCGAAATATTAAGACCTCTGGTGCGTGAAAGATGGCTCAGTGAGTAAGAGCACTTACTCTGCAAGTATGAGGACCTGAGTCAGAATCCCCAGTGCCCATGTAAAAAGTCAAGCTTTGGATGTCTGTAACCCAGCATTGATGGGAGGAGATAGAGGGTAAGATAGGTAGATCCTGAGAGATCTCTGGTTACAAAGCTTAGCCAAAAATTTCAAGCTTTCAGTTCAGTGAAAGATCCTGTCTAAAAGCAATACAACAGCAATAGGGGAAGATGCTCATGTCCTGCTCTAGTTTCCACATGATTGCACAAGCATGCACATCTGCACACTCACATGCATGCACCCCAGCACACACACATACGCACACACATTTTGCACAATCTCAAGATCTTATCTTGCGTTTTTGTAATAACTGATAAAAACTTCCACAGTAGTTTCCTAATGTTTAACTGGCCTAAGAGCATTATTTAAAGTTATTTGGGGTGGTCAGGCATGTATTGTGGCACTTGCCCAGATTATCTATACTCTGGAGGCTGAGGCCGGAGGAGAATCCCCTGTCTAAGTTTGCCTACATAGCAATGAGCCTAGACTGAAGAGACTGCCCTAGCTTGGTTTCGTTGCTGTGGTAAACAATCTCATCAACAGCAGCCTGGGGAGGAAAGACACGTATTCCAGCTCATATTCACAGTCCATCATAAAGGCTGCGAAGGCAGGAACTCAAGAGCACAAACCATGGAGGGACACTGCTCACGGGTTTCTTTCATGGCTTGCTCACCTTGCTTTCTTCTATAAACCAAAACTGCCTGCTCAGGGGTGGCACTGCCCATAGTGGACCAAGCCCTTCCACAGACATGCCCACAAGCCAATTTGATGGAGGCAATTCCTCAATTAAGGGTCCTTCTTCCCAGATTTCTAGTTCGTATCAAGTTGTTAAAAACTAACCTGCACAGAAACCCTATCGCAAACCAAAAAAAAAAAAAAAATTAATAATAATTAATTAATTAATAAAAAGAAGATTTTTTTTTTAAACTTTGAAATAAGGGACAAAGCTGGCCAGGCCATCCATTGCCTGACCCCTCCAGCAGCAGGAGCACGGTGCTCTCATATATGTCCTTTCGGTGGCTGAGGCCAGACATGGCATCTCTTTTTCCATATGGAGCTGCGATTTCTCCATTCTGCATTTTCTACTATAAAAGTGAGATGTCTCAATCCAGGCCTGGTGGTACACACCTTTAATCCCAACACTTGGGAAATAGAAACAGGCACATCATTGTGAGAGTGAGGTCAGCTAGGGTTAAATAATAAGACCCAACTTTTTGGTTGTTGGTCTTTTTCTTTTTCTTTTTAAAGACAGGGTGTCCCTAAGTAGACCTGGTTAGCTTGGAAATCACTATGAAGAACAGGCTGATGGAGATCTGCCTGCCTGTGCCTCCTAAATGACGTGAAAGGTATGTGGCACCAGGCCCAGCAGTCACTTTGCAGTGCTACAGAACAAACCTGAGCTTAGCAAAGCGAGGCAAGCACTCCACTGCTGAGCTGTATGTGCCAGCCCAAGGGCTCCACAGCAATAGCCTCAGGGAAGAGAAGAATGCCAATCATTGATCTCAGCTCTGGCAGGTGCTACAGACTAGGACTATCATCAGGCACCCACCATCCCTAGAGTTCCCTTCCCCTGAAACACTGACAGAAATAACAAAACTGTAAGTTGTTTTCTGACACAAAGGAAAAAAAGACAACCTGTCTCCTCCCACCCCCCGCCAAATAGTGGTCTGTGACAAAGTGGAAAAAGTCATATCCTGTGGAAGTTATCATGGAGGCTAGGAACCCCATGTTCACAAGATGGGAGAAGGCTCTGGCCAAGTTCACTGATGTAGGCTACCAAGCAAGTCTCGATGTAACTAACTGGTCTCATGGGCAGCTCTAAGTCTTGTACTGTCCACATATACCACCAGCCTAGTAAAGTCTGTCAGCCATCCAGAACACCTTATCTATCGGAGCTACATCCATATAAAAGAGCAGGGCTGTTAAAAGGAAGACCCACATAAACCCGGCACACAAATAAAGGGCAGAGTGTAGAGAATTCAGGACTCCAAACTCCAAAATGTATACACGCATGCTTAGGAAGCCATGGACCACAAACACAAGAGCAGAGCCATAAAAAGAATCAGAAACAACTCCAAGTGCTGGTGCAGTCCAGAAAGTCAGTGAGAGGCTAAAAACTCAGAAAATACCAAATGAGCTGCTGGCGGTGGTGATGCACGCCTTTAATCCCAGCACTCGGGAGGCAGAGGCAGGTGAATCTCTGAGTTCTAGGCCAACCTGGTCTACAAAGTGAGTTCCAGGACAGCCAAGGCTACAAAGAGAAACCCTGTCTGGAAAAACCGGGGATGGGAGGGTGGAAATCAAAGTATTGGAAAGTCAAACTCTCATACAGATAATAAATAGGTCATCAAGGAAGAGGACACTAAAGGACACAAATGTGAACAGTCTGACTGGGACACACAGGAGGAGTGAGCCAACACCTCACTTGTCCACATCTAAAACACTTACATTACAGGAAGGCAGGAACTGGGTCCTCTAGACAGGAGACCCAGTCACATGGGAGTTCTCATGGACACCACAAAGGTCAATAAGCCACTGCTGCATAGTTTGGGAGGAAAAAACACTTCCAGACTGAAATGTTCAATTTGGCTACAACATCAATTAGAATTATCAGTGAATGAACATGAATAGATAATTCATGATGCAAAAACTACTGTATGCCCCATCTTTTTTGGGGAATGATATGAGGTTCTACTAATACAGGTCCCCAGATTGTAGCCCCAGGCAGAGCCAGCCCTCTTCCTATGGTACATGAGAACTAAGGATGGTTTTATAAGTTATCTTAATGCATGAAGTAGGGAGGGTCACAGGGTTATTATTTTGTGATACTGGGCTGCAAAGATAGTTAAGCAGTCAGTACTTGTTGCTCTTGCAGAAGACCTCGGTTCAATTCTTAGACCCATGTAGTGGCTCACAACCGTCTACAGACGTTCATCTGCAGGATTCAAAACTCTCTATTGACTTCTGTAGCACTAGTCACAAATGAGGCACACACAAATACATGTAGGCAAAACTATCATAACACATAAAACAAAAAATTTTAAAGCCTAAAAAATATATTTAAAAACTATACATAATTTAGATTTCAGAGACATTCTGTTTTACTGAGATGCAGCTAGCATCATCATCTGCTTTCTTGTTACAGGACACAACTGAGGGTCTCTTGCATGCAATGAACACTGACTTACATCCCAGCCCCATGGCCTTCTGTAAAGCAGTCTTTGCTGTCATGAAGCTCACTGTGCAGTCTCTCTGGCCCTTTATGAGTTCATTACAACCTCTGCTGGTACAATGATTCTTACTGTTTTGACAACAGAATACTTCTCAGGGTCTGTGAAGTCAACATATTTTCACAATACCATCAAGATGCTATGTGTGCCCCACACTCCGTGGTACAGACACTGTAACAGAAAGTGGCACTGGTCTAGAGATAAGGTTCTCACACTCGCTGACTGTTCTTGTTTGCTGTTCTATTGCTGTCATGAGCACTATGATCAAAAGCAACTTAGGAGAGACATGGAAAACCAATCACCAAGGGCAGTCAGGAGAGAAACCCAGTTAGGAGCTGAAGCAGAAACCATAGACAGACCAGTGACTCTCAACCTCCTTACGTTGCAACACTCTAATACAGCTCCTCACGTTGTGGTGACCCCCAACCATAAAATTATTCTTGTTGCTATGTCATAACTGTAATTTTGCTACTGTTATGAACTGTAATGTATTTTTGGAGATAGAGGTTTGCCAAAGGGGTCTTGACCCACAGGTTGAGAATTGCTGCCATAAAGGAGCAGTGCCCTGGCTTGCCCATAGCTTCTGCTGAGCTAGCTTTCTGATACAGCCTAGGACTTCCTGCCTAGAGACTGACCTGTATACATAAGGCTGGGGCTTCCTCCATCAATTAGCAATAGAAAAATGCCCCCGCGGACATGCCCACAGGCCAGTCTGATTATAGTTCTTACCCTTAAATATGCTTTGACAAATGGAGACACACATGAAGCACATCTAGTATATATTAACGTTTACTAGGTATCAGGACAGCATCTGTAACTGTGAGCTAACAGCTAAACTGGGTTCTTTTTCATGGAACCCAAGTTTTACTTACAATTAATAAGAAGTGGGCATCTAGCAGTCACAGCCATTCCTCAGTGACTGTGAGGACAGATTCCTAGGTCCTTGCAGACACAGCTCCACGGTGCTAAAGTCCCTCTTCAAAGATGGTACATTGCTTGCACAGAACCTCATCACACTCTTCCTGTCAGCTTAAGTCATCTTTGGATAACTATGGTTTCTAACAACAACATAAACACGGTGTAGAGTTGGTATATTGTGCTGTTTGGTGAAACAACTTCTGTGATAAAAGGCTTGCATGTGTTTAGTATGTGACCCATTCATGTTCATACTGTTCTCTTCCTGTGGTTGGTTAAACCTGCAGGTGCGAACCCACAGTCACTGAGTCAGTGGCATTTTCTCAAGAGTGAGTAACATGAGCCAATTGTTTCAATGAAAACTGATTGTAGTTGTGGCCAACAATAAAATCTGAGCTCAAACAGAAGTATACCTTAACTCAAGGAGCTTGGCCTACTATCTACAAAGCCTGATGGCTTCTAACTTAAAGGCACTGTGCTGAGATCAAGGGTAGTATCAGAGTGGCTATTTTTAATACTGCAGAACAAGAAATATGCACAATTCAGTGAACCAAAATTCCCAAGATAACTGATCTCACAGTGCTAAAAATTCACACTGGGCAGGGGCAGACTGGGGTAGCTGAGCCAATTCCATGCTAAAGCGCTCATACCAGCCACTGCCAAGGAAGAAATGGCAACCATGTGGCCTCTTTCCTGCTGTATCCATGACCATAACAAACCAGGCTTTCTTCATATTCCTCTAGAAAAACTGCTACATAAAGCAGGCTCTCCCCACACCACCCAGTCAGTCAGAAAATGCAGTACAGAAAATAGTGCCACTTTTTCACTACATTTTCATTACTAATTTTCTTTTAATTCAGAATTATAAACCAATAGAATAAATCTGTCACCAACTATTCCTACTAAATAAAAGTTTATATCCTACAAGCTAGTGATTTGACTCTGAAAATACAGTAAAAGGAAATGCAAGTGCAAATGCACCAAGAGATAGCATTCAGGGTTCATAAAAGGTCCAAACTGAGCTGGATGTAGTGGCATGCGCCTTTAATCCTAGCAACTGGGGGGGAGGCAAAGGAAAGCAGTTCTCTGTGAGTTCAAGGTCAAGCCTGGTCTACATAGTGAGTTCCACAATAGCCAGAGCTACACAGTGAAACCCTGTCTTGAAAAAAACCCAAACTAAAAAGGTCCAAACCAGTATACTGCCACAAAATTATCAGAGAATACTAAGCAGCAAAGAAAACAAAGGAAATAAATAAACCTTGCAATAAAGTTGAGAAAAAAAATTATGAAACTTTCTGAAAATGACTCCAGTTTTTAAGGGGGGGAAAACTTGATTATTAAATGATGGATGGGGTAGTTCTAATGTGAAGGTTATAAGATGTTTGTAGAGAAAAAAATGTTCTCAATTTATGGTATCGTTTCACTTAATTAACATGTTTAAAGGGCTAGATAATACTATTTTATTATAAACATTATGAAACTTTCAAAAATAAAAACAAAAGAGCTGAATAAGTAATGCTGAAAGATGGTACATATTACACCCTGATGGGACTCCAGAAATCAGAGGGAGCTAAGGGTAAGGTCGGCGCAGCCAGTTCTATTTTCCCTTAAGTAACTGTGGCTGGTTATCTTATTCTCTGCTAGAAACCAGTCACAGGGAAATAACATGAGCCCAATTCAAGACTGCATGACAGAGTGAAGCAAACGTGTACAAAGCATACAACAGGCCACTGTAATTGTAGAATGAAACAGGTACCTTTCACCCTTGATGAGAAAGAAACAAAGCTCTGAAAAGATGGACATAAAGAGAACTGGGGAATTAAAAAGAAGAGCAGAAAGAATTCAGAAAGAGACTAAATATGAAAAGACAGAAATACAGGCATATGTGTGTGAAAGGTGTGAGGCAATGAATAAAAATAGTAATTGCAAGAAAGCATGGAAAACAGATCAAGGGCAGTGAATAAGTCAGCAGATATCCTCCAAAGTTAGCAATAGAGAAATGAGAATCTGGAAATGAGCAGAGGAGGCAAAAACCACAAATCCGGAGGCAGGCTAGAAGAAAGCAGTCGATGCTAATGCACTGCTGCTGGGAAGGCAAAGGACAGACCCTAAGGAGGCCTCACTTTTCACCTGCCATTCATTCGCTGTCTATAAACACATGAACAAAGAAAGTTGTATGCAGGGGAAACTTGAACACTATTTCTGAGCACTATGGAATTCTGAGGACCAATGGACCATAGAGTGATGTCTGTAAAACCAAGGGAAGAAGCAAGTTCAGAAAGATGGGTGCAGCCCAAAGTCTACTCACAGATGTAAAGGAATGCTTAAGATAACAAAAAATCTAGACATAAAAGGGAAGCTCAGCATAGCCCATCTCTGTAGTCCATTTGGCTATGCAATAAAAGTCACACAACAGTAACAATCCAGAGAAAAAGCATCTAACAAAAGTCAGTGCTCATGAGAAAAATCCGCAGCAAAACAGAAATAAGAGTGTCCTAGACACATGTGGGACACGTTCAAGGACAACTACACAGCAGCCTAACGTTGAGCACTGACTGGTTCTTCCTATGGCTGGTGAGGCAGCAAAGGGGTCACCTTCCTTCATCTTACTGTTCCCTGCCCCATCACCACTCCTATTTACACTATAATATATACATAACAGTATGTATGAAGAACATAATTTTAAAAAATCACTATTTACAGACAGCACAACTGCCTATGTAGGGAAAAAAAACTCACAAGGAATCCATTAAAAAAAAAACACTCCTAGCAGGGCGGTGGTGGCGCACGCCTTTAATCCCAGCACTTGGGAGGTAGAGGCAGGCGGATCTTTGTGAGTTCGAGGCCAGCCTGGTCTACAAAGCGAGTCCAGGACAGCCAGAGATATTCAGAGAAACCCTGTCTCGAAAAAACCAAAAAAAAAAAAAAAAACACTCCTGGAAATAACAGTTCAGCAGGACAATAAATACAAGCCCAAGGCAGAAAATTCATTCTGTGTCTACCTGTAAGTATCAAGCAAACAGAAACAAAGGCTCCAACCAAAATGAAAACACAAGACTCAAGAAAAGAAACATGTTTTGTATGATTGGTTGGTTTTCTGGGACAAAGTTTTGCAATGAACCTTAGGCTACTCTCAAACTTGCAATCTTTTTGCCTCAATTTTCCCAAGTGCTGAGATTAACTTTAAAAAAAAAAAATCTATAAAGAAGAAAACTTTTTCCTCCTAGAAAAAATAGAGGTAGGAAGAATTCTTTTTTTTAAACCATGTCACTTTCATTCTTTTTACTAATTTATTTTTATTTTATATGCATTAATGTTTTACCTACATGTGTCTCTTGGATCCCCTGGAACTGGAGTTACAGATAGTTGTGGGCTGCTATGCAGGTGCTGGGAATTGAATCCAGGTCCTCTAGAAGAGCAGTCAGTTCTCTAAACCACTGAGCCATCTCTCCAGCCCGTATAGAAAAATTCTTAATCAGACATGACACCCAAAGCAGAGCCTAAAGAGCAAAAAATTAATATGCTAACTTAAAATTTCAAGCTATTGCTCTGTGAAATAAATATTGATGTAAAAGGTGAAAAAACAAAGTGTGAGCCAGGAAACCCATGTATAATCATGGTCAGCAGACTTGTAAGCATAGTGAAAAACAAACAGTAAAAAGTAATCTAACTAAAAATGGGGAAAAAGGAACACATCTGTGTTGGCTACTTTTATGTCAACCTGACACAAGCTAGAGGGAATCTAAATTGAGAAAATGCCTCCAAAAATCCAGATTTTCTTAATTTGTGACTGATGGAGGAGGGGCTAGTCCACTGTAAGTGGTGCAATTCCTGGGCTGTGGTCCTGGGTTCTGTAAGAAGGAAGGCTGAGTAAGCCATGATGAGAAGGTAGTAAGTAAGCAGCACCCCTCCATGGCCTCTGTTTCAACTCTTGCCTCTAGGATCCTGCCTGCCTGAGTTCCTGTCCTGACTTCCTCTGATGACTGTGATGTGGAAACATAAACTGAATAAACCTTTCCTCCCCAACTTGCTTTTAGTTATGGTGTCTCATCATAGCAATAGAAATCCTAGTTAAGACAACAGGTATTTCATTCATTAAAGAGATGGGGATGAGTACACAGTGACCACCTCAAAAGCGCAAATCAAAATCAGAGATATGGAGCTGGAGAGAAAGCTCAGTCAAAAAAGTGCTTGTCTTCTAAGTAAACAGATTTGTGCTCCATCCCCAAGGCACATGTTCTTACACAAACAAACAGGCATGCTTTTGTAATCCCAAAAGTAGAAAGGCAGATTTCTGGGGCTTGCTGGCCAGACAGTCTAGCTTACTTGTGCAGTTCCAGGGTCAATGAGAGACGTTTCTTTAAAAAGAGAAAGAAAAGAGTGGATTGCACTGGAGTAATGATACCCAATGTTGCTCCCTGGCCTCTAGATGCATCTGAACAAACACACATGCACACATACATACACATAAAACCATGCACCTGTGAAACTAGCAGTCTGGGCATTGCACCACACTCAGCTGTTCTGGGCAAGTTAGCCTCGAAAATGGAACCTTGTGTCCATACACCTATAACACAAATGCCCATGATGATAAAAGGAGTAAAGCTCGACAGCTATGCCCTCATAACTATGTAGTCTTCAACCACACAGAGATGACGAGGAAACTTCTAAGTGACTGATTGGGTTCTGTGTTTTGATTTTGATGGTAGTTTGTAACTATCAATATTTCTAAAACTCACTGAATTTTAAATGAGTACATTTTATTGGTGAGAATTGTAATTGAGTGGTGCTCCTAAGAATTGACTACTGCCGGATGTGTGGCCTTGTTGGGAGAATTGTGTTTCTGGGTTTGGCGGTTTCAAATACCCACAACAGGCCCAATTCCCCCCCCCCCACTTGCTTTTGATATCAGAATGTAGCTCTCAGCTACTTCTCTAGCACCACGCCTACCTGCCACCATGATATCCATGATGACACTGTAAGCAAGCCCTAATTAAATCCTTTCTCTTGTAAGAGTTGCCTTGGTCACGTTGTCTCTTCACAGCTGACTAAGTTAAACCAACAAATTAATTAAATAAATAAGCAGGGGGCTGAAGGGATGACTCTATATCTAAAAGCACTTGATCCTCTTACAGAGAACCCACGTGGCAGCTAACAACAATCTGTAATTCCAGTTCCAGGATATCCAGCACCCTCTTCTGGCCTCCTTGAGCATTAGGCATACGGACAAATGTGGGCACTTGTACACATAAATAAATATGTAATCTCTAAAAAAACTGAAGAACGAAGGCAACCATATACTGTTCCTGGCCCTGCAGGTGCTCAGTGGAAAGGCACAAGAGACTAGACCCTAGACACTGACATAGAGCCAGGAACCCGCACAGTTTCCAATGTCAGGACCCCCCGGACTCTCAGACTCTGCAGTCATCACCCTGGGCTAGTCAGGGCTAAAGTGTCTACTTCCCCACACACAACCACTCGCACACCTGCAGAGTGGTGAAAAGCTTAAACAAAGACCTGATCAAATACTTCACCACATCCACAATGTAGTATGCCCATGGAGCGGAGTGGGGGTCCTCATGCCAAGGAAGCTCAGTGCCCTTCAGGGCTAGGGAGGAGACCGAAGTGGCCTTTCAACCTTGCATCAGATATCACACAGCACCATCCTGACTCATTCCGCTCCTTAGAAATAAGCTATGAAGGTTAGTCTACAGTGAAACGCAGCAACTGTGCAGTGCTGAGGAGTCCGTGGACATGCTTAACTGATGCTCAAGTGAGTGCTTATTCGATCAATGACTTGACTCTTCAGTTCTAGTTCCCTATGCCTTGAGGATAAGAAAAAAGACCACACACACACACGAGTGTGCACACTCATTTTCTTTTCAAGAATAGTAGCGTTCCTGGTTGCATTACAATTAATATTCTGAAACTTGTACATGTATCATATGACATCAGCCAGATGAATACCTTGAGAGCCCTGATAGGCTAAATTTAGGAGTGACAAAAGTACAGACAGATGAGAGGGCAGCAGACAGAACTGGCATCTGCCTCAGTTGGGGTTATCAGTCTTAAAGCCTGATATAGTCTGCTTAGGAATCTTGGCGTGCTAAAGTCTGCAAACCCCTGGGTAGACTCAGAAGCAGAAGCCTAGAAGCCCCCTCTGCAAAGCTGCTCAGCATCTTCCCCTTGTTTGGTAACAGAAAACAGAGTAGGTTCTTATTATCACTTATAAGATTCTTTTTCCTGATCAAACTTGTTTCTAAACTTCCTACTGTGACAGTGAGCAGGAAAAAACAACAGCATCGTGCACCCTGACCTATGACATACCTAAGGCACCTTCTACACATCATGGACTCTCTTGTTCAGACCCTGGAAGGGCTAGACAGCTCTCTTTAGGGGAGAACCAAGTCCCAGAGAACACCACACTACCGTCCAGTCTACTGCCACATAAGCAGTCAAGGAAAGGAACAAAAGACAATCCTGGGAAGGTAACAGGTATGTGCTCCCCAGGACACATCCAACTGACCAAACTCAGACTTCTTCATTCTTAACTTGTATAAGGACAGGATCATATTCTCTTGGAGAGAGACGTCATAAAAAGGTACTCCATAAACAACAAAGTTTTAAGTCTAAAGTATAATGACTCTTGAGGGCTTGGAATAAAGAAAGCATGGAAGGCAAACACAAGAGAGCACTAAGTCTCAGGCTGAGTTGGATGTCCCTGGTTCAGGTCTGAGCATAGTGCTCCCAGATGCAGTGGCCAGATCTGGAGATCATGAACCATCAGAGGTCAGGACACCTGGCTCTGCTCTTCCCACAATACTGGTAGCTACTGTGGTACCAGAGGAGACAATACTGCCTTCCCTGTGTGCTTGTAAACAAGTAAGTCCTGTCTGTAGAAGCTCCACCTTCTTTCTCTCTTTCTACTCATTTTCTACCTCAAAACTCTGGTACTGTTTTGTTCATATCACAACAGGTTCTAAAATTCTGAACATAAAGGTATCTAAATTGCAGGCACTACAACAGGATCAAACCAGCCCTGTGTCCCTGACCCATTTCCACACAACATTATTAGAAGTCCTCTGGGCCGATCTCTCAGACACAGGGCCATCCACCCCAGTGGAGCTCTCAGAACTCCTGTTGCTGGGCTTCAGTCCACTATTATTTTAGCATGCTGACCAGCCGTTAATGACAGCACCCTCAAGTTCCCAGGAATACTGAATATAAAAGATAGAACTGTCATATACCTTTTACCTCAAATGCATACAGCTGCTACATATCATTACCCTGCACCGGAGTGGCCCATCTGTCACCACTAATCCCCAGTGTCCGCTGTTTATATCAGGGTTCACTTTAAGAGCTAAATGGTCCATAATTTTGACAAACACATAATCTCATTTATATCCACTATTACAGTACACCACACAGACCAATTTTACCCCTCTAAACATTCTCTGTGCCCTGCCCACCTAATCCTTCCTTCTCCTGGTCAGGTAGCTGTGGACCAGTTTTGCTTTTTTCATGATGTTAGGGTTAGAACTAGAATCCTGAATCATGCTGCCTTTTCAAGACAGGTTTCTTTCCTTTCAAAAAAGAAAAAATTGCCAGGTGTGGTGGTGCACGCCTTTAATCCTAGCACTCACCCCTCACTTTAGTTTTTTTGGGTTTTTTTCAAGACAGAGTCAGAGGCAGGTGGATCTCTGTGAGTCTGAGGCCAGCCTGGTCTACAAAGTGAGTCCAGGTCAGCCAGAGTTATAAAAAGAAACCCTGCCTCAAATAAATAAATAAACAAGTAAGTAAGATAAACAAACTTTGTTGTTAATGTACTCATGTTTGTGCTGGAAGTGCACACACACGGCCCTGCACACATGTGGGGTTAGAAATCAGTTCTTTCATTCAGGATATTATGCTAGACTACCAGGAATACACTAAAATGTGGACAGCTGATGGTAGTCAATATACATATTTACCAAACTTGTGTGTGTGTATGTGTATATGGTAGTGTGTGTATCATATATATGATGTATGCATATAAAGTATAATATAACACATATATGAAGTGACCTTAATATTTTTTTCCTTAAATAAAACTATGAATTTAAAAACCAAAAAAAAAAAAAAAAAAAAAAAAAAGAAATCAGTTCTTTCCTTCTACAATGTAGACACTGGAGATCCAGCTCATATCAATGTGGATCAAAAGTGCACCTAGCCGGGCTTCATTCTGTAATGTGCAAGTGTGGTTCCGCTGTAGTTAGAACTGGTTTGTTTTAGCAGTGAGGAATATTTGATTGTCTGCTGTGTCACTGTTTACCCATTCACCCACTGAATTGCTCTTCCAATTAGGTCAATTATGAAAAAGGACATCTTCTCAAAAGTATATTTTCAGATAGAAAATAATGGAAGGCGTATATCCATCACCACATGAAGAATGTCACTATGTTAACTTGCTTATGTGAAGTAAGAATGTGTGGAGTATGTTGCAAACAGATGCACTATTTTTCTCATTATGAGATTCAGGTTTTCAGAAACAATTTCTAGTTTGTCAGAAATGTTTAGCTCTCTGTCTATAAAATACAGAAATAAAGATAATCAAGGGCCACACCTTCATCTTGTGTAGTACTGATAGCGATCCTTACACCCTGTGTGTCGGGAAGGACTAAGGATAGGAACTGTCCCCGGGTGTGTTAAGTCACTAATGCTGCTGGGCTGTTGGCCTCAATTTCACTGAGACTCCAAGGCAGAAGGTAAAGTAGCTTTTCCTTCCTTTCCATACAGTTGCCTTTGCTACTACATTGATCCAGGCCCCTCATTTACCACTTCTAGCGTGGTAAAGAATGGATCACCCATGACGGGAGTGCAGTAACAGCATGCAGGGGCTCAACACAACACATCAGATTCCAAAACCCGACAGTGGGCTCTGTGGGCTGCCACATATACCAGAACCCTATAGTGAAGCCAGGTAGACAGGAGCGGTGGAGCAGAGTTCTGCATTTTCAATGAGTTCTCACCCTTCAAAGAGAGTTTGTCTTTGGAAAGAAGCAACAATACTAGCATGGGATCGCACACTAACCCAAGAATGTGACATTCATAAAGTCACACGTATTTGCATTTCTGTATTTTCACTAAACATATAAATTCATATAATCTGATTTCATTATAGAAAATTATTACTGGGCTGGAGAGATGGCTCAGAGGTTAAAAGCACTGGCTGTTCTTCCAAAGGTACTGAGTTCAATTCCCAGCAACCACATGGTGGCTCACAACCATCTACATTGAGATCTGATGCCCGGGCATATATGTAGAGCAAATACTGTATACACAATAAACAAACAAATAAATGTTTAAAAAAAAAAAAAGAAAATTATTACTGTAATTTCAAATGCATTAAGCATAACTTGCTTGTATAACATTTTATGTTTACAAATCATTTTTACCCAGATGATGTGGGGAGACAAATTTAATAGAGAGAAATTAGATTGATACAGGAAACATGGTATACCCACAGCCAGCGAGCAGAACCAGGACTGGAGGCCACAATCATGACAGATGCAAAGTCCACTGCTACCTACTGGAAGGTCCTTCACAGTCCACTGCCACAGCAAGAAGCAAAACAACCTTGAGGCAAACAAATTCCAAAGATCTAAAGTCCAAGATGCCAAAACCACATGATACTTATAACTATAAAAGCATAGCTTTTTCAACTATTTCAGAAATCCAGAGGGTACCTGAACGTGTTATACTTGGTGATTTCCACAAAAGAACTATGTGATGGCTATTCTTGGTTGTGGGCTTGACTACAGCTAAAACCCTCATGGCTAGCTAGGCACACTGTGAGGGTTTTTTTTTTTTTTCTTTTTTCTTAATTAAACCATTTGAAGTGGGAAGACCCAGCTTAAATCTGGGCCACACCTTCTGCTGGTACCCCACATAAAGGACACAAAGAGGGAACCTGTTCTCTTTCCACTCCTCCACAGACATCAGCGCCTGCTTCTCCAGGATTCCAGACCATACTGCAGACCTGCTGAGACAGCCAACCATGGTTCTCTAGAGAAACAGAGCTCAGGATGAGTGTGGGTTCTCTCTCTGCCTTCTCATTTTAGAACAAAGTAACAAACACTAATGTTTGTGTGTGTGTTCAGACATAATAGAAAAAGATATGAGGTGGCCTGCTTTTATCATATCCTGCTTTAGTCCCTTGAGACAGGGTCTTCTCACTGAACCTGCAGCTACACTAGCAGTCTGCAAGTCCCAGGAACCCTGTCCCCATAGTTCTGCAGTTACAGGAAGGCTAAGCTTTTGACATGGCTGCTGGATCCAAACAAATCCTCATGCTTGTACAGCAGGTGCTCTTAACTACTGAGTACTCTAACCCTCTACTGCTCTTATAACAAATGAGTTCAGTACAAAAAAAAAATAAGGAGTGAGCTAACACATAGCTGAAGCTCAGCATGCACTCTTGCCCTAGTATTTATTGTTACTTCTTTCCTAAAAGTCTTTCCACTTTGACTCCCATCACTCAAAGGCTTTTACAATTTAACTATGGTGATACACACAATTCTGCTTTGTAATAACTGTGGTGATATGTAATACCTGAAAAGTACCCATTCTCTTTTTAACAACTATTTCTTCCCAACTTTTGTTACTACAAATGAATACTTGTGCATGTTTGTGGGGGGGGGGGGTTACATGTACATGTATGAAGGTCAAAGTTCAAGTTCAAGTGTATTCCTCTCCACCTTATTTCTGAGACATCTGTCATGGAACCTGGAACTCACTCAGCTGTACTGGCTGGCCAGTGAGACTGCTTCCACCACAGCCCCTGAGCAAAGGCTCACTACCATGACTCTTTTTTTCACATGGGTGCTCAAGACCTGAACTCAGATTCTCATGCTTGCTCAGTGGGCAAAGTCCTCAGCACATCTAGTACTTCTTTAAATTTAAAGTTTAAGATAAAATTTAAATAAACTGTACATGCTTTCAAAATTCTAATGAAACAGGTTAGGTGTATAGCTAAGTGATAAGACTGCTTATATAGCAAAACAAAGCCCTGGATTTGATCTGTAGCATATAAAAACTGAGTATGATGGCCAGTCTGGGCTACATGAAACCACATCTCAGTAAAATCTTGTTTCACTGCACCACCATTCACAAACATCTTATTTTCCACTTCAGACCATTTTGCTATAAATTTACCAAAAGATTTGGTAGCCTCTTGCTTGCAATCCCACACACAAGAGGCTGAGACAGGAGCTTCACAGCACAACAACCTACACAGTGAGTTGTAAGCCATCCTCAGAAACACTAGTGAAAACTGAGGGCAGGAGGTATCAGGCTAAGCAACAAGAAGGGGAACTCTGAACATAACATGCTCAGAGAAATGATAATGAACAAGTTTAAATAAAAGTTACAAGTGAGCCGGGCGTAGTGGCCCACGCCTTTAATCCCAGCACTCGGGAGGCAGAGGCAGGCGGATCTCTGTGAGTTCGAGGCCAGCCTGGTCTACAAAGCAAGTCCAGGACAGCCAGAGCTGTTATACAGAGACACCCTGTCTCAGAAAAAAAAAAAAAAAAGTTACAAGTGAAGCTCTCTCCAAAAGCTGGGTGTGGTGGCACATGCCTTTAATCCCAGCACTCAGGAGGCAGAGGCAGGTGAATCTCTTTGAGTTCGAAGCCAGCCTGGTCTACAAAGAGAATTCTAGGACAGCCAGGGCTGTTACACAGACAAACCCTGTCTTGAAAAAACCCAAAAAAAACTAAAGTGAGGGGTGAGTTCAAGGTTAGCCTAATCTACAAAGTAAGTCCAAGACAGCCAAGGATACACAGAGAAACCTTGTCTTGTTTTGAAAAACAAAACAAAACAAAAAAAAAAACCCAAGCAAACAACAAAAAGTGTATATTGTCGGAGAAAAGTCTTATATATGATTTTCAAAAGCTGATTTCAATGTTCGGAGATCTGGTTAACGCCCTATCTAAGGCACTCTTTGATTAGATAATAAAAGTTGCTGATGGCCAATTAGCTGGGCAGAAGAGTATAGGAAGGTGGAAGTTCCTGGGAGAAAGAAAGGAATCCTGGGAAGATACGGAGCATGCTCTCTTTCTGCCAGGAGACATCGAAGCAGACAAATTTGTCTAAGAGCTCTGGAAGGAACAGCAGCCACATGGCTGGTTGGGGTGAGATGGTCGGATTAATGTTAGATGAGCTAGCTGAGAGCCTGCCCAGCTAAGGCCTAAGCATTGAAATATTAAAAGATCTTGGTGTATTTAATTATTGGGAAAGGGGGGCTGCCCCTGTTCTCAGGCCTCATCACCAGGATACCTAAGTCCGGTCAGGCCTCCAGGTAAGGCCAGCCAGGCCTGC
This sequence comes from Lophiomys imhausi, assembly GCA_907164525.1. NCBI lineage: Eukaryota > Metazoa > Chordata > Mammalia > Rodentia > Muridae > Lophiomys > Lophiomys imhausi. Next base: position 648,887 of record CAJQZJ010004953.1, on the reverse strand, counting down.
CAGATCTGCAGGCCTAATAGAACATTTAATAAATATATTTGTTAAAGTTTCGGTTTCAGTGTACTAGATGACAGTCAAATGAAGCAAGGAAAGAACAATTTACTTTTCAAATCCAACGTCATATAGATTGTCGTTTTATTAATGTACAGATGAAGACAGTTATAATACATAAATGGCTTCAAAATACATAAGCAGGAAATTATAACCCATAACCAAACAACTTGAAGAAAATGCTGTTTATATGATACACTGCTCCCAAAATTTGAGGTTTCCATGGTAAAGGCTCAAATCCAGTTCTTCCCTGATGACTGGACGACACCAACTAAGGAATGACAAAGATTCTGCTGCAGCTGTAGGGGGTAAAGGAGCAGAAACAGTCTCGGGGTTTGTGTCCATGAATTAAGTACACAGCAATCAGGCAATCAAATGAACACAGGTGCTCTAAGAAGAAACAGCAATTGGCAGATCCCCACAGGTCAGGGGGATGTGTGTCCTCCTGTGAGCAGATGCCACAAGCAGCACCCAGGCCTTCCAGAAGGACTGTGTGGGCTGCCAGGCTTGTCGTTATAGCAACAGTTCTAAGCATATGTTCAGTGATACCAGCTGATTTCTGAAAGCTGCAAATAGAGGATAATGGCATTTAAAAAAAAAAAGATTTGCAGAGTAAAGTAAAGCTCAACACTCATTCCCTCCTCTCCCCAGCCTACACACTATATCCAGATATCACTGTTCAGCAGGGCAACAGCACAAAGACAAATGCAGTCTGAAGTTCCACATATGCCAAGTGATCTACATAATGACACATCGACAAAGCGTAAAACACAGCCTTTGGATTCATAATCCTGTGCTCAGATGCTACAAGGCAAGAAAAGGCCAAGTGTGGCAAGGGTAATCCACCTGGAGGGATCTCTGGGCCCACTCTGACCATAAGGGTTTGTTCTTCGCTGGCCTCCCCACAGACAGTCCTTTCAAGCTCTCAGTGAAGGTTAAATCAGGCAGTTGCTAACAGGTAAGTCTACACCAACTAGTCACAATCTGAAAAGGGAAGGTGTCACAGTCTGACTAACAAGCAAGGGCTCCAGCTGAAAACCACAGGCTTCTGGGAAAGCAGAGCAAAGCTCTTCTGGTGGAACTCAAAATCTGTTTCTATCATTTCTTCTGACATGTGGGAAGGAGTTGGGAAAATGTGAAATCCCCTGGAGATATTTAGATATGTGCTTGGAACCCCAGCACAAGCATACAAAAGGGTGCACAAAACACTGCACCCAGACAAGCTATCCCAGTAGCAGCTTTCACCACTGCCTCCATAGTGACACTTATCTATCCCATTATCTTTCTCTTCTTTCAGCCCACAATGCTAAGAAAAATGTCCTTTATTTTACTTCTACCACATTTTTGAAGCTTTACCCACAAACTAGATAGATAAAGCATGAAGTACAAGCTCACCATACATGGTGGTCAGAAGACAACTTGAAGTAATCAACTTTTTCCACTGTGTGGGTTTTTAAAGTCAAATTCAAGTTGTCAGGCTTAGCAGCAAAGGCCCTTCCTTGCAGAGCCATCTTGCTCACCTTGAACTGACAACCTTAAGATAAAAATTAAAGTTGGTATTTCATGTTGCAAAAGTATACTTATTGGTTCAAACACAAGTATTATTCATTGTAACCAAAATTAAATACTATTCCATGGAACATACAATTTCATGTTAAAGGATTGAGAAAAAACATAGAATTGTGCTGGCTAGTTTTGTCAACTTGACACAATGAAGAATCAGCATCAGTATAGTATAAGTATTATTATCAGTAAAGAATTACCTAGATTAGTTTTTGGCCACTGGTCATACATGTAAGGTATTTAAAAACAATAAAACTGTGTCTCTGTGTCTGTTTGTGTATATGCACATGTGTGTCGATACCCAGGGAAGCCAAAAGAGGGTGTTAAATGTCCTGGAGCTGGAGCTACAGGCAGTTGTGAACTGCCAGATATGGGTGCTGGGAACCGACTCATGTTCCTTTGCAAGAAGATAAGTTACTCTTTAACCTGGCCATGTCTCCATTTTCATGAGGAATTTTTCCCCCTCAGTTTCTTTTTTCTTTTTTAGTTCCTTGTCTTTCTTCTTTTTTTGTTTTGTTTTGTTTTGTTTTGTGAGACAGGGTTTCTCTGTGTAACAGCCCTGGCTGTCCTGGACGCACTCTGTAGACCAGGCTGGCCTTGAACGCACAGAAATCTTCCTGCCTCTGCCTCCTGAGTGCTGGAATTAAACGCGTGCACCACCACGTCTGGCCAAAGGAATTTTTTTTAATTGGGGGTGAATGACATATTTCATGAAGGAGAGAGCAAGCTGAGCCAACAGCATTTGTATAGCTATTACTATCTTCTTTCAACAGCAGATATATGTAATATAGCCAGTTCTATGATGGTCCCTACCAACAAAGGACTGTAATTATGTACCAAATAAACCTTTTTTCTATGTGCAAATGATATCTATGAACCCCTAAAAAAAATAGAAAAACCAACATCTTATTATAAGCTTCAGCACTGTTTCAAAGAGTCAGCTATTTACATTGAACTCTGGCAAGCTGTTCCAAAGAGAAAAAAATCTCAAACTCAGGTTTTTAATGAGTAATATACCCCACAGACTGTATGCATGTACAGGCCCAAAAGTACGAGAGAAAACAGAGATTATAGCTAATTGGAGAGAAAAAAATAAATACACTGTGCTGTGTCTGTACTTGGGCCAACAATCTGTCTGCTTCAGAATTTCACTCTAGTCAGAAAACACGGAGAGCAGAGCACCTGAAATGTGGTGTAGAGAAGCACTCCTAACCATAAGCTCTCGTCACAGCAGAAGTCAGCGTGCATTCTGGAGGGTTCCCTAGAGGAGTGACCTGCAGAGCAAAGTCTGCACTGTACTCTCAGCATGGCTCTGCCTGGGCTATGCTTCGCTAGCAATGCAGGACTCCCTTCCGGTCACCTAAACAAGGTAAGGCAACAAGAGAGGGATGAGGGCACTCTGGAAACTACAGGCTGTGGAACTGTTAAGGTGTTGGGCATCTCCAAGTCTGCAACATATGGTCTGAGGAGAGCCTGTTAACATAAATTTTAGCTCCAACAGCCATTAAAAGGTTGACACAGATACTCCACCATTCAATGGTAAAATGTTGAGCAAGAAAATTAATGTGTCTGTCTTTTAAATCTACAAACTTGGGTGGGAGGAAAGATACACTGGGGAGAGGGAGGACACAAGATCACTACGTCCCTGACCTTTAGAAGGATTGTGTCTGTGCTCTATGGGAAGCAAGCACACTTGCTAAGTGGCAACTACAATTAATGATAGCTTCCCAGCCCCTTTAGGTCAGTGACTGAGGTTTAACGATCCATTTCAAATTACATTTATATGGTGCTTTATTTTGTGTGTTATTTTATTCAGAGTCTCTAGCCTCAGCTAAACAGATGGAATTACTTCCTCATTACAAATGAGAAACCTGGAGCTGAGCTAATCTATGCACCAGCTCACCTCCAGGCATCAGCACCCACTGGAGGTCACTGCTGTCACCATGCACCTTGTTGATACTCGGGTGTCAGTCTAAACTGACAGGTTGGATCTAGAGGTTGAAAACATTTCATTTGCCAGGAAGGAATCCTGTTCTTCCCTTCTCCAAAGGCTGCTTCAGCATCTTGAGGAATAGCTCCTAGTAACAGTACCATCTCAGAGGTCAGATAAGGCTGATGAAAACTAGGGCTGCTCACAGCATACCTGGAGCTACCCGGGATTTACAGATGAGCAGAACACAGCAGGCATTATTAAGTGGACTTGAACAGAGGGCAAGAGAGCTGTCCTGCAGCATCTCTCCCCATGAATGGTGAGTAACCAAACACAGAAGAAGCAACTTTGGAAGTTTTTATCTTAAGCTTTAAAAACACGAAACAACATTTCTTGGACTTCCTTAGAAAACTCACTGAAATAAAAGTGAAAAAGAACTGCTAGTAGAATTGATTATCCAAGAAAAAACTCAATACAGAAGGGACAAGCATGTCTGATGGGATTACAACATCATTATCTACAGTCCATGCTAAAATCTACCTCAATGCTTTAAAAGCCCAGCAAAATCTAGATACATCCCAAGACCACTAGAGTATTCCAAATGCAGAAAAATAAAGAGTAATAAAAAAGAAGAAAAAGACCTCAAATTACTTCCAGGTGAACCTCGACTACATAACAAGACCTTTTCTTTAAATAAATGTGAGCATAAAGAGACAGACACACTTTTGTCTGACTGAGTCCTATCAAATTCCTGTGTTAAGACACCTGGCCCCTGTCCTAATTCAGTGCTGGGAGAGGCCTTCAGATCAAAAGGGCCAAAGCCTCACCAAAAGACTAGTGTGTGTAGAAAAAAATATGGCTAATTAAACTATTTACCCAGTATTTATATTATCTTTAATTGGTCGGTGGTATTAATCCTTAACCCGCCATTATAAATGAATACACACAGACATCAGGTGGATCTTAACAAGCCTAGGCCTGGGTTGTGCAATCCTAGCCCATCTTAGCTAGCTCATAATTCTATTATCCAAATATAACCCCATATATACATTCGTCCCTTTGGACTATTATTCTCCATGCTAAGCGATGCTCCAGGCCACGTGGAAGGATCTTCTTTCATCTACCCCATGATGTGTCTTGTTTACTCCTGGCTTCTTCTCCAGCCTCTTCTTCCCAAGATTTTCTGTGTCTATCTGTAAAAGCTCACGAACCTTAGTCCTGCCTGCCTCTGTCTTTGCCCTTCCTCAGGCCTCAGCATTTATTTAAGCAATCAGAGTCAATTAAGTAACAGATAACAAACAGGACCAATTAACATTCAGAATGCTTAACATCACCCCATCAAGTGCTGAGTGACCCTTCTATCCCTCCCAGCCTGGACAGATGGGTGGAAGCACAGTAACTTGACTGGGCTCTCTGGGCAAGGTCACTGTCTTGGACTTCCTAATTTCCAGACACATGAGGGAAAAAAAAATTCTATTCTAGCTGGGCGTGGTGGCACACCCCTTTAAACCCAGCACTCGGGAGGCAGAGGCAGGTGGATCTTTGTGAGTTCAAGGCCAGCCTGGTCTACAAAGTGAGTCAAGGACAGCCAGGGATACACAGAGAAACAGCTGTCTTGAAAAACCTAAAACAACAAAAAAAAAAAAAAAGAAAAGAAAGAAAGAAAGAGGAAAAAGGAAAAAAAAAAACAAACAAACAAAACAAAAAAATCTATTCTTTCTAAATTATCTAGCTCCTCGTAGCTGGTTGCAGCACCACAGAAAGACTAAGATAAAGGTAAATAAACTAAGAAATCCAGTTTAAGTACTTAAAATGGAAAAGGCTACCAGACTGAGTGAGTGAATGTAAAACATGTCTAGAGGTAAAGACAGAAAAAGCTAACTCAAGTAAGCAATACTGTGGAGGAAGCAAGGTGGAAATAGTTAAGTGATGCTGATTATATTCTGAGACAAAAATATTTCAGGATAAAAAGGAGACCCGAGAATGTCTCCCTTTTTTTTTCCCATGGGAGATAAGACATTTGTATCATTTATGTACATGAGAACCAAAGAGCCTCAGTAGAGAAAACAGCACCACAGTCGTGGGGGGATAGACATTAAAGCACTTCCTGAAGAGGACAACCTCTACCACAAACTTCCAAACAGATCTAAAAACAACAACAACCATACAAGCCACATACATACATGAAATAATGTGACCAGTAATCACATGGTTGAAGACACAGGAAATTGGTCATCAAGAACACCTGACCACACAATAGCTCTGAAATGTCAAAACAACAACTGACAGGGAAAGGAGAGGAAGGACAAAGTGCAGGGTGGGAGAGGGAGAAGGGGTGATGTTGGGGGTCTTTTCTCTACTGACTGTTCCTACATTTCTGAAATACAGTAATAAAGATGTGAAAACAAGAAAGACTGAGAACTACCTTCTAGTTAATGGTGAAGAAAAAGCATTCTTTTCTCTTTTAACTTAAAAGGTTGAAAAAAAAACCAAACAAGAGTGGCTGAAGAGATGGTTCAGTGGTTAAGAACACTGCCTGCTCTTCCAAAGGACCCGGGTTCAATTCCCAGCACCCACATGGCAGTTCACAGCTGTCTGTAATTGCTGGGTGTGGTAGCACATGCCCTTTAATCCCAGCACTCAGGAGGCAGAGACAGTCAGATCTCTGTGAGTTTAAAGCCAGCCTGGTCTATAGAGTAAGTTCCAGGACAGCCAGGGCTACATAGAGAAACCCTGTCTTGAAAGGAAAAAAAAGAAAAATCCAAAAGTAGGCACAATGAGATAGCTAGTGGAGGTTTGGATTTCTTTGGAAACACAGTTATGTTGAAGGAATATGTAGGGGTTGTGGGAATGCTTATATTGCCATCTACCAAAAAGGGGCACGCAAATCAGCCTGATGATTGGCACCTCTGGGGAACACGTGGGAGAGCTCATGGTCCTGGTCAACAGGTGAACCTCAGAAGGCTGGCCAATTAGAAAACACCTATGTGGATAATTAGAGAGAATATAAAAAGAAGGCCCAGAAACTCGAGGGGACTTTTTGCTTGGCATTGCTTCTCAATGCTATTCATTGCTGCTTCACTTTGAAAGATGCTAGACAACTTAAACTTGTAGCCTAGGTTGGGTAAAGTCCAGATGAAGGCTCGTTTGGAGCTGTGAAAGTCATAACGACAGGCCTTTGGGAGTACTGGAAGAATCTGAGATCAAGCAGGAGGTGCACAGGGCAGCACATGCCCCGTGAAGGTTCAACAAATTCAAGTGGACAAAAGAGACCACAGTCTCAAAGTGACTACACAGCAGCGGCTGGCTCCTAGGCCCCAAGAGTACACCGCCTGCCTTGAGGCAGCAAGCTCAGGCAGGCACAAGAGGCCCCGGCACAGAACCTGAACCTACCCAGAGGAGATTCATAAAAACCACACAGGCTGCAGAGACTGCTGAAACAAGCAGCCTTGTGTTGGCAGCCATGGCAGTGCCAGAGCCGGGTGATCACCGCAGCTGCTGCCAATTGCTGTGTTCCCTGTGTGCTGACTTGGACGGACTGCTGACGAGCTGCCCCAAGGTCTTGGGCCTGAGAATTATCCATCTAATGTGCCTCAGGTTGGTGGGTTAGAAGGTCTTAAATTACTAACAGTTTAAAGGCATGCCAACAGAAGGCCTTAAATCCCAGAACCTTGGAGACAGGGGCAGGGAGGGATAGACAGTGAGACCCTACCTAAAAGAACAATAATTAAAATAACTTTTCCTTTAATTCGCCTTTTAACCCTGAGTGTGATGTAAGGCAGCTGTTGGCTTCTCTTTAAAAGGCAGAGGAAGCTCCTTTCAGTGTGTAGTTCACAAACCTATCTTATCCATGTTTTGAAACACTTTTTTTTAAAAAAAGGTTTTTCGAGACAGGGTTTCTCTGTGTAACCCTGACTGTCTTGGACTCACTTTGTAGACCAGGCTGGCCTTGAACTCACAGAGATCCACCTGCCTCTGCCTCCCAAGGCGTTCGCCACCACGCCCGGCAATTGCAGACAGCTGTGAACTGCCATGTGGGTGCTGGGATTTGAACCTGGGTCTTTTGGAAGAACAGTTAGTGCTCTTAACGGCTGAGCCATCTCTCCAGCCCTCAAACACCATTTTTGTGTCACGTTATTTTTCCCCTTTAAAGTGTGTGTGTGCATGCACACACACAAACTGAGGGCAAAAGTTGACAATAAATGCCTTCCTTGACCCGCTCTCTACTTTATTTACTGAAGTAGGATCTCTCTCTCTCTCTCTCTCTCTCTCTCT
>CAJQZJ010004953.1:609981-624512 GCA_907164525.1 Lophiomys imhausi | reverse complement strand
AGAAAGAAAGAAAGAAAGAAAGAAAGAAAGAAAGAAAGAAAGAAAGAAAGAAAGAAATATATTTTAATCCCAGGTGTAGGCATATGGGACTGCTTCACAGGAGGTGACTGATTTACCTCATGCTCTAGCAGAGGTGTGATTTTGCCAGCTACAAATAGCTTCTCCCATTGTGAGACGTTTGGAATTCTGGGACCTTTTCAGAGGGTACACAAAAGTACATTTTTTAAAAGATTTATTTACTATTTAACCTTCTGTGTACAAAAATTAACATTTTATGCTTTGCCTGCATATTTATATGTATGCACTACATGGGGCCTGATTCCAGAGGAGGTCAGAAGGCAGCGCTGGATTCCCCAAAGCTTAACTTACAGATGATTGTGAACTACCATGAGGGTGCTGGAAGTAGAACTCAGTCCTCTGGAAGAGCAGTAAGTGCTCTTAATCATTGAGCCATCATTCCAGGCCCACCATCTGGTGTTGTAAATAAAGATTTCCATGATTTAATTCCTTTGTTTGCATCTCGTATTGAGTATACTCAAGATGTTACAGAGAATGGAGGTCCTGTTAATAAAACTGGAATCTGTCCAACTGAACAGTTGACACTCAAACTAGACACAAAACTAAAGAAAACTTACAACTCTGGACCTATCTAATCCATGTACAGGTGTTACACTGGAGGTGATTAAAGAGATGTAGTGGAAGGCAGGGGGAAATGCAAGCCGCATTTTCAATGCTCTTTTTCCAAGAATATACTAATTTTCAAAAATTGATCTAAAATATTTAAATAATGAATTATTAGAAACAACGTTCTATAAAAATTTAACATTTCCATTAAGATTATTTTCTGGGTCTCCAAATCACTAAGGTTTGTATTCAAACCTAAATATAAAGGAGTATATTATATAAAGCTCCTGCCATTATTTCTTACACATACTCTCTTGCAAAATAATGTCATTTTTAACTCATTTGATCCTTAGGTAGGTGGTACTTGTTGTTGAGGCTTCAGTTGTTCTGAAAACAAGCTATTCTGGAACATGACTCCAAGGGGCACATGTGCATCACTAACAGTATGACAACAGGTCCCCATGAGGAGCTGTGCACATCACATAGTACAACAGAGGGAGGTACCTGGCCTGTGCTGAGTCTACATCTTTGCAATATGATCAAAGAAGTCTTTGATGAAAGACAAAAACCAAGAGGAGACATGCAATTTGTAGGCCATCGGGAAATTGTGGAGCCTGGTAAATGCTTCCTTTGCAATGTAAGGAGAACAAGTCTCAATAAGCTGGCATGGTGGCCAGGCTATGCGACTGTCTCTAGGGTTTGCAGAAGGTAGAGACTCAAAGATGATGAGACCTAGACACCTAACCATGTGTTACTGAGGCTAAGAACATACAGACAACGGAAGTCACAGAACAGAACAAGCACATCTGCTTCCCAGAGGTTTTAAGAGGTCCTGGTGCTCAGGATTTAGAATATAACAATCCAAAAGGGGAGTGTGGCAGCTGGGTGATGGCTCAGCGGACACGTACTTGCCTAGCCTGGCTTCATATCTAGCACTGAAAAAAAGGTGAAGGGGGAAAACATGGCCCAGAGAAATTCTGGGAGACAGCACCCATCTACTTGGGGCTACTGTGCAAAGTGCAAAGGACCTTCAGTGTGACAACTCCAACCTAACTCAACAATAAAAAAAGCCAGGGCCAGGAGTGATGGATAAAACCTTTACAGCAGCACTTGAGAGACAGGCAGGCAGGCATCTCTGATTTTGAGGCCAGCCTATTTCTGCCTACTTGCAGAAGGAACACATGGAAAAATGACTTGCATAGTCCTCAGAAATTCTGGTGGAAGATGAATCCTACCACCACGCTACAACCACTAGTTGCAGAGGTTGGTTCTATGTGTCACATCTGCAGAGAAAAGGTGAACTCACCAGGTCAGAAAGAACAGGCACATCCAGCTTGGCCAGGGAAGCCTGAGATTAAGTATAGAGTCTACATGCACAAGGTAGGAAGCACCAAGTACAAATCCAAGAACCTAACCCAAATTCTAATAGTACCAAGTGGACAACGGGTGTGGACCCCAAGAACAGATCCCATGCTCCCTTCTTGAAATAACTTCCACCAAGAGTTCAAAACAGACATCTATGTCTTCAAGCCACTACACTAACTAGAGTCCTCAGAGCCTCTTCACATTTGTCTACTCAGAAGCCTCAAGTCAACCTCACAACAGATAGCAAGATACAGAAAACTAATATATCCTTTTCCTCACACCTCCTCCATCTTCACCCCCAACTCCCCTCAGAAAAGAAAATGTTCTTTAAGGCTTGGCCTAGACTTCAAACTGATATCCTGAGAGAGAGTACACATGGGAGAGACAATCATTACAGCAGGTACTCCCACAAACCTCACTCTGGGCTGAACAAAACACAGCTTGTCTGTGAGGCCCAAAGTGTCATCCACAAGAGGACTACAAAGTCTGAGGCTGTTTCTGTTTATGAGAAACACAGGTCCACATATCCCTTGAAAAGAAGCTTGACTTGTCAGGGAACATACTTTCCTCTTCTATACAAGCAGCCACTTGTTGTGAGGTTATTCTGAGCCAATAAGATCAAGGTATGAGTCAAACAGTCACCTAGGTATCAAAATAGAACTGAAATCAGAACAATAGCCAACTCCACACCCACTAACAGACAAAAAGTGAACTTCAGAGATTAGCAATTCTATAGTATGATGGAGGCTGAGGGTTGGAGCAAAGGAAGAAATGTGAGAAGTATACCAAATGTGGTCCTATGACAGAAAGAGGACATTAGGTAAAGTCTGAGAAATTCTAAAGAGTCTAAAGTTAACACTAATGTGCCATGCTGGCTTCTTAGCTCAGACCAATGTAACATGTAAGATGGTAGCAATTAGGAAAAGCCAGGTGAGAATTACATAAGAATTCTGCTATTTACGTAATTTTTTCATCTAAATCTATTGTTTTTTCAGAAATAGAAAGTATATTTTTACAAAGTACCAGGCAGGGGGTTGGGGGGGGCTGCAGCTCAAAAGGGAATAGGGGTGGGAGTAACAGACACCCCCCCCCCAAGTGAAACCAATCCAGAGCTGATACAATGTCAAAGTTACTAGATGTGGTCTTGAGCAGTACTACACTCCATATTCAAAGTATAACTAGAAACATAAAGGATACGAAGAAAGGAATGAACCACAGCTGAAAATTATACTATCTCAAAAAAAGAAACTAAGGCCGGGCGGTGGTGGCGCACGCCTTTAATCCCAGCACTTGGGAGGCAGAGGCAGGCGGATCTTTGTGAGTTCGAGGCCAGCCTGGTCTACAAAGCGAGTCCAGGACAGCCAGGGCTACACAGAGAAACCTTGTCTCGAAAAACCAAAAAAAAAAAAAAAAAAAAAGAAACTAAACAAAAACATATGGCAGTCATGTCTGACAATAAGGCACTTAAATATACAATAAGCTGATAACATTGTACACTATTTTGCATAACACATGGCCAAAAGAAATAAACACACAAGTCTCTCTGAGCTGTTTTTTCAAGATTTGTTTTACTTTATGTCTATGAACAATTACCCTAAACCACAGGTGTACCTGATGCCCAAAAAGGTCAAAAGAGGGTATTGGATCCTCAGTGGAACTGGAGTTACTATGGATGGTTGTGAGGCACACTATGTGGATGCTGAGAATCCAACCTGGTTCCTCTGCAAAAGAAGCAAGTGCTCCTTGTGAGTTCAAGGCCAGCCTGGTCTACAAAGGAAGTCCAGGACAGCCAGGGCTGTTACACAGAGAAACCCTGTCTCGAAAAACTAAAAAAAAACTTAAAAAAAAAAAAAAAAGCAAGTGCTCTAAACCACTGGGCCATATCTCTAACCCATTCAGATATATTTTAAAGCCAACAGGTTCCAGAACTGTTGGAAAGCCTTGAGGTCCCCACACAGGTAAGAGAGAACAATTTCTCTAAGACCTTAGTATTAGATATAGAAAATAACCTAAATGAAGATTTCCAAGCCAGTAAATGTGTAGCATTACATTTTAAGACACTATAAACCAGATGAAATTTTTATCTGAAATTTTTTTTACAAAAGACAAACAGCTAAAGCAAATGTCAGGCTAAGACACAGGGTGATACCTAAAGTAATGAATAGGTACCAACAGAGAAATAACTAAAGAATCCTGGTCTACAAAATGAAGTGCAGTTATTTTGATGCATCTTTTAAACGGGAAGAATTACGTAAGTAAAGAAACCTGGATGATCACAGGGAAGGGCTATGGGATGCCAGAGGAATGGGCACCATAATCCTGGAAGAAGTCATTTAAAGAGGGAATAATGGTAGATATTATATAAGAAATCCAGCCTATATTGCAGAGACACTGTCTATTACTGGCATACAAAACAAAAACAAAAACAAAGAGAAGTGGCTCTAGAGCCAATATACAACTGACTACACAGTCAGTCTCATAACACTGAACACCAGACCAGATACACCATGACTTTTAAGAGGTAAACAAAAACAAAACACATGGAGAGCCTGCTGAAACTGCACACACTTATAAGCAAGCACATACACTAGAGGGTTAACAAATACAGATTCTCCTAACACTGCAAATTTTTTATTGTATTTTAAGTTTGCGTGAACACACATGCCATGGTACACACTTGTGGAAGTTAGAGGACAACTTGTGGATGTCAGCATTCTCCTTCCACCATGTGGGCTTGGGGGATTATCCTCCGATCTCCGGGCTTGATGTGAAGTGACTTCTTCACCTGCTTATCCATCTGGTCAGCCTGGATGTGGAACTTTAAAATATTGTCAACGAGCATATAGGCTGAGCAGCTTAATAGAGCTGTCTTCAAAGTGTGGTCCAAGAACCACTGAGCCTACAAGCCCACCCAGGGAATCTACAAATTTGAGGCTTTTTTTTTTTTTAATTAACAACACTGCCTTGTAGCAGGGCATGGTGGCACACACCTTTAATCCCACAGGAGGCAGAGACAAGTGGGTGGATCTTTGTGAGTTGGAGGCCAGCCTGGTCTGTTACAAAGTGAGTCTGAAAAACAAAGTAAAAGAAAAACAATAACAACAACAAAACTGCCTTTTACTAGAATGAAACCTAAACAGATAATCCAATCCACTCCAAGATAGCCAGTCTGATAACGGCCCACACTACATAAAGAGACCCACTGGAAAGAAGGAGGAGGGGAGAAGGGAAAGGGAAAGGGAAGGGAGAGGTGTAAGGGAAGTTAGATTAATATAAATTAGATTTAGTAAATATCTAGGGGTTTCTGATACAGTCTCTTAATCCGGGGCATGAAGATCAGCTTGGCTGTGGGCAATTAGCTTCTCAACTTATGGACTAAAAGCAAAGAAGTAGTCAGGTGAAACAAGGAGAGACAGTATGCACTAAGAACAAGGTTTATGGCCTGGCATTGTTTTCAGCTGGTAAGTAGGCAGAGCCCAGATTAAGCTGAAGCAGGTGGAACAAGGAGAGATCCTATTTAAGGACAAGTGGATGGAGCCCAGGGAGGCCCCATGCTAAAGAGTCCTCACGGTAGAAACTTTGTCTGATGGAGAAAGTGCTGGTAGACCAATGGCCAGATCTCCCTGAGGCAGAAAGAAGCTGGTGAGCAGAGAAAGCCTTAGCAAGACAGCAAAAGGCCAAGGACTAAACCCTCTGACTCAGCTTTTGCCTAGAGGGGTTTGACCTGTCCAAACAGTGGCCTGAACGGAACTGTGGCCAGCTTCAAAAATTGAGGCAGAGCGGCAGAGTTGCTGATACAAAGGAAATAAGTTGGTTTACAGACGGCTGAGGTCTTCCAGAAAGAAGAAAGCCTCAAGCCTTATTTATTTTTATTTTTCAAGACAGGGTTTTTCTGTGTAGCCCTGGCTGTCCTGGACTCACATTGTAGATCAGGCTGGCGTCGAACTCACAGAGGTCCACCTGCCTCTGCCTTCCGTGTGCTGGGATTAAAGGCATACACCACCATGCCCGGCTGCCTCAAGCCTTATGTAAGGTGAAGCCACCATAGCCAATTTACCCTAATGATCTACATCTGAGATGTTCCAGAAGAAAGACTGCTAAGTGCATTACACCGTCTACTCCTGGGGTGTTCCTGATGACTTGCTCCAGAGACTGTATCTTTTTAAAAGGTTAAGAAAATAGTTGTTATAGTTAACAATAGGTTTAGTGGTAGGTAATAGGGGTTGTGGTCATTCATAGGGTTAGTAGTTATGTGTTTGTAAGTGAATATAGTTACAATAAATACTTACTGAATAATTCAAAAGGTTCGGCTTCAGACAAGAGGTGAAAGGAATCATTGCAATAAACCAATGTCTTTCCTGAATGCACAAAATTCTGTCTTGAGTTCTTGTCTTAGGATACCTATGCTGCCTGACATGCATGAACCACTTAGGAAGGACTTCTTTCTCCTTGGGAAACACCCCTCTTCCATCAAAGAGTGACTGTTCAGAAATATCATTTGTTTAAGCATAGGGACTGGCAAAGGTTGGATGGAGGGAGAGAGGGAGGGAGGGAGGGAGAGAGGGATGGCTGGCAGGCTGGCTGGCTGGCTGGCTGGCTGGTCTGCAGTTACCACGGAGGGAGGGTCAAACAGCCAGAACATGGGTTGTATTTATAGCACTGAAACTGGTCTGTATGATGCTGTAAAGCAGCGGTTCTCAACCTTCCTAATGCTACGGCCCTTAAATATAGTTCTTTATGTTGTGGTGACCCCAGACCATAAAATTCTTTTCACTGCTGCTTCATAACTGTAATTTTGCTCTTACAAACTGTAATGCAGATAGATACCTGTGTTCCAATGGTCTTAGGCAACCCCTGTGAAAGAGTCTGTTAGAGTCTGTCATAATCATGTGTGTCAGTGAGCATTCCTTGGTGGTAACAGATGGGCTATTCTGGTCCAGAACACTCACTGATATGTAGAGGCTGTTGGGTGGGGGGTCAAAAAATTATGTACTAACTTTGTCCTTTATGCTCAGCTCTCATGGAAACCTGAATTGATGGTTCAAAACCAGGGCTTAACACATAGTGACAATTGCTATGACAGGACTACAACTCCAGGCAGTTTAGTGATTAAAAAGTGATTGTCCTGGGGACTAGAGAGGCAGCTCGGCAGTTAAAAGCACTTGTTCTTGCAGAGGTCCCACCCCAGGTTTGGTCTCCAGCTCCCACACAGTGAGGTTCACAAGCACCTGCAACTCCCAGTTCCAACACTTGTTGTCTTCTGACCTCTACAGGCATCCAGCATACATGTGGTGCACATACATAAACACAAGCAAAACACTCATACACATGAAATAAATGCAATATTTTTATTCTATAAGTTCTCTTCCTCTAAAGAACTCTGAAACCAGAAGTACTTAAAGAGCAAAAAAGGTATAAGAAGGAATTTTCAAGAATCTGGAATAGGCTTTCCAACTTGCTGACACTTACAGGTACTGAAGCTTCTTCTGGGAGGTCAGAGAGTAATGAAACCCATGGTGAGAACTATTTTATAAACCTAAGGAGATGACTGAATTTGATTATCCTGATTCATCCATTTGTTGGAGGCAATGGAAGCAGTAAATATGTATATAAAACTTCTGACAATCTGTGGGAAAATGGTGATAGTTGGTTGCTCCTAATCTCCGGATAAACTGACAAAGGAAGAGAATGTGCTGCATGATAAAACCACTAGCATCTCAAAATACAGTAAAAGATCACAAAGAAATCACTGATAAAACTGATTGGCTTGAGGTGCATATAAACTGTCTAAACGGGTCTGGAGAGATGGTTCAGTGGTTAAGAGCACTGGCTGCTCTTCCAAAGTACCCGGGTTCAAATCCCAGCACCCGCATGGCAGTTCACAGCTGTCTGCAGTTACCACTGGGATTAAAGGCGCGCACCTTTAGTCCCAGCACTTAGGAGGCAGAGGAAGGCAGATCTCTGTGAGATCAAGACCAGCCTGGTCTATAAAATGAGTCCAGGAAAATTAGTCCAGGAAAGCCAGGGATACAGAGAAACCCTGTCACAAAAAAACAAAACCAATAAACAGTCTAAACTTTACACTCTAAAAAGTTTCTCACTGTGCCCAGAAAGAGAATTTTCTCTCTAGCAGCCACAGCACTCAAGTTGTAGAAAATCAAACAGAAACCCTCATCATAACATTGGCTGAATTACTGGATGTGGTGGCACATGCCTTTAATCCCAGCACTTGGGAGGCAGAGACTGGGAATCTCTGTGAGTTCAAGGCCAGCCTGGTCTACAGATTGACAGCCAGGACTACACAGAGAAATCTTGCAGCAGAGAGCTGATTGGTTGAATTATGGAGAAAATTCAAGTATTGATGTCCCTCAGGGCCCACCAACAATTGCCTCTACATCTATAACCAGACTTAAGACTAGCAGGCTTCTAGAGGGGAGGTAGAAAGTATAGTCCAGAGGAGGTGAGATACACTACTGAAGAGCTTAATGAGTTTGCTAATTCATTCAGAAGTTTGAGGAATTTGTGTGCGGGTGGATTTTAAGGGTGCGGGATCATAGGGAAGAAACATAAAACTGGATCAGACTGAGTTTATTGACATGGGACCACTGAGTGGAGATTCTAGGATTAATATGGACGCTCATAGAGTTTGGGGAAGAACCATGTTGCCAGGCGTGATGGTGCACGCCTTTAATCCCAGCACTTGGGAGGCAGAGGCAGGTGGATCTTTGTGAGTTCGAGGCCAGTCTGGTCTACAGAGTGAGTTCCAGGACACCCAGAGAGAGATACACAGAGAAACCTTGTCTCAGAGAAAAAAAAAAAAAAGTTTCTTTGAATGCACAGCTAAAGCATTTGTCAAAAGACAGCCTACTGAAAGGGAGTTGGAGATGACTGGTATCCCTTGGCTGAGTGTTGATAAAAAGATTTTAAGGCTCAAGGAAATTGCAATGCTAGAATGGGTAAACTGTGTAGGACCTAATCCTCCACAATGGGGTGACCCAGAAGATATGCTCTTCACTAATCCTATAAGATGCAAAATGGTAAGAGGAACACCATCTGAAGAGCTTTGTTGTCCCCTATTTCCTTAGGGGACTCTGGGGTTGGGAGACGCTGCTGCTCAGTTGGATGAATTAAATGCAAAGGGTTTAATTGGGCCCTGAAGTAGCAGAGGCCAGGTGGCAGCACTTTAAATCACCACAGGCAAGGTTATCACATTTATCGCACTGGGCAGCATAAACAAAGCAATGTCCATAATGGTCTAACTCAAAATGGGCAGCACAGGAAATGTGATTTTTTTATGGTGGCATGACTCCTGTGGACCTTTGGTACTAGCTAATCAATCACAGTGTTTCCGGGCATGAAAAGATAAGAAGCCTACTGCATTTTTGTTTGATCTGAATAAGTGGAAAATAAAAATCTCAAAAAACGAAAGAAAAACTACACTGAATCCTGACAAAAAGAATCTTGGCCGGTGAACCTATTTCCAGACCTGAGACAGTTTGCAGACCCTGAACCCCTTGTACAAACCAGGTTCTCCTGAGGAGACCTTGATTTAAAAAAAAAAAAAAGAAAAAGAATTTTACTGATCACTCCCTTTTCCAGTTCTTCCCCAGAGGGACCTATGGCCTTTTACAAAACTAAATGTACACTGAGGAAAGAAAACAATCAGATTTTCAGAGTTCTAATGAAACAGGTTCTGAACTGACTGATTCCAGGAGACTGCAAGAAACAATGTGGGCCTCCAGTTAAATAAAGAAGGGCCTTTATGGCGGTAAGGTCATAAATGGGAGTTTTGGCTGAAAAATGATTCACAGTAGATCCAGTAGGTCTCAGAATTCATCCTATGGTTGTTATTTCCTCAGTCCCAAAATGCATAATTGGGATAGATAGAAGTTGGCAGAATTCTCATGCTGATTCCCTGACCAATGGAATGAGGGCTGTTATGGATGGAAAAGGCCTTTATAGCTGCTCGTGACAGGGAAAACATGAATCAAAAACACTATCGCATCTCTGTGAAAAAAAATTAATTAAATTATGTTGGGTGCCATTTGTAGAAATAATTAAATTATTTACCAATATTTATATTATATTTAATTGGTTCAGAAGCTAATCCTTAACCATCCATTATAAAAGATCACACAGACACCACATGGATTTTAACAAGCCTTGGCCTTAATTGTACAATCCTAGCCCATCTAAGCTAGCTCTTTATTACTCAAATATGACCCCATATATACATACGTCCCCTGGGACTGCCATTCTCCAAGATATGCCGATGTTCCTGGCCATGTGGAATGAGGTTCCTTTTTCTAACCCATGGTGTGCTGCTCCTGGCTGGAATGCTTTAATCCTCTGTCTAAAGTGCAGGCTTCCTGTTCTAATCTCAGAAGTCCCACCTTTCTCTGTCTTTGCCCAATCTCAGGCTTCGGCATTTTATTTAACCAATTGGAGTCAATGTAAGTAACAGACAGAAAGCAGGACCAATTTATTAACATTTAGAATGCTTAACACTACACCATCACATCTTTAGATGAATTGCAAAAATTAGTGTCACCATCAAGGGCTTAAAGAAATATATTAAGGGGGGGGGAGGTGTCCCCACCCCACCACATTTCCCCTTAACTCTCTTATCTGGTCTGTGCAGAGACAGATGGCTTATGGAGAGTAACAGTTGACTATTGAAAACTCATTCAAGTGGTAACACCAATTGGGGTGGGGTGTCCTGACAAGCAGATTGACACATCTTCTGGTATAAGTTATGGAGTCATCCATAAGGACCATCAGAAGCAATCTGCTTTCAGTTGGCGAGTGTGGCACTATACCTTTAGAATTTTACCTCAAGGATTTATAAACTCTCCAACTCTGTGGGTCACAACTTAGGTTGAAGGGGTCTTGATCATCTATCTGTCTCTTCCACAAAATATCACACTAGTCTACTATACTGGTGGCATTATTCTGACTGCACCAAGTGAACAAGAAGTAGCAACCACTTTGGACAACTGGTAACATGTATGCACATCAAAGAATGAACAGTAAGTCCAACCAAAATTCAAAGGCCTTCTACGTCAGTGGGATTCAGAGGAATACAGTGATGTGAGCATGCAGAGATACTCCTTCTAAGGTGAAAGATAAATTGCTGCACCTGGCCCTTCTCACCACCAAGAACAAACCACAACATTTAGTGGGCCTATTTTGATTCTGAAGACAACACATTCCTCAATTAGGTTTGTCACTCTGGCAGATATAACCAGCTGCTAACTTTGTTTGGGACCTGAAACAGGAGAAGACTCTTCAATAGGTCCAGGCTGCTGTCTGGGCTCCTCTACCATTTAGACCGTATGATCCAGCAGACCAGGTGGCACAGAAGTGTCAGTGGCAGGTAGGGATGTTGTCTGGAGCCTTTGGCTGGTCCCTATAAGTGAATCACAGAAAAGACCTTTGGGATGTGAAAGCAATCTGCAGCCATCTATCCCCCTTGGAGAGACAGACCTTGGCCTACTATTGGGCCATACCAGAAACCGAACACTTGACAATTGGCAACCAAGTTACCTTGTGACATGAACTGGCCATCATGAACAGGGTATTATGTGACCCACAAAGTCATAAAATATAGTATGTACAGAAGCAATCCATTATCAAATGGAAGTGGCCCAAAGTTCTGAAGTTTTGTAAAAGCAAGTTATGTGAAGAAGTTGCCTGAATGCCTACTCTACTCATGTCTTGATGCTATCTGTTCCCAAGCATGCACCTAGAGCTTCCTGGGGTGTGCCCTATGATCAGTTGACTGAGGAAGAAAAGAACTAAGGCTTAGTTTACTGATGGCTCTGCAAATAATTCAGGCACCAACCAGAAATGGACAGATACAGCATCATAATCCCTTTCTGAAACAACCATGAAAGACACAACGATGAAGGGACCGTCACCAAAATTTCAGGCAGTACACACAGTCATACACTCTGGAAGGAAAAATGGCCAGATGTGTGACTGTTCATTGATTCATGGGCTATAGTCAATGGATTGGCTGGACGGTCAGGGACCTGGAAAGAGCATGATTAGAAAAGCGGTGAGAAAGACATCTGGGAAGAAGTGTGTGGATAGATCTCTCCAAATGAACAGAGGATATGAAGATACTTGTGTCCCATGTAAACATTCATGGAAAGGTGACTTCAGCAGAGGATAAATTCAATAACCAAGCAGATAGGATGACCCACTCTGTGGACAGTCAGCCTCTTCCCCAGCCATCCCTGCCATTCCCCAATAGGCCCATGAACAAAGTGGCCATGGTGCCAGAGATCGAAGTTATGCATAGGTTCAACAACATGGACTTCCACTCTCCAAGAGTGACCTGGCTATAGTCACAGTTAAGTGCCAGATATGCCAACAGCAGAGACCAAGACTGAATCCCAGATATGGTCACACCATAGTTCCAGGTAACCATCCAGCAACCTAGTGGCAGGCTGACCATTTCCACCATAGAAAGGACAACACAGCCGGGCGTGGTGGCGCACGCCTTTAATCCCAGCACTTGAGAAGCAGAGGCAGGCAGATCTTTGTGAGTTCGAGGCCAGCCTGGTCTACAAATTGAGTCCAGGACAGCCAGGGCTATACAGAGAAACCCTGTCTCGAAAAGCCAAAAAAAAAAAAAAAAGAAAGGACAACACTTTGTAATTACTAGATACGTAAGTAGATACTTATTCTAGTTAGGGATTTGCCTTTCCTGCTCATAATGCTTATGCCAAAACTACCATCTGTGGCCTCATAGAATGCCTTATCCACCATCACGGTATTCCACACAGTATTGCTTCTGACCAAGGAACTTATTTCACAGCCAGAGAAATGTAAAAGTGGGCCCACGATCATGAATCCACTGGTCTTACCATGTTCTCCACCATCTTAAGCAGCTGGCCCGATAGAAAGAACTGTGTTTTGAAAACACAAATAGAGCGTCAAGTCAATTAGTGGCAGCAGCATGAAAGGCTGATACAGGTTTCTCCAAACAGAGGTGTATAAGCTTTGAATCAATAGCCAATATATGCTACAATTTCTCCTATAGCCAGGATTCAAGGGCCCAGGAATGAAGGGATAGAAAAGGGAGTACTCCTAATTTAATATCACCCCAGGGAGCCACTAGGAAAATTTTTTGCTTCCTGTTCTGCTGGCATAGAAGTTTTGGTTCCAGAAGAGAAAGCTCCTACCAGGAGGCACAACAAACATTCCACTGGACTGGAAGCTCAGATTCTCCCTGGCAGCGTTGGGCTTCTAATACCCTTAAACCAACAGACTAAGAAAGGGGTAACAGTGTAAAGAGGGATAAAGATTACCAAAAGAAAAATTGAATTGTTTTTACACAGTGGCAGCAAAAAAGATTATGTCTGGGGTACAGGAGATCCATTAGGGTATCTCTTGGTGTACCATGTCCTGTAATTAAAGTCAATGGGAAACTACAACAATCTAATCCAGGAAGGATGACAAAGGGCACAGAATCATAAGGAATTAAAGGTATGAGTCACTCCTCCAGGGAAACAGTCAAGACCTACTGAGGGGCTTGCTAAGGGAGGAGGGCAGCATGGGAAGGTGGAACCGCTAAGGCCACATGAACGGTTACAGAAACAAGGACTATAACTGACATGAGTGTTTCTGTCTATTTTGTTAAGAATGTGGGTTGTACAGACATTGTGTTTCTTTCTCCAATTTCCTTCTCATGCAGTAACATCAATTAAGAAAATATTGGTGGTTATCATATTAAGTTCTGAGATACTAAAAGAATGTTCTTCAAGGGACACTGCCACATATTCTAAAATTTATAGCACTTGCAGTTGCACAAGGGATAGTTATAACCATGATCCAGTTGTTTTCATTTGGAAATTATGCATGACATAAAGAGATGATTTTATGTCAAGTAAAGGAGGTGCAGACTCATGATGGGCATTCTTGGGTGTCAATTTGACCACATCTGGGACACATGTGAAGAACTTTTTTAAATTAAATCACTTGAAGTGGAAAGACACACATTTAAGGTGGGAAGATACACCTTTAACTTGGGCCTCACAATTCTGGGTGCCAGCAACCATATCTGAATATTACCTACCATATATACTACAACATGGTTCTTTTTTTTTTTTTTTTTTTTTTTTTTGGTTTTTCGAGACAGGGTTTCTCTGTGTATCCTTGGCTGTCCTGGACTCACTTTGTAGACCAGGCTGTCCTCGAACTCACAAAGATCCGCCTGCCTCTGCCTCCCAAGTGCTGGGATTAAAGGCGTGCGCCACCACCGCCCGGCACAACATGGTTCTTTAAACAAAACAGGCACCCAGTTAGCAAAGCACAGAGGCTCAGTCTGAAGAACCAATCATATTCACAGACAGGTATGGCCATCAACTTACCTTTATCTGCCTTCTGAAGACTGAATATTATGCACTCAAGTTTCCTTAGGTTTTCAAAGTACTACAAATACAAAATTATCACAATTGCACTGCTGACTTCTAGAATGAGAAATATGACAGAACCCATCTTTTTCTTTTTTTTTTTTTTTTTTTTTTTTTTTT
>CAJQZJ010004953.1:588845-609881 GCA_907164525.1 Lophiomys imhausi | reverse complement strand
TTTTTTTGGTTTTTCGAGACAGGGTTTCTCTGTGTAGCCCTGGCTGTCCTGGACTCACTTTGTAGACCAGGCTGGCCTCGAACTCACAAAGATCCGCCTGCCTCTGCCTCCCAAGTGCTGGGATTAAAGGCGTGCGCCACCACCGCCCGGCTAGAACCCATCTTTAACAGCAGACCCTCAAGCCACTTCACGTTTTTATTTAAAACTCAAGAGGGTCTGGGTATGTAGCTTAGTGGTAGAGTGCTTACCTAACATTAGTGAAGCCCTAGGTCCAATCTCTACAAACACTCACATACCCTCCCTCTCTCCCCCACTCTAGGTTCTTCCCTTTCTGCACCCTGCCCTAACAAATAAGGTGAAATTTATAGCCTAGAACCAATTCTGAGCTCAGATGCAGCACTAACACTTTATTCCTTGCTGGTTGCTTCTGACTGAGCTTAAATTCTTCCCCCAGGAGCTGTGCTCTCCAGGGATTTTCACTGGCTGACAACAGATGTTCTCCTTCGCAACAAAAGGAAAGCACCAAGCACCAAGCACCAAGCACCTCAGCTTGCTGCAGGCTATGCTGAAGTCACACACCAAGTACATGCCACTGGATGTAAGGTCTTGATCCACTCAGTGAGACTCTCCTCACACCTAACCCTACAGTAGGGTTTCCCCTAAGAGCTCCTTGATCTGACAGGTGCATTGCAGATAATCCCAACTGACTTCTAGCAATAGTCCAGCCAAAACACACCACAGTCCTATGTCTGGGTGGGTATGCCCTGTCTTGTTTCTTAATTGAAAAAACAGAACAGTAGATTTCCTTCCCTGGCAAATGTCCTCCATGACCTTTAATTCTGAGTTACACATATGTGTAACCATTTCCAGAACAGACACACCTCATACAAGTAGCTCAATCACAGCAGACATTTCCTCCAGGTATGCTTGCAGACAGGGCACAGGCTTGAAAACTACCTGCTACAAGAAAAGAGTTACTACAGGCCTCCATGTGTGCTTGGATCCTACATCTGGAGGCTAAAGAAGTCATTGCCCCAGTAAAAGGTGCAAAAAGTGCCACTATGAACTTAGACAAGATGACACTCTGCGTACATAGAAACCGCCTTCATTTCACATACAGACGAGAGGAAGACAGAACGGTACTGCAAAGGCCAGTGCAAGTGGCCAAGGACACTGGAAATCCGTGGACAGCATCTGCTCCTTTAGAGAAAAGAGCTGACATCTAACTACAGCACAGGACACATACAGTGTCCAGGACAGGCTTTATCTAAAACATAAATGGTACCTGGCCTCCTGAAGGAAAAAGGAAGAGAACTAAAGTACTTCAAATAATATGGACTAGGAAAGACTCTAATAGTTTGAAAGAAAAATACCCCCAAAAGCTCTCTGAACACTTGTTCCCCAATTATTGATGCTATTTGAAGAGGTGCTTCTTGGAGGAACTGCATCACTGAGCACAAGTTTGCGAGTTCAGAGCCTCATCCTACTTCTAGTTCCATTGCAGTGGAAGATTTAATCTCTCAACTCTCTGCTTTTGGCATCATGTCTGCCATGCCTCCCCACTACAATGATGGGTTCTTGTCCCTCTGAAACTGAAAGCTAAAATAAACTGCTCCATAAATGGCTTTTAATTATTGTGTTTTATCACAGCAACAGAAAAGTAATGCAGAGGCCAAGAAGAAAGCATATCCAATACTTAAGACAAAGGTTAAGAAATGACAGGAAAATACTAAGAGGAGACAAAGTTATCAAGATTCTATAAAGGGAGCTGGAGAGATGGCTCAGCAGTTAAGAGCACTGGCTGCTCTTCCAAAGGACCCAAGTTCAAATCCTGGTACCCAGTTGGGAGTTCGAAGCTGTCTGTAATGGTAGGGGGTGGTTAATTTCTTCAGTCCCAGCACTCGGGAGGCAAAGGCAGGTGGATCTCTGTGAGTTCAAGGCCAGCCTGGTCTACAGAGTGAGTTCCAGGATAGCCAGGCTACACAGAGAAAACCTGTCCCGAAAAACCAAAAAAAAAAAAATCTGATATAATCAGATGTGCCTGTTTTTTTTTTTTTAATGTATATGTATGGGTGTTTTGTTTGCATGAATGTCTGTGTACCACTGTTGCGTGGTGCACTTGGAGTCCAGAGAGGGTATTAGGTGTCCTGAAACTGGAGTTACAGATAATTTTAAGACAGCGTGTATGTGCTGGGAATTAAACCTGGGTCCTCTAGAAGAGTACAAAATCCTTAATTATTGATTCATCTTTACAGACCCAGTATACATACTATTTAATGAAAGAAAGTGTGCTTTGTCGCCTTTAATGTGCCAGAAGTCCTGATAGGTTCCTGGTCATCCTAGGTAAGATGTAGAGTCCCTGGGACAGTGTTCCTGGTTCCTTCCTCCAGCCATGCTGCTCTAACACATACCTCCAATATACTCCAGTACATTATGCCAGACAAATTACCTAACTTTGCTCTTCCTGAGGACAGAGAACAAGTACATGTGGCTTGTTCACTGACTGTACTTTCACGGATACAAAGACAGAAAGCATGCCACACTTTTTCACATGACATATAATATTAGCGTTACAGCAAATGAAACATGACAATTTTACTGGGTACAATGATGTGTGCCTGTGGTCCTAGCATCCAGAAGTCAAGAGAGCCTGGAAGTTGAGATAACCTAGGCAACATAACGGGACGTCAGCACTGGCAGGTCGGGGTGATTAACTAGAGATTTCACACATGCAAAGCACTCATCCTTTATCTGGGGACGATGCTCCTAGCCTCGTATTTTTCTATTTTTGTTTATTTAATTTAAACTTTATTATTGAGACAGAGCCTTACTAGATTGGCCTCCAATTTCTGATCTTCTTTTTTTTCTACTTTTCTATTTTGAATGTACATGTTAAATTAAAAATGTAAAACATGAAAAGCTAGAGAGATGGCTAGCAACTGTTCAGTCTCCAAACTATTTAAAGGTGGTGGAAAAAATAAGTTTATTTTGTGGATAAGATCATCAACCTAGTACTTTTTCAACAAAATCACTCTCACAAGGACACAAGCGATGCTACCCTATGCACTCCAGGAGAGCTCATGGTGGTCGTTCTGCACCACCCTCTCTGAATAAAATCCAAGGCCGCAGTTACAACACAAGGCAAGACTCTGTCGGGCCCAAGAGCAAATGGAAGAAGCAGTACTCACAGATTCCATGGCAAAAAAAATCAGTGTTGCTCAGGACTGAGTATGAACTCCAGCAGGGCAGTATGCTCTGAAAAGAGAGAGGAAGGGCAAATTAAGTAAACGCTAATCTCTTCTAAGCTCCTTTTACAGTTCTAGTGTCTCTCTTACCTGAACCAACTATAATATAACAAGTAAGACATTACTAAGGTACATCTTTACCTGGTCCTAGGGATATAAAGAGTCATAATTGATGGTTTGCTTTACGGCAAATGTTTACTCTTAACACTAAAAAACAAGGCACCACAGGACAGGGTAAGGGAAAAGTCCACCATGATTAAAATTATTAAAATGACTGGGTTGGGTTGGTGTGTCTTCCTTTCTTCTAGGCAAGGACTCAGCAATAGGCCTGCTTCACCTTAAGATAAGCGTAAGTGGAGTTTAACAGAAATCTAAACAACATAATTAACAAACCTTTATCACAGTTTTACATTTCTGTATCCTCTATGAAATTCTTGTTAAAATCTGTATTATAACATGCTCCCATGCACCTTACCACTTCCTTCTTGGGCATTCTCCCCCCCCTCCACTGCCCTTTAGCCCCTCCCCCACAAGACTATGTTTGAGGCCCAGCACAGAATATCCCTGGCCATTAGCACAGCACAGCCCACTGTGCCCACCTTGATCTACTTCCATACTCATAATCTATTCTCAAAGACACAAGAGTACAGCTTCAGTACTTGAGAATCAAGAGTTCAAGGTCATCCGTGGCTCCATGGCAAGCTCAAGCCTCACACAGACTGCCCTACATGGGGTCCTTTCTTGGGCTCCCTCCCTCAGGGCACAGGTATCTAGCACAGTATGTGGCACCGGCCGGTCACAGCTGTGGTTGTCAGAACTTCATAGGGTTCCAGGGACATCCTGAGGGTGAGCCCAGGGATGTGGCTCAAAATCCTACAGTGTCCAAGCTCTGGCCCAAATGTCAATGGTCCTAAGAAATTTAAGGAACATGAAATTGAAGACACCTCAGAATTCCACAGACAAGTGAGCTTCCTTCCCTTCCTGACAGTAGAGCCACATGTGGCTCTGTAGGCCAACCTGTGCTGTGTCATGCCTGGGCCTGACCTTGGCCTCCTTCCAGAGGCAGATAGTCTCAGGCTGCCTTGCCTCTCTGGGAGGAGAAGGCATAGCTACAGTAGTTGGTCTTAGGACAGCGTGCTAAGTTACTATTCCTATGATTTAGAGCTAAAGACACAGCAGGAAAGAAGCTATAAGAAGGAAGCTCCTCAGCCACATTTCAATTTAATGTTTCACTGAGAAAACAATTTTAAAGATGCAAAACTAAGTATTTCAGTGTAATTCTCTGTACCCCTAAGTAAGAGAAAATGCAAATAGAAAGATCACAGGGTGTGGCCTAACCCAACTGCCCTCTCCTCCAATAGCCTGCACTAAGTGGCATGCAAACTCTGGTCTTCCTACTACAACCTTTCCATCCTTGCTAAACCGTAGTCGTGAGCACAGATTTTTTTTTACAATCAGCAGATACACACATAAAATGAAAACCAGAAAGGAAAACTGTAAATTAGAGACAGGTAAGTACCTGAAAACAAACTCAAGCTTAAGAAAGTGACTCAGCACAGTTCCTAAAAATATCCCAAACACCACACAGGGAGGAGCCTTGGTAGGGTGATGCAAGCTGCAGAAGACTAAGAGGAGGGGGAGATGCACTGGCGTTTGGACGGTAGAACCTGACCCCCAAGATGTCAGATCTGCACCAAGTTTCAATCAGGAACTCCACAGTAACCCCTTTCCTAAGAGTGACTCTCCAGCTGGAAGGAAGAACAGAAAAATCTTACCATCTTTTAGACATTTCACTCACACACTGCTGGAATTCCAGACATAAAACTAACTTTTCAGAAAGTTTAGATGAAGAAAGGAGATGATCAATATCCCAAGCTCTTACCAAATCCACAGAATACCACAGCCGCATACTTAACAGAGCTTTGGTTCCTTCCCACCAAAACTCATGTTGAAGCCCAGTGTACTCATGTGACAATGCTGGGAAAGGAACCTGGTAAGAAATATGTGAAGCCATGAAGGTACAGCCATGAGTCCAACAGATTCCTAACCCTTCTATGCCTTTTTCTCCACTCCACATGAATCTGCTACTTTCTGCCATGTTCTGGCAGCATGGGCCCTGATCAAAAGCCACAGGCTAGGGCCATAATCTTGGACTTCCTCTATATATTATCCATATGTGTGTTTCTTTGGAGTGCACTGCAAACCTCACCACTTTATGAGTAGTGTCATGAGAATATTAAGATGGCAAAAGTCCATGCTAAAGTTGTTTCACTGTTAGTGTGAGGCTCCTACAGAACTCCATTCACCCTCAACATTTCACAACTCATTTTATTCTATATAAAATCAAATAACTCAGGTGAAGAAGCAGACACTAGGCACCAGCCTCTTCTGTTAGACAAGAAATAGAATAACACAGAGGAGCTCCGTGAAAATACTTTCTCATTCTACATGCCTCCTCCATAGGATTCCTTGCAAATTCCCTAGATTCCCTCTGTTAGGTGCCACAGAGAGACAGACAGGTTAAGACGTGCAGTGACAGACCTCAACAGAAGCAATGGACCGAGCAACAACAAGGAGCACCTATAGGAAAACAAAGTCCACATCAGTGAGGCTCCAGTAGAATGTGAGCCAGGGGCTGGGAAAAGGCTCAGTGACGAAGAGTATATACTGACTGCTCTTGCAGAAGACCCAAGCTCACTTCTTGGCACCTAAATAAAGTGGTTTACAACCACCTGTAACTCCAGCTCCAGGGGATCCAACTCCTGGCTTCCACAGACACCCACACACATCTCAAACAAACATATATGCATACACATAAATTTAAAATATTAAAAAGTGATTGAAATTAGTGAGTGAATACATAATCAAACAAAAGCTTGAACCAAAGTGTACTGCCTGGCTAGAAACTCATTTTGAAGAAATGCAAAACCTAAGAATTGGAAGAGGAAGGCAAGCAGAGACAGAACAAATAGAAGTTATAAAATGACTCCAGTCAAGTTGTAAGACACAAGATTAATATGTAAAATCCAAGTTTACTGCCATATGCTAGCAATTCAAAGAGAAATTAAGAAAACACTTGCATACAGTCACAAAGAATAAAATAGCAGCAAAACGAACAAAGATTTATGACTTAAATATTGAAAAGTGTAAGACACTATTGAAAGAAATTAAGATCTAAACAAATGAAAAAAAGATGTTCTATTACTAATACAGCAACATTATCCAAGGTGGTCTCCTGTTTTAACAGGATACCTATTGAAATCCTAACTGCCAGTTTCAACACAAGACAAATAGAATTCTGTTTTCTCTTAAATATTTAACACTCTATAACTTAAAGAGCTATAAAAGTTTCTTAAAACTTTGAGAGTAGAGAAGAAAACAGTATGTCTGATACTCGTACGACCCCTTAATTTATTAAATACATTTTTGTATTATTACAGGGAGAAGTTCTAATCTATAAAACCCTGGTTATCCCTAAAAGAACATTAAAAGTTTAAGATTCTCCTATATCTGACACAATTTTTCCCTTTAAAAAATAGATCCCACCCCCCCCCCCCCAATAGAATAGATCCCAAAGGGGCTGGAGAGATGGCTCAGAGGCTTAGGGCACTCTTGCCAAGGACTAAAGTTCAAAACCCAGCATCTGCATCAGGCTGCTCTCAACTGCCTGTGACTTATCTTACCCAGAGAAGCTAACAACTCTAACCCTCCAAGTGTGCACTCCCACACAACTTGGGGAGGGGGGGGACTAATAAAAATAAAGCCAAGTTTGGTGGTGCAGACTTTCAATTACAGTACTTGGGAGGCAAAGGCAGGCTGATCTCTGAATTCAAGGCCAGCCTGGTCTACAGAGACAGTCAGGGCTACACAAAGAAACCCTATTGGGGGGGAGGGCCCCTGCCCAGTGGGAGGAGAGAAAAGAAAACAACAAATCCCTGGGGGAAAGGTGGGAAGATTCCCCTCCTTGGATCTGGAAGAGGGTGTAGAACTCTTGAGTTCAAGGCCAGCCTGGTCTATAAAGTGAGCTGAGGCCATTCAAGGATACATGGTGAAAGCCTGTCTCAAAGGGGGTGCGGGGGGAGCACATGCAAAGAACAAAAGCAAAAAATAGATCCCTCGGTCTGAGTGTGAAAAAATACATGCCTGCAATCCCAGCACTTGGGAGGTAGAAGCCAACAGGAATGTGTATGGGCTATACAGAAGGAAGACTCAGTCTCAAAATTTTAAATACATGCACCCATGCACATATCTCTTTTTTTTTTTTCCTTCGAGACAGGGTTTCTCTGTGTAGCCCTGGCTGTCCTGGACTCACTTGTAGACCAGGCTGGCCTCGAACTCGCAAAGATCCACCTGCCTCTGCCTCCCAAGTGCTAGGATTAAAGGCGTGCGCCACCACCGCCCGGCACACATATCTCTCTTTATTCCCAAATATGAATCCTCATTTATAAATGATTGTGAACCCACAGCAATAATTGATACAAACTAACATCTGATGCCAAACAAAGTTTCTGTGGGCCGGGAGGGTACCCAATCTGACCTTGTGGTATAGAACTGAGAAAGGCTGCTTTGAGTCTTGTGCTCAGTTACAGAGTGAGACACTTTTCTTTTTCTTCATTTTTTTCCCAGTTTGTTTTGGTTTTTGAAAACAGGGTTTCTCTGTGTAGTCCTGGCAGTCCTAGAACTCGCTCTATAGATCAGGTTGGCCTCAAACTCACAGAGATCTGGGATTAAAGGCATGTGCCAACACTGTCACTGCAGGCCAAGCTTTAGGTGAGTGACTTATGTACCACGGGTGTCCCACCAGGTAGGCAGGTTTCAGCCGATTACATCTATCCACTTCTTTGGAACACAACTTCTCCAGTTTGAACAGTATGTTCTCATGCCCAGCCACTGCAACCAAAGGAACACCACCCAACAGCTTACTTCCTTAAGTTAAAAGAAAATTCTTTTAACTTACAAGTAATCTTTTCCAATTCCAATCGGAAATCATTGTTACTTCCTTCTACTTGCACCCTTTTCCCACACAATGTAACCACAAATACAGACTCTTTTTTTGGTAAATGAGAGCACAAGCTAAGACAACTAGCCTCTTAACATACAGGTTTCATGCCCAACACCAAGTCTTATTTACAATGAGTAAAATCCTCTAGTGCTAGTTCCTAAATGGGCATGACAAAACCTGTTTGTTTTAAAGAATTGTTTACAGAAGCTAGAGAGATGGCTCTGTAGTTAAGAGCATTTGCTACTCTTCCAGAGGACTCAAGTTCATGTGAGACAGATAATAACCACCTGTAACTATAGCTCCAGAGAGCCACACCTTTGGGACTGTGTGGGTCCCCCCCCCCCATGTGTGCACATGCCCACAGAAGGCTGGCAGGCAGACACACATAGATACGAACACAAAGACAGACCGATACAGACAGATGTACAGCAAAAAAATAAATCTTTAAGTCAGTATCTTTAGCCAGTTAACCGTGGCATACGCATGCCTTTAATACCAGCACTCGGGAGGCAGGGGCAGGTGATCTCTTTAAGTTTGAGGTCAGCCTAGGCTACAGAGAAACACCACCTCGAAAAACATGGTTGGATGGATGGATGGGTGGGTGGGTGGATTTTGACTTTTTTATAGAATTCTGGAGTAGGAAAGGTTAAATTAAAAAGATGAATGAAGGAAGATGGTCCAAATGCATTAACTATGTATAACACATGTGTATATTCATTATGCTTGTTGGAAATGGGTTTGGTTACTGACGCACCCAAAGTATGGAAGACTGGTACCAGGAAGGCTGGAGAGAAAGTGAGTGACGGGTCCTCATACAGCTGGTAGCGTATCTCTACCACAAGGTCTCACTGCATCTTAGCCAGGACCTTCAGAGTAACAGTATCATCTTCCTCTTCCTGTTAGAAATCAAGATCCAAGTGGCTAAATAACCTGCCAAAACCTCAAGTCAAGCTCAGCTCTGGAACATCTTCCATGGTCATCCGCAAACCATCGCCCATCCACATGCAGGAGAGCATCCCATCCACATGCAGGAGAGCATCCCATCCACATGTGGGAGAACAGTTAGGGCTGAAATTGACAAAGCCTTCAATTGATCTTAAATATCAACACAATTTTGTGAACTACAGA
This sequence comes from Lophiomys imhausi, assembly GCA_907164525.1. Lineage (NCBI taxonomy): Eukaryota > Metazoa > Chordata > Mammalia > Rodentia > Muridae > Lophiomys > Lophiomys imhausi. The sequence goes on along the minus strand of CAJQZJ010004953.1, from coordinate 600,506 downwards.
GAGACAGAATTTGTGCTTCAAAAAAGAAAAAAGAAAAGAAAGAAAAAAATCCAGGGCAGCCTTAATTCACCCTCCATTTAAACCAGGACCAAAACAGATGCTCAAATGATTTGACCTCAGAGAAAGTTATCCTATAAGTGATCCCTTCTATACCAGGCTCCTCTTAAGTCTTTCCCAGCTTCCTTTGGTATTTCCACCTCATCTCATTTCCTACATGATCTTCCTCCACTTGCTTATAAACTATTTCCCACCACCACTTCCATTCTGTTTAACAATTTCATCAACCTAATGTGGATTTAGTCATGCTGTTTAAATGCAAGTCTGCAACTCTGAACTCCCTCCTGAACTGTCAATGGCCAACCAGAGCCACTGTCAATCAATGTTTTCACTCAACTCACCCTCCTCATGTATACAACACACATGGAGGGCATATTCTTCTATCCAACTTATGATTTTTCCTGAACTTCCTGACCTGCTTTAGAAGCCTGTCTATGCAATTCTACAAGCCAGACACCAGCTGCTCCTTCTTAGTACCAAAAATGAGCATGTAAATCCTGTCAATTTCAATTCCAAAAGAAAAAACCCTTCCTACTTCTACTGCCACTATCCTAATATCTAACTCTCAGTATATATCAACATTTACTTACCTATATTATCATAACTTAGTCATCTCCACCTCCAAAACACACACTCAATCCAATTTATTCCCCATACTGCTTAGAAGTAAATCTACCACATCTTACACACTCCTCTTATCTATACACCTGTTTGGCCCACAAAACAGGTTACTGGACTAACAAGGAATCTATTTTGTTTTTCAGATTTCACACCCACAATGAGAAGAGCACATTATGATGGAATATGTGCGCGCACACGTGAATAATGCCATGGTGGCACGCTCCTATAAATCCCAGCACAGGAAGATCTAAAGCTCACCACTAGCCTGCACATACATACATACATACATACATACATACATACATACATACATACATGCATATCAAGATCCTAAGACTCAATCAGAGGAAGGATCAAAGAAAATAGAGAGGGTTAGCCGGGTGGTGGTGGCACACGCCTTTAATCCCAGCACTTGGGAGGCAGAGGCAGGCGGATCTTTGTGAGTTCGAGGCCAGCCTGGTCTACAAAGTGAGTCCAGGACAGCCAAGGAAACACAGAGAAACCCTGTCTCGAAAAACCAAAAAAAAAGAAAAAATAGAGAGGGTAGAGAAAGAGTAAATACTATCTAAGCACATTTGTAAATCTGTAAAAAAATGTTACAATGAAACCCATTACTTTGTACAAATAACAAATATTACTGTTTTTCCCCCCCAGACAAGGTTTCTCTGTGTGTCTCTGGTTGTCCTGAACTCACTTTGTAGACCAGACTAGCCTTGAACTCACAGAGATCTGCCTGCTCCTACCTCCCAAGTGCAGGCATTAAAATGCCCAGCAATTACAGACAGCTGTGAATCGCCATGTGGGTGCTGGGATTTGAACCCAGGTCCATTAGAAGAGCAGCCCGTCTTAATTTTTTTTTTAATATCACAAGGCCAGGCATCGTGAGTATATGCCTTTCATCACAGCACTCAGGAAACAGAAGTGGGTGGGTCTTTGTGTTTGAAGGCCGCCTGGCCTCAATAGCCAGCTCCAGGGCACTAAGGACTACATAGAAGGATTTTATTTAAAAACAAAACAAAACCACAAAGGACTCTTCTCCATTCTGCACTTCCACCTGAAAAACTCTTTATTAATCCTTCAAAATCAAATCTAAGTCTTGATTTACTTCCAAAAAATCTTCAATTTTTTTTTTAAATTCTCTAAATGGACATGTGAAGATTTTATATTTTCACTTTACATCACCACCAGGAACAGAAGCAGTGCTCAGCAGTCCACTCATTCACTCATGCTACTTCATGGATACTGCTGGTGATCAATATAACCTCAGAGCTGGACACTTTAACTTGGCCAGATGAAACACACAACACACATAAGTCAGAACAAGGAAATGCAAACGTAAAAGAACTGCAAAGATACATTAACAAATAAACATATAAAGTCAATTTACATGACATTACCATGGAAATTACAATCTCTAACCTTAATGTACCAGCACTTTGCCTTTTTTGGCCCATTCAATCTACATTATTTGAAACATGCAAATTCAACTGAGGTGAATGCAGCTTACACACAAAATTAAGAAATGAAGACCAGCCGGGCATGGTGGAGCACACTTTTAATCCCACAACTAGGGAGGCAGAGGCAGACTGATCTCTGTGAGTTCAAGGCCAGCCTGGTCTACAAAGTGAGTTCAGGACAGTCATGGATACACAGAGAAACCCTGTCCTGAAAAACCAAAGGAGGGAGTGAGGGAGGCAGGCAGGCAGACCAGCCTAGAAAAGCAGGAAGCCCTGCAAACCCTATCTCAGCTGTCTCTAAAAGAGTGTGACTCTAGAATGCTGGTCCTAGGAAGGCTGCAAGCTCCTACCTGCGTGATCTAGCACACAACATACTCACCAGCTCCCAACAGCACATCAAGCTCTCTAACCATAACTTCACATGCTTTCTCCCATCACTACCACTCACAAAGAACTCACACTACATCACTTCAATATAGAAACACACAGTCATCACTCGTCCCAACTCAAACAAGACCAAACTCTCAAGTTAGAAGCTTTCCTACCAGGTGCCATGGCACATGTCTTCAATGGCAGAAGTTGGATCTGAGTTTGAAGCCATCCTGCTCAATGAGCTCTAGCCCAGCTAGAACTACAAAGTGAGACCTTATCTCAATAATTTAAAAAAATAGCCGGGTGGTGGTGGCGCACACCTTTAGTCCCAGCACTTGGGAGGCAGAGGCAGGCGGATCTTTGTGAGTTCGAGGCCAGCCTGGTCTACAAAGTGAGTCCAGGACAGCCAAGGATACACAGAGAAACCCTGTCTCGAAAAACCAAAAAAAAAAAAAAATAATAATAATAATAATAATAATAATAATTTAAAAAAATAAGGGCTGGAGAGATGGCTCAGCGGTTAAGAGCACTGGCTGCTCTTCCAAAGGACCCGGGTTCAAATCCCAGCAACCACGTGGCAGTTCACAGCTGTCTGTAATGGCCGGGCGTGGTGGCGGACACCTTTAGTTCCACCAGAAAGAGGTGGATCTATGTGAGTTCAAGGCCAACCTGGTCTACAAAAGTTTGGAGGCTCCTTTGCTTGAAAACCAGCTGCAGCAATGCTGGATTATTAACATTTGGCTCTTCCTTTAAACAGACGCACAATGAGAGGATGAACTTGTACATCATCCATATATAATTCAAAACCCCCTACTTAAACCGCCGATTAGCCTTTTCACTCTGCAGACTGAAACAAAGACAGGGCGCTCCACAGAGCTTCCCTTGGCATGCCTCTACCTCCGACCCACCGCAGGGCTGAGGACTGCAAAATTCACCTTCCCTGATCCCCACTCTTCACAAATCAATCTAATAAATCAACACTGACTGAGTTCTTCCTTCAACCTCTTCCAATATATACCTGTATAATAATAATAATCACCTCAGAGAAACTTTCTCTAAAATGAGAAAATCTTCCCCCTCCTTGACAAAATTGTTGGAGAGAACTAGTTTTGGGTTTTGTTTTATTCTGTCCTGGTTTTTGGAGAGGGGTGCTTTTAAATGCAAATATTCACTTGTACAGTATTCCAGTCAGAGTGAGCACAGCATGGTTCCCCACTTCACTCTGACCACAGATTCTACAAACTGTGGAGTAAACATGGTACTGTTCCTTATCAATCAACAAAAGTAAAGTGACCAACAGCCCTTTCATACATATTTCAAAACAGATGTCTTCTGGAACCCAAACTTGTCTGTGGAATGAGACAAGACAACCTGTGGCAATGACAGTCTCTTACAGGAACAGTATTAGTCTCTTACTACACTCAATTTCAAACACATCAAAACATCTTAGTCAGGGGTAGTGGCTCATGTCTATAATCCCTGCACACAGGCGTCTAGGGAAGGCTGGGGCCAAATTGGGCTTCAAAGTGAGATCTTTTCTCAAACAAAAACTCTTTTGATGCCAATAGCCTAATAGCTCATGAGCATCAAATGACAAGAACAGTAGAGTACAAGTTGGAGGAACTGCTGAGATCCCAGGAACTGAGTGGTAGTCTAAAGAATTTATGCTAGCTTGTAAGACTGAAAAATTGAGCAATACCAACACTGCCCTAAAATGTTAGGCAGAAAAACCTGAAGCAGGGGTCCATCCAAGTATACTCAGTGGGTTTGGTAATGAATCTTCAAGACATGCAGTCTGGCAGAAAGCCTGAAATGTACCTAGCCACATATATTCACTGTCCCTTTACTCAACTGATCAACATAAGGAATAAAATGTATATGTATATGCCACCGTGTGCAGATGCCCAAAGAGGCCAGAGGAGGGTATACTCCCTTGGAGCTGAGGTTATGGCAGATATGTGGTGCTAGAGGAACAAGTCCATCTCTATGGGCCAGAATGTCTTTTATAAAACTTCAACTCATCTAATTCAATATGCTGGCAATGATCTTTGTCTCTCAACTGCCACAAATTCCTAGAAGGACAATTTGTACTGGTTTAGTGACTGTACTAAACCATTCATTAGCCTGGAAGGTGATACTATGAGCAGAATTTTTGTGCATAGTCACACATATCCTCCCAGCAATCCTGGCATCCCTAGGAAAAAGACAGGCTCTTCATCCTGAATATGAAGCAATTTTTTCTTGTTACAGCATAAGACAATGTTCTCTTTTAGTAGATGAAACTCAAAGAAAAAAAAAAAAAAAAAACAACAAAACTGGTACCCACTTCCTAGCAAGTAGCACACAAGAGACTGACTCCATGAGCTACAGCAGCAATGAAGAAAGTGTTCGCAAAAGGCTGTCTATTCTACAAAGCTGGAGAGGAGACGGGACTCAGATTCAAATGTGTGTGTACTAAGAGCTCAACCCTTCTTTCTAGACATGCCATGAGGTCCTGTTTCAGCTATTTATTCATATATAAAGAAAGAAATATTGATTGGTGGCACACACCTTTACTCCCAGCACTTGGGAGGCAGAGGCAGGCAGATCTCTGAGTTCCAGGCCAGCCTGGTCTACACAGAGAAGGCCAGGCAAGGCTACACAAAGAAACCCTGACTCGGAGGGGAGGGAAGGGGAGGGGAGAAGGGAAGACTGACTTAATTCTACTAAGTAAAGTGCTTATTGTGTAAGCAAAAGGACTTAAATTCTAATCTTGGGAGCTCACTGGCCAGTCAGTCTAGCCTACTGGTAAGCTCCAGGTTCAGCAAGAGACACTTGTCTCAATAAATAAGAGAGCAACAAATGAAGATTCCCAACACTGATTGATCTCTGGCTTCTACACACAATGCACCTGTGTATATGTCCCTCCCCCCCTCCGACTTAGAACACTTCCAACACTAACAACTAAGCAGGTATAGGACACTGCAACTCAAAATTATCACTACATATTTTATTTTAATAAAATTATCATGACTATCTGTGAATGAGAATTAATAAACAGGTAGTTGTTGAGCTGACAGACCTTTAAAAATAAGTTAAACAATACACGCCTTTAATCCAGCACTTGGGAGGCAGAGGCAGGGGAATTTCTGTAAGTTAGAGGCTAGCCCGGTCTACACAGAAGTAGGAAACCCTGTCTCAAAAAACCAAAAAAGAAAATCATGCTTTGCTACTAAATAAACCTATCTAATCTCTCTTAAGGTTATTAAACAAAATGCTGAATTTAATATACATTCATAAACTGGGGGGAAGTTGGCAGGTACATGTGGAAAGAGTATTTTCACATTTATACCTAAAGTAGCTACAATCCATGGACAGGGCTCAGTCAGTAAAGTTTCTGTTTTGTAAGCATGAGGACCTGAGTTTAATCCCCAGAACACATGGTTTTTTTTTGGGGGGGGGGTTTGTTGTTGTTTTTTGCTTTTTTTTTAAAGGCCTGGCATGGGAGCTGGAGAAATGGCTCAATTGTTAAGAGCACTAGCTGCTCTTCCAGGAGTACCAGGAAGAAAAACAGACTATCTTTTCATCATTGAACTAAAATGTAAACAAAGTTCATCTAGCAATGGCAGAAGGTATCTTTCTTTCCAAGAAACAAAGATGATACAAATCCTGTGATAACAAATATGAGAGAATCCACCCCCCCCCAAAATGCCTACACCCTTCAATCTATACAACAATGAAAAACTATTCCATGATCATCTTATTCACTCCCATGTTACTAAGTCAGCAGAACAAGCTGCCAACCTCTCTTCTCACTCACTTTCAGTATTTTCTCTCCTCTCACCTCATCCTTTCCCTTGCCTGGTGGACAAGTCACCCCTAAATCTTGCACCCCCAAATCTAACCTGTTTCCTAAGATTCCCACTGGTGATAGCTTTCCTAACCTGTGTCAAAAAAAGTAGTAAGGCAGGGTCACTTGCTGCCCTCTAGCTGGGCTCTCCTGGACTGTCCTTCCCACCAATGAAGCCGTAGCATGCTGCTGCTCTGCTGTCTCATCTTTGTACCTCCAGTTTTATAAGACATCATGGATCCCAGCTTCCAGTGACTACACCTTCGATGAACCTTCAGTGTCATCTACTTAATTTCCCATACATATCAGTGTTGGATAATGAAGTCTGTACCCAAGTATCCTAGTAATCTCATAGGTAGACAGAAAAGTTCCCAAGATACAACCAGGACATACAAGTCCATTGCAGTTCTATACACCAGTGACAATTTATACATCTACTAAAGTCAGAAAATGACAATGCCCGGGGCTGGGCGTGGAGGCGCATGCCTTTAATCCCAGCACTTGAGAGGCAGAGGCAGGTGGATCTCTGTGAGTTCGAGGCCAGCCTGGTCTACAAAGTGAGTCCAGGACAGCCAGGGCTGTTACACAGAGAAACCCTGTCTCAAGAAAACAAAACAAAACAAAACAAAACAAAAAAAGGAAAATGACAATACCCAAGAATAGACAGGCTACCAGCTACTGGAATATAGAATAAGCTCACATATAATATGCACACATATGTAGAAAGGACTTTGAAGTGTGCCAGCAAGAGCATACAACACCCGTACATCAAAAACAACCAACAATTAGACCAAAATTTTTTAAATTATTTTGGCAGCCTGGTGTGGTGCCACATACCTTTAATCCCAGCACTCAGGAGGCAGAGGCAGGCGGACCTCCTTGAGTTTGAGCCCAGCCTGGTCTACATAGGACAGGACAGCCAGTGCTACACAGAGAAACCTTGTCTTGAAAAACAAACGGGGGGGAGGGTCCCAAAAAATTTTTTTGAGAAAAGGTTTTTTCTCTCCCAATAATGCCTTGCCTGTACATTATGGCGCCTCACCACAGGAATCATCATCATTTACAGATGTTTGCAGAGTTCAAGCAGTACATATGGATGTTGGAGGATGAGGCAGATACCTTTTGGCCTCCAGGAAAACCAGAAAATATCTAGAATCTTTTACCTAACTTCTTTAAGGTTTGCTGATGGCTGAACCCAGACTGTGGAAGGAGGATGATGGATTCAGGAGTAGAAATAGATTGGCACTCTTATGTATAGAGTCAGGTAGGCCTTAAATATTAGCCTTGTTTCCTGTTGAATCAAGTTCCACAAATGAGGCTTTTATGGACATAGCCCAAGGACTATGTAGAATCCAAAAGATTGGCCATACTGAAATATTAAAGGGCTTTTTTCTTAGGCTAGGGAGTATATGAAAAGCATATGAAGCCAAGTTCAAACACCACCCCCAGTACTGCAAGGTCTGCAAGAATGAATTTCTAAGAGCTAGGTGTGGTTAGTACTCAGGAGACAAAGGCAGGCAGATCTCTGAATTCCAGGACAGCCAGGGCTATACAAGGAAATCTTGTCTCAAATACAAAAACAAACAAAAAAGAAATAATTTCTACCTTTGTGGCCTCTCTACCTATAGAAATCGTCAGACAGGTGCGTGTGTAAATCTGATTATTAAAGGTTTAAATATAAATGGTAAAAACATCAAACTTTACAAAGGTCTACAAAGTCATCTTATTATGGTCTTGATGAGAAAAAAATTTATTTTTTTCTTTCTTTCTTCCTTTTTTTGGTCAGGAGTGGATGGTAGGGATGGGGGCAAGGTCTCACTCTGTAGACCGGGCTGGCCTCAAACTTACAGAGATGTGTCTGCCTCTCCCTCCTAGGTGCTGGGATTAAAGGCGTGTGCCACCACCAAGGCATGGGAAATTTTTCTTAAGACAAGATGGGTCATGATCCACAAATCTGAAAGACTGTGTAGAAAACCTAGAATTTTTCTTCTTTCCAGCCAGGCTTGGTGGCGCACACCTTTAATGCCAGTGCTCAGGAGGCAAAAGCAGAGGCAAGCAGATCTCTGTGAGTTCAAGGTTAGCCTGGTCTGCAAAGTGAGTCCAGGACAGCCAAGGATACACAGAGAAACCCTGTCTCAAAAAACAAAAACAAAAAAAGAAAGAAAAAAGAAATCCAATTGCCAGCTATCAATGTTAACTGCTTCCTGCACTCTACCCCCATTAGGGGTTAAAGATTTACTTTGGTTCACAGCTTAGAAGGGGTTATAGTCCACCACAACAGGAAGACATAGCAGATCTGCTCAGTACAGGGCAAGAGCAATGTGTCAGAGGGTGCTCATTCCAGGAAGCAGAGCAACTGCATTCTTTCTATTTATCTCAAAGGCAACTAGCACAATGGAAAGTTATGATTATCAGTGTCACCTGAGCACTTAGGAGGAAGAGACAAGAGAACAAAAAGTTCTGGGCTAGCCAAGGCTATATATGAACTTTGAGGTGCTGATGGTGTTTTAAAATTATATGTACAATAATAATAAAGTTCTTTTCCTACCAACACCATGAAAGTTCTGGTGGATTACATCCTTGTTAATATAAACAAGAAATTTTTGGTGGGAGATACAGGTTTGGTTTGATGTATTCTTGTTTTGCTTTGGATTTTTGGGTATGGTCTCATTATGTAGCCCATGCTGGCTTCAAACTTATGATGCTCTTTCCTTAGCCTCCCAAGCTCTAGCACATAGCACAGTGAGGAAGTGGTGCGGGAAAGGCCATCTGAAACACATTACACAGAGACCACAACACATACCTTGAGATTCAGTCACATGGCCAAGCACAACCACACCACTAGCGAGGAACAGCACTTGTACACAAGACTAAAACTGTTCTAGACATATCTCTATGAAGTCTTAAATCATTGAAAATGTTTCTATTCCAAGTTGTCATGCATAATTCCAGCTAAAAGCTGAACTCAACAGAGATCAAGACACCACAAGATGAAGAGCTTCACCACCTCTGCACAAACTTCAAGAGTGAGTGACCGTATCTTGGGGACCGGGCCACTACTACTCCCAGATGGAGTGGGGGCAGAGAGGGCTTCTGGGGCTCCTTTCCCTCCCACAACACTGAGGGGGAGTGAGGTCAGGCAAGTGATGTGACAGCATCACCCTTCGCCTCCTGGGAGAGGGGGCAGGGAGGGCATCATCCCATTACTGTTAACCCCACAGTCTTTCTTCCATCAAGGTAAACAAAGAGAACCAGGGCAGAGTATGACATTTTAGGATTATATCTAAAACACAGAACCCAGAAACACCCCCCCACATCCTGTCTCCCTGGTTTCTTTTACAGTACGGAAGTTAAGAAGACAATGGGATGAGTCATATCAACAGCCTTCCTTCAAAAGGAATCCACTGTGCCGTTATTAAAAAAAAATGAACATCTTAAAGTATGAAATGGAAATGCTCCCACTGTGCCAGAGACAAGTGACAGTACAACTTTAAAAACAAAAAACATTGCCACACAATTATTTGAAAAAATTACAGACACAGAAGCCCAGTTTCTGCAATCTACGGGCAGGGCCCTCCCTGGTTAGGCTGTAGAAGCTGTCTCCACACAACAGGGCCTACATAAGACGAGAACCCACAGCTCACAACTGTCTGTAACTCCAGTTCTAGAGGATCCCACATCCTCACACAGGCATACATGCAAGCAAAACACCAATTCACATAAAATAAAAATAAATTTTAAAAATTAAAAAAAAATTTTAAGCATATGGGTTAGGCTTGATAGCGAATACCATTAATGCCATAACTCAAGAGGCAGAGGCAGGCAGATCTCTGTGAGTTCAAGGTTAGCCTGGTCTACTAAGTGAGTCCAGGACAACCATGGATAAACAGAGAAACCTTGTCTCAAAAACAAAAATACACCACCAGACGGTACCCATGAAGGGGCTGTGTTTGCTAGCATGCCTGTGCTAAACAAATGGAAAGTCTTTTCTTACTTTCTTTTAAAAAAAAAGTTTCCTGTACTATATTATACTTCTCTGAAGTAAGGTCCTAATATATTTATATTAATTTTCATTTCATTCTGAAGGAGCTACAGAAAATCTCAAAGCAGACTTTATTTATTAGAGAACACGCATACACGCATACACGCATGCGCCTTGGAAATAAGAGCTGGCCTCAAACTCATAATCTTTAGTCCCCAAAGCACTATGCAAGAGCCACCAAACCTAACTCACACATATTTTCTGTTTTGATATTTTGAAAATACAATAGCAGAACATATCCTACCACCCAGTAATTAATGCAATCTCATGGAAAAAGTATTTCAGAATATACAAACCCGATTCTAAGAAAATTAAATGAACCCTATATAATTAAACAGTGGTCACAGAGAAGCAACTCAAGGGTCCAGGCAATGCTACCCATTCACCAAATAGGAGATTTTCCTTTTTGTCTTTGGGAAAGACTTTTCTGGGATCATTCAAGATCTTAGCCTGACAGTTTATCTATCAGAAATTTTCAAAATAATTTACTATAATGTAAACTTTGAATTCAATATAGAAGGTAATGATCTTTGTACTGGAAGAAGAATCAAGATTAAGCATAATTAAGATCCTAGAAACAGGGATTGGGGATATGGCTGAATAGGTAAGAATGCTTGCTCTACAAGTGTGAGGACTGAGTTCAAATTCGCATGTCTTTAATTCCAGCACCAGGGAGATGAGGCAGGTGGATCTTTTTGAGTTCAAGGCCAACTTGGACTACAAAGTGAGTCCAGGACAGCCAAGTATACACAGAGAAACCCTGTCTCGAAACCCCCTCCCCCCAAAAAAAAAGTTTCCAGGAAAAAAGCTGGACATGGATGTGTATGCCTGTAACCCTAACATTGGGCAAAGAGACAGGTGGATCTCAAGAGCTTGCTGGCCAACCTAGCCAGGGTGGTGAGCTTGTCCATTCAAAACACACACACCTGTGCAAGTGTTAAATTTAAAATTAAAAATACCTTAGAGATATACATTTCTTTAAAAGTAATAAACATCAAGGGTGGGGAGATGGCTCAGCTAAAGCAACTGTTCAAAAAGCCTGATTGCCTGAATTGAGAACTCCAGAACCTACATAAAAGCCAGGTGCAGTAGCACAAGTATCTGTTAATCCCTGTACTCCTACAGAAAATGGGAGTTGACATTAGAATCTTTAGCTCCCAGGTCAGCTGAATTGGCTTATCTGAGGCTTTCCAACGAGGTACAAAGATGAAGGACACGTCCACAAACATAATAAATGTGGATCACCACTGTAAGAAGAGTCAGAGTGGATCACCACTGTAAGA
>CAJQZJ010004953.1:577086-588835 GCA_907164525.1 Lophiomys imhausi | reverse complement strand
CACTGTAAGAAGAGTCAGAGTGGATCACCCCTGTAAGAAGAGTCAGACGGGGCTGACATCGCAGGGAGTACAACTCAGAGTACAAAGGAGCACAAGAATGGCAAGTCTTTGTTTTTGGTTTTTCGAGACAGGGTTTCTCTGTGTAGCCCAAGTCTGTCCTGGACTTGCTTTGTAGACCAGGCTGGCCTCGAACTCACAAAGATCCGCCTACCGCTGCCTCCCAAGTGCTGGGATTAAAGGCGTGCGCCACCACCGCCCGGCGGCAAGTCTTTTTTGATTCAGGTAAGATGGCAACCCAAAAGATGTTGGTGCCTTGAAAAACATCCCACTTACTGTCTGTTTTCTCACCAAGGATTTCGACTAGCTAAACTGTGACGGTCTACAAGTGTGTGGTATGATGGAGGAGCAGAAAGTCGATCTGCAGGGTTCTTACATATCACCTTCAAACAGCTGTAGCTGCATGAAGAGGGCAGTGCACAGTGAACGGCTCAGCAGCTCCACAACAATCAGCAGGTCCAACCCTTAGGAAGTTCCCAGGCCGCTGAAGACTTGAAACATCCTGCCAGTTGACCCTCAAGTTGACCCTCTGCTGGCTGGAGGATCTTCAAGCACAAATTCCTTCAGACTCCTTTTTCAGTCTATCTTCCAGAGGTTTCTTTTTCTTCTTTTTAATTTTATTTAATGTACACTGTTGTTTGTTTGTTTATTTTCCGAGACAGGGTTTCTCTGTGTAGCCCTGGCTGTCCTGGACACACTTTGTAGACTAGGCTGGCCTTGAACTCGCAGAGATCCACCTGCTTCTGTCTCCCCACCCCCCCCAATGCTGGGATTAAAGGCATGTGCCACCACGCCTGGCTACACTGGTGTTTTGACTGCATATATCTGAATGAGCGTGTCAGATCCCCTGGAAGAGAAGTTACAGACAGTTGTGAGCTGCCATGTGGGTGCTGGGAATTAAACCCTGGTTCTCTGCAAGACCAGTCACAAGTCACTTTCATGAACCAGGAAATATTCAAGAGCCTCCTACAACATGTGCCATAATGTACAATCTACTTGTCAGTCTTTAACATCTACCTCTGAACTGTCATGGATTTCTGGTTCACAGGGTTATAACTATTTATTATACACAGCATACAATTTTTACTTTATTTAAAAAAAAAGTCATACCTGACAGGAAACCCTTCACAATTTCTTCCCAAACCAGGCCCTGAGGGGGAAAAAAATGTTTTTTTCTAGAAATGTTTCTATATCCAGTTTTCTCTAGACATAGTTTTTATCTGTCGAAAGCCAAAACAAATTGTTTTCTACAAACTAGACTGTAGCGCAGAAATTATTTTGCGCATCCAAGATTCATTGCCAAAAGAAGCTGCAAGTGGAGCTGGAGAGATGGCTCAGTAGGTTAAGAGCACTGGCTGCTCCTCCAGAGGACCTGGGTTCAATTTTCAGCACTCACATAGCAGGTCCTAAACATCTTGTCAGTCCAGTTCCAAGGAATCTGACATCCTCTTCTGGCCCCCAAGGATATCAAATACGTATGTGATACACATACATATACACAAAAAATAATTTAAAAAAAAAATAAAGAAGTTACAGGAACCTCAGAGAGGAAACTGTTGTCCCACAAAAGGCAGATAGTAGTTTAACCCTGCCCACCATCCACCCACCAGGAATTCCAGAGCATTACAAACTATCACAATAAGGCTCTTTCCTTGGCAGAAGAGAAGTTGGCACTGGGCTCCCTCCTCCAACCCTGCACTCGGATCCTGCAATTCCAAACCTTTACAGCAAGGTCAGAACTATTCCTCCCCTGGCTGTGCAGCTAAGAAGAAATGTTTTACTACAGGATTACCTCTGCCTCCTCTATAAATAAGTACAAAGGTTTCCTCTAAAGAGGAAAAAACAAGTTTAATGTAAAATATGTCAAATTAAACTTGCTCAGAATCAATAAAGATACACACAATCTAGTTCCTGTTCCCAAAACAACCATTACCTCCACCACACAGGCATAAATATAAATATATTTCACACCTGCCTGTCTGCCATGCATGGAAATTTCTTTCTTTTTCTTTTTTTTTTGGTTTTTTTCGAGACAGGGTTTCTCTGTGTATCCTTGGCTGTCCTGGACTCACTTTGTAGACCGGGCTGGCCTTGAACTCACAAAGATCCGCCTGCCTCTGCCTCCCAAGTGCTGGGATTAAAGGCGTGCGCCACCACCACCCAGCTGGAAATTTCTTTAAGCAATGCTTTTTTAAAAAAAAAATTTTTTTGTTTTTTTGTTTTGTTTTGTTTTTCGAGACAGGGTTTCTCTGTGTAACAGCTCTGGCTGTCCTGGACTCATTTCATAGACAAGTCTGGCCTCGAACTCATAGATGATTCCATTCTGCCTCTCAAATGCTGAGATTTTTGGTTTTTGATAATGCTAGAAAGTGAACCTGGGGCCTTAGGAATACTAGTCTAGTTTTTTACCTTTGAATTACAGCTCTAGTCTTTGAAAAAGAAGTTTCAAATTGTTAAGTACATAAAAGGATTATAAGCTTCTGCTAAAGTTATGTAAATACATATTTATAATTATAAGAACAGTTTAATAACTTTTTTGAGTTGTTCAATGAAGAAGATTTATATATTTGATATAGTTCTTGTGTAAACACCTCCCACACTGACCCATCTCACTATGTAGACCAGGCTGTCCTCAAACTCAGAGATCTGCCTGCCTCTGTTGGGATTAAAGGTGTGTGCCAATACACTCAGTTACGTGTGCTATTCTGGGTTTGTTTGTTTGTTTGTTTGTTTGTTTGTTTTTGCTTTTGTTTTTTTTTTGGGGGGAGGGGGTTGATGCAGATTTGAGACCTGGTTTCTCTGTGTAACCCTGGCTGTCCTGGAACTCACTCTGTAAACCAAGCTGGCCTCGAAATCAGAGATCTGCGTGTCTGCCTCCCAAGTGCTGGGATTAAAGGTGACCACCAAGATAGGTTAACTTTTCTTACACAAATAAAAATGAAGGTCCTTTTTTATACCAGTGCTGAATTGATGGAAAGCAAAACCACTTACACACGGGCACAATCCTTACACAAACTGTATCTCTTTCTGTCTGTCACACACACACACACACACACACACACACACACACACACACACTCTCTCCCTCCCTTTAAAAGACCTGCACTTCACCCCTAAGTGATGTCTCAAGGACATACCATCTTAGTGATCTCAGGAAAACTCAAAGCATATTGGAGAACTTCAGGAAGAACAAGCAGGGGCACCCTCTCACTCCTTATTTATATGCCACAGCAGGAACAGACTCCTGTGCTCACCCGTTCTAACACCAGCATTATGTCTATGCAGGACGTAAAGAAGACACAGCTAAGGCACTCTCCCCAAAAGATGCCAGCCTAGTGAAAGAAATCTTAACATCTCCACGCCTCTGTATATCTCCTTCAGCTTCTCAGTTCTTCTCTCAGTCTTACTTCCTGGGAAACCAGTGAACCAGTGTCTGACACAGAAAGAAACCAAGGTACATCCATTCCCTAACATTAGCTGCTGAACTCCCTATAGCAAGCAACCTTTGTCACAGTCACCCTTATAAATAGCAGGCACAGAATGTACAAAACTGAATGACTATATTTTTATGAAGGTTTAAAAAGAAACCACACAAAAAATAAAGGCTCAACCGAGAGACCGGCATGTAGTGTCAATCACTCTCTTCAAAACCTGAATTTAAAGGACAAGACAAAGCATACTGATGCCAGTGCACCAGGACTTCCCACAGAGGCAGCAGTTCCTACGTTGGCAGATTCAATGTCTTGGTGTACTACACATGACGGCATGTGCCTGTAGTGTCAGCTAATATCTAGAAGATGTGTCACTGGGCTGAAGAGATGGCTCAATGGTTAAAGCACCTGCAGAGTACATGGGTTCAATTCTCAGCACCCACAGTGTCTCCCGACCATTCCTTATCCAGTTTCAGGGGTTCCATTGTCATCTTCTGACCTCCACAGGCATTGCACACATGTGGTACACATACATGCATGTAGGCAAAACATCTACATACATAAAAAGGATAGAAAAATTTTAAATAAGAAATAAAGAAGAAGCTGAATTGTGAGAATTACTTGAGTATAGAGGTTTAAGACCAGCCTGGGCAACAACATACCAAGACATCATAAAAAATTATCTTAAGCAGAAGCAGTATAGTATCTGAACATGTCTCCACCATTTTTTTTAAGAAAGACTCCCTATATAGCCAAGGCTAGCTTCAAACTATCAATCCTCTGGCCTGCTCCATTATCTGTTTTGTAACTTAACCTTACTACATGTGTTATTAAAACTCTCCAAGATATTTTTGTTTTTTAATCTAAGGTGGGTTGAGAATGTAGTTTATAGGTAGTGTCTGTCTACCAAGCACAAGGCCCTATGCTCCATCTGAGAGGAAGTGGAAGAAGAAAGGGAAGAAAGGAGGAGATCTTACATAAAACATAAGTACAAAAAAAACCTAAGTACCTCTAAATAATCTTCAAGCAGGCATTATTAAAATCAGGCACCCAAGCATGGTGGCGCACGCCTTTAATCCCAGTATTCAGGAGGCAGAGGCAGATGGATCTCAGTGAGGAGGAAGCCAGCCTGGTCTACAAAACAAGTCCAGGAGGGTCAGGGCTATTCACAGCAAAAAACCCTGTCTCTAAAAAACAAGACAAAACAAACAAAATCAGGTACCTAAATGAACACATTTATGTAACATTTAAACCCAAAGCTATTTATGATGATCTACACAAGCCAAGAAATATTTTTGGAAGTAGGCAAAAGTATTGCTTAGAAAGCTAGAGGACACTTCTAAACCTACTTCTGGTGACCACTTACATGCTTTCAGAGAAATATAGGACTTGATGCAAAGTGATTGGATAAATAAAAATACCATCCTCAGCAGGGCGTGGTGGCACACGCCTTCAATCCCAGCACTGGGGAGGCAGAGTCAGTCGGATCTCTGTGAGTTTGAGGCCAGCCTGGTCTACAAAGAGAGTCCAGGACAGTCAGGGCTACACAGAGAAACCCTGTCTTAAAAAAAAAAAAAACAAAACAGCCGGGCGTTGGTGGCGCACACCTTTAATCCCAGCACTTGGGAGGCAGAGGTAGGCGGATCTCTGTGAGTTCGAGGCCAGCCTGGTCTACAAAGTGAGTCTAGGACAGCCAGAGCTGTTATACAGAGAAACCCTGTCTCGAAAAAATAAAAATAAAAAAAAACAAAACAACAACAACAAAAAAACCCATCCTCTTGGAGATCTTTTACATCTCAGAGACAAGAAGTTAACATGAGAGAAAAACTACAATCTTTTAACTACACCAAAATATCAATAAATCCTGTCCTCAAAGTAGTATCAGAAAATTCCAAAGCTTCAATTCTACAATAATGACCAACTGCCCTAAAACCTACCCAATACCACACACAAAGGTAGAAGAGTCAAAATTCATTAAAAAAGTCAAAATAAAACAGAAAGCACAGGGTTTATCAATCAAATAATAGTTACCTGCTCGTGCAGTCCTCAGTGTTACTAACATTAAGTCTGCTGTGGTCTCAAAAACCAAAGGCATAAAGTTCATAGATTAGAACTGTAACAATAGGAATGAAACAGGGAATGAGCCTCCAAAGGCTTCAGCTGGTCCCAGGATTTGATCTCATTCCACTTCAGTCTTTCACCTAAAACTTTTTTTATAGGCTTAATCTCTGCTATATGCCCCTGCTGTATATAACTGCAAAACATTTTGCTTAACCTGGCAACATCTAAAGCATTGTCATTTTCTATAGTGTGCACCTTTCAGAATCCTTCAGATGAGAGAAGAATCGCAGGGCTACCGTGGTCTCCTGAAAGCCCTCAAACAGTTTTTCATAAACAGTTTCTCTGTCCCTGTAATTGATATTCATCTCCTAAAGGCATGCTAGGCACAAGCATGAAGGAATCCAGCACTCAGATGCAAGCTAAGTGGGAGTAGATCTGAGGCCAATGCAGCTTATGGCAACACTGTACAGGCACAGGTTTACACAGTGTGTATATTGTAATCCCTGCTGTAACCAGTTGAACCAGGCGTAGTGGCTTATGCCTGAAATTCCAGTACTCAGGGGGCAGATCCAGACAGATCATTCCAAGTTCAAAACTAACTTGGTACATGTAAAAGACTGAAGAGAAAGAGAGGGAGTGAGTGAGGGGGAGGGAGTGAGAGGGAGGGAGGGGAGAAAAAGTGAGCCAGTGAGATGGCTTAGCAGGTAAAAGCTATTCCTGCTACTCCTGTCACAGCCTGAGTTAGAGTCCCCATAACCAATGGTGAAATAAAAAACCTATTTGAAATTGTGTGCACAAAGCATGCAGCCACACACACACAATGTAAAAAATAAAATATAAATTTTTTTTTTAATTTTGTTCCTAATGCTACCCTGGAAACTTGTGTATCCTTTCTCGGATCCCAAATGAATATCTAGCTGCTCAAAATAGGGTAGAAACACAATTGAGGGAGGAGTGTTAGAAAAAAAGATAAGCCTCCTCATACAAATGTATTGACCAACTGAGTAGGAAAGGCAGTTTCATGTAAGAGGGAACAGAAACACCTCTACTGTCGGAAAAGAGCCCAGGGTGGCCTTAATGATACTGAAGTCCTGCTTCTGGCCCTCAAACACTAGGATTCCAACTACGAGCCACCATGTCCAACTCAATAGCTTTTCTGTAAACAAAATCCAAATTTACCTCATATAAGGTAGTAAAACTTGCCATGGAAATAAGGTTATAGTGTGTATCCTCTACAGGCTAAATATACCAGCCCTCAGAGCTTAGTGCCATTAAAAACAAAATTTGAAAAACTTTAGAATTGTCTTCTCTGTACTGTGAGATCAACACCATTAGCATAATACACGAGGACTCTTGTTTGTTCTTCTCATCATAGGCCCAGGTTGTCTGGGACTCATGCAGAAAAGCTGCTCTTGAACTCAACAGAGACTCATCACCTTCTCTGCTTCCCAAGTACTAAGATTAAAGGCATGCACCACAGCCAGCTACTAAGAACTCCCTTCTGCAAGGAGGTCAAAGTGCTAGCACCTCAGCAGAGATTAGAACAGTGCCTCCAAACTGTAATATGAGGCAAATTCTTTACTGCCAACAATTCCAACTAAAATTATCACTCTGGGGCCAATAGGTTGCTCAGCCAGTCAAGGTGTTTGCCATACAAGCCTGGAGTTCAATAACTAGAACCCGCATAAAGGTAGGAGAGAATCAACCACAAAATTTTCCTCTAATCAATCAATCTCTCTCTCTCTCTCCCCCCCCCTCTCTCTCTCTCTCTCTCTCTCTCTCTCTCTCTCTCTCTCTCTGTGTGTGTGTGTGTGTGTGTGTGTGTGTGTGTGTGTGTGTGTAACCGGTAAGATGGCTGGTAACTTTGCCTGGTGTGGTAGCGCATTCTCCCAGCATTAGAAAGGTAGAAGTGCCAGGCGGTGGTGGCGCACGCCTTTAATCCCAGCACTTGGGAGGCAGAGGCAGGCGGATCTTTGTGAGTTCAAGGCCAGCCTGGTCTACAAAGCGAGTCCAGGACAGCCAGAGCTATTCAGAGAAACCCTGTCTTGAAAAACCAAAAAAAAAAAAAAAAGGA
The DNA here is from genome assembly GCA_907164525.1 of Lophiomys imhausi. Taxonomy (NCBI): domain Eukaryota; kingdom Metazoa; phylum Chordata; class Mammalia; order Rodentia; family Muridae; genus Lophiomys; species Lophiomys imhausi. Next base: position 581,212 of record CAJQZJ010004953.1, on the reverse strand, counting down.
AAAAGGAAAAAAAAAAGAAAGGTAGAAGTAAGCAGATCTGAGTTCAAGGCCAACTTTGATCTACAAATTGAGTTTCCAGCTCAACAAGGAATACTATCTCAAAATAAAATAAAGCTAACTTGGTTATTTATTTTGACACAGGAATCTGTTATCATTTACTACTCTGAAACAAAACAATGGCTTAGGGCTGGAAAAAAATGGCTCTCAAATTAAGACTATCTGTTGCTCTTGAAGAGAACCCAGGTTTGGTTTCCAGGACCAACATGGCAGCTAATAATCATCTGTAACTCCTCCCTCTTCTGACTTTATGGGCACATAGCATTACATTCATGCCAGCAAAACATTCATACACATAAAATAAATAAATCTTTCAAACCATATCATAGCTGGGCATGGCAGCACACACTTTTAATCCCAGCACTTGGGAGAAGGAGGCAGGTGGATCTCCCTGACTAAACAAAGTGAGTCCAGGACAGCTAGGGCTACACAGAGAAACCCTTTCTCAAAAGACCTAACAGAGACAGATATAACAGACACTGTTGTGTATTTTCAAGCTACAGACTAAGCATACCAACTGGGGATGGGGGGATTGAGGGGCAGGTACAAATAAAACTTTAATTTTTGTTTATTTAATTATTGGTTTTTCAAAACAGGGTTTCTCTGTGTGGCCCTGGCTTGTCCTGGAATTAGTTCTGCAGACCAAGCTGACCTTAAACTCAGAGAGATCCACTTGCCTCTGCCTCCCAAGTGCTGAGATTAGGGTCACCATGCCCAGCTAAACATCTTAAAATTAAATATACAAAGCATGATAAACATGGAGATAAGAACAGATGGTATACTAGTTTTTGAAGAAGAAAGAGACATAAATGAGGTCCCAGAAAGAAAAAATTAGCATCTCTTCTCAATCTACTGGCTGAAATCAAATGAAAAATTACCACTGAGGGTTATGGGTGCACCATCTGGGATACCAGCATTTGAGAGGCAGAGAGGGGAAGAGTACCATAGTTTGAGTCTAGGCTGACCTACATCTGAAGTTCTAGGACACCCGGAACTACATGGCGAGACTGTGTAATCATAAATTATAAACTGTGCTTATTAATACCTATTACCCAACAACCCAAACTCTTCTGAAAGAATACCCAGTCTCAGGTGCAGGTCCTTTGAGGGCAACTAGTCAGCAGTATGTCTACAGAAACACTGCAATAGAGGTCGTTCAGTGGTCACTTGGCTATCCTGCCAGCCACCACTTCCTTTCAGCTTGGGCTCAAGGCCTCCTCAGTCAGCTGCAACCTTGCCGGGGCCTTCTCTGCTCATCTGGGCCTTGCCACACCCTCACAGGACAGAGGCTGCACTCCTACCTCCCTTCAAAGTCTCCTCAGCCTCCTCAGGCTCAAGGTCTAGTTTCATAGCTGTGCAGTCAGTCAGTCTGCCTCAGCAGCTCAGCTTGGGGTCAGTCAGCATCTCCAGTCAGCCCAGTCATTTTCAGTCTTTTCTCTGAGCAAGTTCTATGTCAAGCTTCCTTGGCCACCCCAAGCTTGCTCTTTAAAGGTGCAAGCTTGGGCTGGCTAAAGGCAGGAGTCTCTCTCTATATCCTTTCTTGGACTGTGCCTCATGTTTCCTCGGCAGGTCTCATTTTACTTGTTGAGGCTTCTGACCCCATTTACTTACCACCTCAGGGCTGATGCTATCTATCTGCACCTCCATCTCTCCTGCTTCTTGCCTACAGGGTATGCCACAGGCAGTGCTCTGGGGTAACTGGTGGCTCGAGAGCTTTTTCTTTAGGGCCCTGGCCACACACTTCCTCAGGGTGCTCTCTCATGGTTGCCGTCCCTGCCTAGACCACACCTATACAGAGAGCCTTCTCATTGGTCCTTCCCAAGGTACATCTATTGTCCAGGACCGGGTGCACTGCTGGGTGCAAAGCTGATCTGCACGCCCCTTATGAGACTGTCCTTCAGAAGGCCCCACATATTCACTAAAGAAATCTAACTCTCGTTACAACTTTGTCTTTTAAATTTAAAAAATTAAAAATTTTTAAAGTTTAAAAAAAAATTAGAAAAAGAGGCCCAGGAGTGTATCTCAAATGGAAAAATATCTGCTTAGCATGATGGAAGCCTTAAACTCAACTCCCAGAACCCCATAAACCAGACCTGGTGAAACAGATCTCTATTCACAGTGCTTGGGAAATGGATGCAGAAGGATCAGAAGTTCAAGGTCATCCTTAGCATTGGATGCTAAGTATCCCAGCTTAGTATGCTTGAGACCCAATCTCAACAATAGAAACAAAAAACAAATAGAACAAAATTTTACGAACACCTAAACATACAAAGAAGTTGAGGGGTACAAAAATAAACTAAGGAAAGGGGCAAGTAAATGGTTTTACTGTACTTTGGGACAATTTAAGCCATCTTACATAATGTTTTAAATTTTTAAATAATTTTTTAAAATTGACCTATTTGTTTTATGTATATAATCTATGTACATATGTGTAGCATGTGCGTGGGAAGTACCCACAGAGATCAAAAAGGTTGTCAGATCCCCTGGAACTGGAGTTCCACATGATTGTCAGCCATCATGTAGGTACTGGATACTGAACTCAGGTCTTTTGCAAGAAGAGCAAGTTCTCTTAACCAAAGAGTCATCTTTCCAGTCCCCACATAAATTATTAGATGCAGTCTACAAAGAGATCAGAAATTTTCTTTCAATAAGCAATAGCAGCCAGACTTGATGGCACAGGCCTATAATACAACTATTTACAAGGCTGAGTCAGAACTGCAAATTCAAGACCTGCTGGAACTACAGAGTGAGTTCAAGGCCAGTCTATGAAGCCTACTGATGAGACCTCCTTGTCTTAAAATGAAAACTTGAAAAAACAGATGATGTACCTCAATAGTAGAGCACTTTGCTTAAAAGGACCCAAGGACTATTCCCCAGAAGGAAAAAAGTAAAAGTGGGAGAAGACTGGTGGGGGAGGGAAAGGGAATTAAGGGCCTATTTTTAAATGTTAACAATCATTTATCCTGTAGAGGAATAAACTTTCTATACTACTTTGTCAATCCAATCATAGATAGGAAAAGTAATACAAGCCATGGGAGGAAGACAGTAGAATTGAAAATGCAAAGACTGACTAAATCAAGAGAATTAAATGTGTTATCTGTCATGGTGTGACATTTTTCATTAATGAAAAGCTTTCATTCAAAAAGGAAGGAGGAGCCGGGCGTTGGTGGCGCACGCCTTTAATCCCAGCGCTTGGGAGGCAGAGGTAAGCGGATCTCTGTGAGTTCGAGGCCAGCCTGGTCTACAATGTGAGTCTAGGACAGCCAAGGATACACTGAGAAACCCTGTCTCGAAAAACCAAAAAAAAAAAAAAAAAAGGAAGGAGGCCAGCCAGCAAGCTGACTGAGTGGGTAATACTGTGCTGTGGTACTCTGATGGCCTGACTTTGATCCCAAACCCAAAACTTGGCTCCCTTCTGTGATCGGGCCACACCTACTCCAAGATGAGTAGAAGGAAGTATCAGCAAAAGTTTGGCAGCTCACACAGTCCATCCACAGAGAGACTTCCCTTAACAAGGTACATGAACTAACCCGAGAGCTGACAGTTGTCCAGATCTCCACACAAAGCATAGCAGCATGCAAACTTGCACTCACCCATACACAAAAATAACATATGAAGAAATCTTCAAAAAAAAAAAAAAAAAAAAAAAAGAGAGCAGAAGGATAGCTCTGCTGGCAAAAGTGGTGAGGGTTAGGGCTAAACTACAGAGCCCACAACAGTAGGAGTAGAAAGGCAACTCCTCTGACATCAACATATTCAAGTGCATACACAGACACTAACAATAATGAGTAAATTTTAATTAAAATAAAAAAGCAGAGCTGGAGAAATGGCTCAGTCAAAAATAAGTGCTTGCCACACAGACATGAATTCCTAAGTTCAACTCCCTCATTAAAAAGGCCAAGTGTGCAGCCGGGCGGTGGTGGCGCACGCCTTTAATCCCAGCACTTGGGAGGCAGAGGCAGGCGGATCTTTGTGAGTTTGAGGCCAGCCTGGTCTACAAAGCGAGTCCAGGACAGCCAGAGATATTTAGAGAAACCCTGTCTCGAAAAACCAAAAAAAAAAAAAAAAA
>CAJQZJ010004953.1:554537-576986 GCA_907164525.1 Lophiomys imhausi | reverse complement strand
AAAACAAAAAAAAAAAAAAAAAAAAGGCCAAGTGTGGGGCTGTAGAGATGGCTCAGTGGTTAAGAGCACTGACTGCTCTTCCAAAGGACCTGGGTTCAAATCCCAGCACCCATATAGCAGTTCACAGCTGTCTGTTAATTGCCAGGCGTGGTGGTGCAAACCTCTAATCCCAGCACTCGGGAGGCAGAGGCAGGTGGATTTCTGTAAGTTCAAGGCCAGCCTGGTCTACAGAAAGTCCAGACAGCCAGGGCGTTGTTCCCCAGAACTGTCTCAATAAACCAAAAAATAAAAACCAAAAACAGAAGCCAGGTGTGGCTGAAGGAGCAAAAACAGAAGAATCCCAGGACCCTACTAGTCAGACCTTACTTAGTCTTTTTGCTCAGTGGTGATCCCCAGATTCAATAAGATGAGACCTTATCTCAAAAAAAAAAAAAGGTAGAAAGCAGTAGATGAAATTTTCCACATACACACACATGTGTATATGTTCATCCACAATGCACATCCACACACACCACAAACACATACAACGAAAAAGTGCTTGCTGCAAGCCTCAATACCCAGGACCCACAAGGTCAAATTCTCCACTGACTTCTACACACAGGCCATGACAAAATCCTACCCATAAGTATACATACTAAGAGACATACAAAAAATAATGTAATAAAAATATTATTTTAAAGAGACTTTAAAGAGCCGGGCGGTGGTGGCGCACGCCTTTAATCCCAGCACTTGGGAGGCAGAGGCAGGCGGATCTCTGTGAGTTCGAGGCCAGCCTGGTCTACAAAGCAAGTCCAGGACAGACTTGGGCTGTTACACAGAGAAACCCTGTCTCAAAAAAACCAAAAAAAAAAAAAAGCCCTCAGCCAGAAGGAATATGAAAGTAGGATGGATATACAAGAGGGAATGAAGAACACTAAAAATGGAAAGAGTTCAGGTTTTCTGCCATTTTATCCCAAGCTACATTAACTATCTGTACCATATAATTCTAAGTTACCTAACTTTAAGTCTAGACTTTAAAATAAATTATGAAATCTATGGGTCTGAGAGCATAGCTCAGTGCCCATGCACACACACACATAATATCATCAGCTATAACTGCTAACACAAATTCAAGAAAAAATAAAACTACACTTTGAGGAAACTATGAAACTAAGTAAACAATGCTTACAGAAGTTTTACCACCTTGGAGAAAAAAAACCCATAGATAGGCTGATGGGAAATCCTTTTTTACAGTAACACACATGGCACAGATGGTTCAGTGGGAGAATTCTCACCACAAGGCCCAGGTTCAATTCCCAGCCCATCCAGAGGCCAGTCTCTTTGCCAAGGGGTGGTGGCAGTGGCACACACCTTTAATCTCAGTGCTCGAAAGGCAGAGGAAGGCATATTGCTGAGTTCAACAACAATCTGGTCTACAGAGTGAACTCCAGGACATCCAGGGTTATACAGAGAAACCCTGTATGGAAAAAACAACAACAAAAAGGAGTAATACGTTTATAACTGGGTGTACTGGAACCTTTAATCCCAATAGAGGCAGCAGATCTCTCAATTGGAGGCCAGACTGATAGATGGGGAAGAGGTAGTGCCCAATAACAAACTTCTCTTCCCTACCCCCAAACTTCTCTTTCAAAGACTAGAGCTATAATTTAGTGGTAAAAAACTTGACTAGCATTCCTAAGGCCCTAGATTCACTTTCCTGCATTTTCAAAAACCAAAATTCTTCTCTTTCATCTGGGTGGTAGTGGCATGTCTTTAATCTCAGCACTTAGGAGACAGAGGCAAAAGGATCTATGAGTTTGAGGCCAGCCTAGTTTACAGACCGAGTTCTAGGACAGCCAGGACTTTACAGAGAAATCCTGTCTCAAAAAAAAAAAAAAAAAACTAAACCCATTCTCTATCAAGCCTGTAATCCTATCTACTCAAGAGGCTTAGTGATAACTCCAAGTTCAAGGCAGGGGCAGGCGAATCTCTGAGTTTGAGGCCAGCCTGGTCTACAGAGAGAGTTCCAGCACAGCAAGGGCTACACAGAGAAACCCTGTCTCAGGAGGAAAAAAATTCTGACAATTAAAAATTGCACTAAATTCTTTTGAGGTAGGGTCTCAAGTATTCCATGCCTGTCTCAAACTCAGTAGGTAACTGAGGACTTCTGATGCTCTTGCCTCGATCTTCCAAGTGATTACAGGTGCACACCACCACACCCACTTTACAAGATGTTGTATATGGAACCCAGGGTTTTGTATGATAGGTAACCACACTCTAAGCCTCATCCCCAGCTCCTAAACTGTATTCAGTGCTAACAAAATCTGACTGACAGGTGTCGTGCTTACTGAGCACATTTGTGCTAATTCCTGCCCAAGAGCAGAGCTGAAGGGCTGCAGAAAAGCCTAAACTACTTACCATCTGGTCTTTTGTAGAAAACTTGAGAATTATGAGTAAGAGGCTATATTAAAAGGGGAAGGGGTAAACTATAACAAAAAGCGATGAAATTTCAGACAGAAAAGTCTGAGTTTCCATAAAACCCTAAAATGTTTATCAATAAATGGTGATGAATCAAACAGGTATGAATTCTCTTCTCAACACAAAATGCCACATGATATAGAACATAAATCAAAAAACATTTATTAATAAAGTCAGTAGATCTGTGGCTACTCAGACACACCTCCTGTTCACATAAGTCCTGGGCCTGCTTCCAACCACAGAGGACTTCTGGCCTAACCTGTAGATAAAACCTGCTCTGCTAGTACTACACCACTGAAAGAATTAAAAAAAAAAAAAAATTGTTCTTCTCAAAGTTCTGTAAGCACATGAATCAGACCCACTACATTAGATCTTCTAGGAAAAGAACCTATTAACTCTTCAATAGTTACAACTCACTGTCTCAAATACCATTAGGGCAGCTGGGTGTGGTGGTCCACACCTTTACTCCCAGCACTCAGGAGGCCGAGGCAGGCAGATCTCTGTAAATTCAAGGCCAGCCTGGTCTACAAAGTGAGTCCAGGACAGCCAGGACTGTTACACAGAGAAACCCTGTCTTGAAAAAGAAAAAACAAAAACAAAAAAAACCAATATGGCAATCACATAGGGGGCCAAGAGAACAAGACAACATTACACTAGCATAAATTAAGTGGGATACAAGAGAAGTTGCAGCAGGAGCCAGGTGTGGCAGTTATTTCTAAACTCAGCACCTAGAAAGCTGGGGTAGGAAGACCATAAATTCCAGGCCAGACTAGGCTGCACATAATAAGTTCCACACCATAGAGTACTACAAATGTTCCAGGCTTTTAGGAAAATTAACTACAAGATATCTATTGCACTTTAGAGATGGTGAAGGACAGAAGTGGGCTCAGGCTCTCGGGTCTCCATTTGTTCTAGAAATCACATACTTTATGTGGAACTTAACAACCCTGCTCACACTCTATAGAAGAAAAACATTACTTGGGGAAAAAAGAAAATCTACTTTTTAAAAAAGCCACCACCCGGGCCTGATGGCACAGGCCTTTATTCCCAGCACTTGGGGGGCAGATTCATGTAGATCTTGATGAGTTCAGGGCTACCTTGGTCTACAAAGTGAGTCCAGGACAGCCAGGAATACGCAAAGAAACCCTGTCTCAAAAAAACAAAAACAAAAAAAAAAAGTTTAAGTAGTTATAAGCTAAGAATGTAACTAAATGACAGAGTGTTCATGTGACATGCACAACACTCTGGATTCACCCACCCCCATTAAATGATGTTCTAGGTTCAATCTCTTCAAAAAAAAAAAAAAATGTAGCTCTGGGAAGGTGGCTACTATCTGTAATCTCAGCATCTGGCAAGACAATTACCATGAGTCTGAGGACAGCTTTGGGCAGATGAGTGGGACCTTACGAGAGAAGGGGGGGGGGACTTACAGGTAAACATTGGCCCAAAACTAAAGATCTGAATTGGCTCCCTTGATCCAAGATGGTGGAAGGAAAGACATTACTTCCCCTCCCCACGTTGTCCCCAGTATGCTTGCTCGCTCTCTCTCTCTCTCTCTCACACACACACACTAAAAAATCTGTTTAAAAGTCTATTAAACATTAAGAACTAACAAGGACAAGCTGTGCGTAGTATCCAACGCCTTTAATGCCAACACTTGGGAGGCAGAGGCAGGTAGATCTGTATGAGTTCAAGAATAGTCTGGTCTACAAAGTGAGTCCAGGACAGCCAGGCATACATAAGGAAACCTTGTCTCGAAAAAACAAAACAAAACAAAAAAAAAAAAAAGAAAGAAAAGAATGAACAAGGGCAAAAAGAAAACCCATCCATATTTCACAGGACCTTTGTTTACACTTTTTTGTTTGTTCATTTGTTTGTAAGAGATAGTGTCTTGTATGTAGCCAAGGACAATTTCTGATCCACATAATAAGTGGTGGAGAGTATGCATCAGCACTACACCTAGTGTAGTGAATCCATCCCAAGGCATTGTGACAGGTGAGCAATACTTGGACCAGCATGTTTAATGCTTGAATGTTTTGGGGGCTAGAGAGATGGCTCAGCAGTTAAGAGCACTGGATGTTCTTCCAAAGGACGCGAGTTCAAATCCCAGCACCCACATGGCAGTTCACAGCTGTCTGTAATTGCCAGGCGTGGTGGCGAACGCCTTTAATCGAAGCACTCGGGAGGCAGAGGCAAGAGGATCTCTGCGAATTCAAGACCAGCCTGGTCTACAAAGTGAGCCCACGACAGCCAGGGTTACACAGAGAAACCCTGTCTGGAAAAACAAAAACAACAAAAAAACACTTGAATGTTTTAAGACTAATGTAGCTATGTTTAAAATGAAATGACCTTAGGCCCTGCTTGGTGGCTTGTGACTTTGGATCAGGAGTCCCAGCCAGCCTTGGGTACTCATTAAGTCCCAGTCTCAAAAAGCTGGCAAAAGCCAGACATGGTGGTGCATGCCTTAATCCCATCACTCAAGCAAGATGCAGAGGCAGGAGGATTTCTGTGAGCTCGAGTCCAGCCTGGTCTATACAGCAAGTCCAGGACAGTCAGGGCTCTGTGACACAGAGAAACCCTGTCTCAAAAAAAGCTGACAAAAATCTCTATAATAGGGACTAAAATTCACTGAATATATGTAAGACCAACAGATAGAAACTCATCCAAGGCTTTTATGATACTATATACAGTTCAAGAAACTAAGATATATAGGGGTTAGGAATGTAGCACATTGGTACACTCTCCCTTATAACAAAGGCAAAAGTTAAGTTGTCTGTGGCTGTAAGAACAAGACTATGCTCATGGTACAAACTCCTGTTCTCTAATCTTTACCTGCAATATGACCACTACTCCTCCATGTGAGGTTCAAGAAAGAGTGCATTTCACACTTCTTAAAAACTAAACTGACTTGAACCAGTAATATGAGATCAAAATTAGGCTCCAGATTTCCAAATGCTCTACTGTTCCTAGGGGCTCAGAGGATAAGATGTTAGATGGGTAATATATCATTACTTAGTGACTTTTCCTTATTTTTGAAGGCAGAGTCTATGTAGCCCCAGCTAGCCTTGAATTCCCTGTTAAACCAGAATGACCCACAACTCACTAATATCTACTGGTCTCTGCCCCCAAAGTGCTGGGATGAAAGGCATGTGCCACCACAACAGGCCTACGTGGGTTTTCAAATTCTGCAGGGTAACACACTACTATGATCCCAACACTTAACATTCTGCCTCCAAGCCAGGCGTGATGGTACACACCTGCAATCCCAGCACTCAGGAGGCAGAGGCAGGCGGATCTCTGTTACACAGAGAAACCCTGTCTGGGGGAAAACCAAAATAGATTCTGCCTCCAGGAACTGTTGAGGTGGCTCTGGACCCAGGTTCAACAGATAGCAGCATCCACATAGCAGATCACAGCCATCCATAATTCCAGTCCCAGAAGATCTGACTTGTGTAGAGAGCTGCGATGTGCCGCGCCTTAAAGATGGCGCCGGTTTCCGCCTTCCACCAGCCCGACGGTGAGCGCTCTCAGTGGTAAACAAGTCCATATTTGGCAAAGACCGCTGATCTGGCTTGCTTCCGCATACATGGGCCTCTAAGATAGCACCACGTGGCTTTACTTGATTGGCTGTTCATTTAGTATTTAGCCTGTGGGTTGGGTCTGCCCGGGCATTCGGAAGACTGTTTTCAAGGGACCTGAATAAACTGCTGGAGAAGAGCTTTTGTGAGTTGCGTCATCCTTGCTGGTCGAGGGGGACGTGACAGACGTGTCTTCTAGTTTCCCCTGGCACCAGGCACATATGTGGTGCATACATGCAGCCAAAGCACCCCTTTTCAAAAATAAAAAGGGGGGGGAACCTTAAAAATTAATTTATGAAAAACAACATAATCCACAATATTTCCAAATTAAAAGAAAAGAACACACTCTGTAGACAAGCAAGAATATCTCAAAGACCAATTAGCACTATTTTAGGGAGACTACATCTTTTAAAAAGGGGGAAAAGGAGTAGGGGAAGGAGTAACTCAAACATAATTTTTTGAAATGAAAGTCACTGACAATCCCTTTAAAAATTTAAGGGGAAATAAATAAATAAATAGTAGATAATAAAAATATAAAATAAAATGATTATAAATATAAATATTTAAATAAGTATATTAAAATTAAGTCACTGAAAATTCCTTTTTAAAAATTCCTTTAAAAAACTTCCTCGGGCTGGAGAGATGGCTCAGCCGTTAAAGGCTAGGCTCACAACCAAATATATAAGAGTTCGGTTCCCAGCACCCACGGCTGTCTCTCCAGCCACCTTTTATATGCCGGGCGGTGGTGGTGCACGCCTTTAATCCCAGCACTTGGGAGGCAGAGGCAGGCGGATCTTTGTGAGTTCGAGGCCAGCCTGGTCTACAAAGCGAGTCCAGGACAGCCAGAGATATTCAGAGAAACCCTGTCTCGAAAAACCAAAAAAAAAAAAAAAAAACTTCCTCATAAAGCATGCCAAGAATTGGCTATAATAAACAACACAGTCACTGATGAAAAATGAAAATCTCCACCCTTTGGTTTTAAAAAAAAAAAAAAAAGGCCTCAGATATCCGCAGCCATTACTTCAAAGCACCGCACCAGGTTTTGAGCAACACAATTATACCAAATGAACAGAAATAAGAGGTTTTAAAATTGAAAGGAAGAGAGGTAAAATTGACAGTCCTTGTTATCTATATAGAGATCAAGTGAAGGCCAGGCAAAGGAGTGGTGGACTTCTGTCAGCGTACCATTCATGCTGAGGGATAGAAGGATCTGGAGTTCAAGATCAACCTGAACTATACAGCAAGAACTTGGGGGGTTACGGGGAGAGTAACTACAACCTATATAAAAAGTTTAAAGAGCCGGGCAGTGGTGGCGCACGCCTTTAATCCCAGCACTTGGGAGGCAGAGGCAGGCGGATCTCTGTGAGTTCAAGGCCAGCCTGGTCTACAAAGTGAGTCCAGGACAGCCAGGGCTACACAGAGAAACCCTGTCTCGAAAAAAAAAAAAAAAAAAAGTTTAAAGGACAGGCAAGATAGCTCAGCTAGCTAGTAAAGCTGTTTGCCTCCAAGATTGATTGAGTTTAAGTACCAAGTACCAGAACACACACACACAAGAGGATAGAATCAATCAATTCCCACACGTTGTCATGTGTCTTCATGCCTGACCATCAATGAATGAAAAGATACACTCTATTCGAGGGTTGTAAACTCAATCTTAGGAGGCCTATACCAGGCTGGAGAGAAGACTTGGTGGTTAAGAGTGCCAACTGCTCTTGGTGAGTAACCAAGTTCGGTTTCCAGTAATTCGGGCAGCCTACAACTGTCTAAAATTCCAGCTTGGGGCTTAGAAGCACTAGCTGCTCTCGGAGAAGACTCTAATTTAGTACACAATACCTACATGGTAGTTCACAACCACATGTAACTCTAGTTCCAGGGACCCAAACCCAGCCTTGAGCCTCTGAGAACACTAAGCACATATATAGTGCACGCATACATGTGTGTGCACACAAGCAAGCAAAACTCATACATATAAAAATCTCTTTTTAAAAATGGGACTAGATGGGGCTGGTGAGATGGCTCAGTAGTTAACAGCTCTGTTTGTTCTTCCAGAGGACCAAGGTTCAATTCCCAGCACCCACATGACAGCTCACAACTAACTGTAACTCCAAGATTTGACACCCTCACACAGACATACTTGCAGGCAGAACATCAATGCACATAAAATAAAAATAAAATAAAAATGGGGTTAGGAAGTTGTCTCACTGGAAAAAGTGTTCTTGCTGTGCAAGCATGAGGGTTGGAGTTCAGATACCCAAACTCCACCATAAAAGACAGGCATATGTGGCCATGCAGAAGCAGAGACAAGGGGAACACGGACAGGTGAGGCAAGCAAACTTAGCTCAAGTTTAGTAAGAAATCCTGCCTCAATAAAGTGGAACCCACACATTCAAACACACATGTACACTTAGACATAATGGACAGCGTCTTACAAGTCATCATGAGAGACTGAATTTCATAAAAGCCAAGAGATTGAATCATCACCAATCCTAAAAATTCCTTGCAACTGCAGTGGTACCACTTGCTTTTCAGAAGTAAAATGGCTACAGTGAGGCCAATGTTCAAATTTTCTAAGACGTTATAAAGTCCCTTATGCTATCAAGAAAATTGTGCCAGAAAAAAACTAGCAGCTTATAGCAACTTTGGTTCTTTTAGTGGATTTAACTCTCACTTATGTGAGGTAAACATTCCCCTTCAAGTTGATACCCAGCTTATGAATACAATATTTCTATCATAACAGCATTCTAAATAAAATAGAAATTCTAGAAAGTTGAAATTAAGGCAAACAATTTCATGCATTTTGAGACCTGTAAACAGTGAAAAATCTGTAGCTTTTTTCTTTTTTTACATTTATTTTGTGTGTTTGTGTGTCACAGAGACAATGAGACAAAAACAGTCAGAAAAAACCTGAAGAAGCAGTTCTCTCCTCCAGAACAGAGGCTCTAGGGATCACCAGGCTTGCTACAAATTGCTTTACTTGCTGAGTCATGATCACTGATCCTGAAGTCTTAATTTTAAACTTGATACAAGAATTCCAAATCAGATTCAAGATTCCCAGGAGATAATATGTTGGTATATTTGCAGCTCCATTGCAGTCAACATGTTACCTACCGACTTCCACTTAAGCGCTTTGGCCATTTCCGGTCACTGTCTAAGGTCCTCTCTTCCCCAAAGCTAACACCCTCCACTTGGTAATCAGGCCTTACTCATGTCATCAGATTTTTGGCAACACCTCAGGTTCAAGGAAGAAACAGAGTAAAGTTAAAACCAAAACATGTGATAAGATTAAGAAGAACTCAAAGAATTGCAACTGCAACTACTTCCATCAAACCAGACACACACTAATTTATCAAATACAAATGTCAAAATAGCCCACTAGTTCCATGTTACCTTCTTTTACTTTTACAATTAAAAGTTTTTTTTTTTAAAAATCAAGTCTTTTTTTTAAAGATTTATTTTTATGAGCTAGACAGATGATGGCTCAGCAGTTAAGAGCACATTGGCTGCTGCTCTTCCAGAAGACCCTGGCTTCATCCTAAGCACCTACGCAGAGGCTCACAACCGTCTCTAACTCCCAACTCCCTCCCAGGGAACCCTCTTCTTGACTCCCTAGGCACCAGGCACAGAAGTGCACAGAGATACATGCAGGCAAAACACTCATGCTTGTAAGGCCAATAAATCATTTTCAAAGATTCATTTCTATTATTTTAATTATGGATAGGTGTGTGTATCTGCATGCGGGTATGTGCACAATGAATGCAGGCACCCAAAGAGACCAGAGACATACAATCTCCCAGCTGGAGTGTAGCTGGCATTTGCTACTTTGTGGGTTCTTATTATTTCCACTCTGCTCTTCCCCACCACCCCCACCCCCGACAGGATTTCTCTCTGTAACAGTTCTGACTGTCCTGGAACTCTCACTCTGTAGATCAGGCTGGCCTTGAACTCACAGAGATTCACCTGCCCACCTGCCTCTGCCTGTATTTGTTTGTTTGTTCAGGTTTCTCAAGACAGGGTTTCTCTGTGTAGCCCTGGCTGTACTGGAACTCACTCCGAAGATTGGAACTCAAAGATCTGCCTGCCTCTGCCTCTCAAGTGCTAGGATTAAAGGCGTTCTCCGCCACACCCGGCCTTTCTGGTTTTTTGTTTTGTTTTGTTTTTTTAAGAAACCAAAATTACAAAATTCTCACTACACTGGAGTTTTGATGGCTGTGAGCCAACTGAGGTGGACACTGGGATCCAAACTTGGGTGGACTAGAGTTGCAGCAAGTGGTCTTACGCCATCTCTCAGCACCAAATTAATTTATTTTTATGTGTATGGGCATTTTGCCTGCATATATCTGAAGGCCAAAAAAGTTCATCACATCCCCTGAAAACTGAGGTTATATATAGATGACTGTGAACAACCATGTGACTGCTGGGGTCTTAACTCAGGTCCTCTGAAAGAATAGCTCTTAAACCACTGAGCTATCTCTCCAGTCCATGGTCATTTTCTTTATTACTGATTACAAACTTGAAAGGTGCTCAACGATATTAAAGTGATTTTCCCAACAGGGCATCACATAATTATGATTGTTATGTGAGACACTTTTTTTTTTTTGCTTAAAAGGGTCAGAAACTAGTCTGGGAAGGATAAAGTATATTTATCTTAGTTCATTTTAATTGTCAACCTGACTGTACTAACAACACCTATACTAGTGTACACTTCTGGGTGTATCTCTGGGTGTGTATCTTCCAGGAAAAGATAATTAGAGGAGAAACCCCCACATCCCTGAATATGGGCAGCACCAACTCAAAGGCTGGGGGTTTGAGTGGAACAGCAGGGAAAAGGTAGACTGTCACCCCACTAGAGCATCATGCAGACTTGTTCTTCCCCTGCTCTCTTCCCCCTCCCTCATCTTCTACTTCCAGGCCACCATAAAATAAGCTACCCTGCTCTGTCATACATACTTCCTATAATGACAGACTGAAACTGAGAGCCAAAATCTTTACTGTCTCAAGGTGTTTCACTCAGATATTTTGTGACAAAAAAAAAACAAAACACCAAACCTAACATAAAAAAAGGAAAAGGATAATTATGAAGGGAGCAAAGGAAAAGGAGGGAATAGTATTCTTTTATTTTGGGGGAGGGAGCAGTTTCTCTATGCAGCCCTGGGTGTCCGGGAGCTCACTGTAGACAAGACTGGTCTTAAACTCACAGAGATCAGATCTGCCTATCTCTGCATCCCAAGTGCCAGGAGTAAAGCCACCATACCCAGCTAGTACTCGCTCTTTATTGTGAATTACAAATAGGCAAAATTTACCAAACTGTACGTACATTAATATGTCTATCTCCAATACACTGGGACCAAACAGAAAAACCTAATGAGGAAAAAAATAGCAGTAACCAGATGTCAAAACTGTCAAGAAAGAAAAAACAAAGAGCCGGGCGGTGGTGGCGCAGAGGCAGGCGGATCTTTGTGAGTTCGAGGCCAGCCTGGTCTACAAAGCGAGTCCAGGACAGCCAGAGATATTCAGAGAAACCCTGTCTCGAAAAACCGAAAAAAAAAAAAAGAAAAAACAAAGAGGAAGGAATACATAAGCATTGCCCCTTAGCACTTACACCAATAACTCTAATAGAAGCTTTGACAGTGATTAGCTCATTAACACACACACACTTTAAAACAATTTAAAAAAAAAATAGATGTAGCACTGGGCAGGCGAGTCTCTTGTGAGTTCAAGGCCAGCCTGGTCTAAAAAGCGAGTCCAGGATAGTCAGAGCTTGTTACACAGAGAAACCCGGTCTTGAGGGAAAAAAAAAAAGAGAGAGAGAGAAAAAATGTAAAAGGCTGACCTTGTAGCTTAGCTGTTAAGAGCATTTGCCTAGCTTGTACAAAAATAGGGTCTAATCCAGAACATTTCATCAACTGAATGGTGGCATATGCCTGTAAGGGGTAGAGAAAGGGAGATAAAGTCATCCTCTGCTTCATAGCAAGTTTGAGACCAACCTTTGATAAATTAAAAATCTATCCCTCAGAAGAAAAAAAAATGTAGCAAATATAACCCCCATGTTTACAAATTAATGGTGGTCACAGCTGGTAGGTAAAATTAAAATCCTATTTCGAGGCTATACTTCAGCTGGAGCACTCAGGACATCGAGGATTCATATGGTTACAGTGAAAAAAAAAAAAGTGACAAAAAATATATATGGATTGAAGTTAAGGATTTCTTTCTTTTCTTTGTCTCTCTCTTTAATAAAGATTATTTTGTTTATATTGTTAGAAACTTAAGATTATTTATTGATGCAAGTTTAAAAATGTTTTGTATATAATAGAAAATTAAGTTTATTGATAAGAATTTAAAATCATTTTGTTTGCATGTCTTTTGACTGTCAAAAGATGCAAATATAACTATGTATTGTGAGAAATTTAAGGTTATTTTAACTCTTGCTTTAATGTAAATTGAGGAAAATTTAAAGTTATTGTTTATGTATTATACATAAACAATTTATTTACATTTTTTTTTTTTTTTTGGTTTTTCGAGACAGGGTTTCTCTGTGTAACAGCCCTGGCTGTCCTGGACTCGCTTTGTAGACCAGGCTGGCCTCGAACTCACAGAGATCCGCCTGCCTCTGCCTCCCGAGTGCTGGGATTAAAGGCGTGCGCCACCACTGCCCGGCTTACATTGTATATGTAGTTATGATTGTAGATTTATTTTTTATTTTACAAGAAGGGGGATATGTAGGAAGTTAGATTAATATAAATTAGATTTAGTAAATATCTAGGTTTCTGATACAGTCTCTTAATCCGGGGCATGAAGATCAACTTGGTTGTGTGTAGGGAGTTAGAATAATTAAATTAGATTTAGAAAATATATAGGGGTATCTGATACAGTCTCTTAATTAGGGGCATGAAGATCAACTTGGCTGTGAGCAAATTAGCTTATCAGCTTGTGGAAAAAGAAGAATGAAGTCAGGTGAAAACAGGAAACAAACAGGAAAGACTTAATGGACTTAAGAAACAAAGTATCTGGCCTGACATTGTTTTCAGCTGCTGTGGGCGGAGCCCAAATTCAGCTGAAACAGAGTTCCTCCTATTTAAGGACAGTGCATGGAGCCCCAGGAGGAGAAGAGGCCCAGATGCTAGAGAGCTAGGAGAGTCCTGCTGGAGAAATTGCTGGTGAACTGATGGCCAGATTTCCCTGAGGCAAAAAGAAGCTGGTGAGCAGAGGAAGCCTTAGCAAGACAGCAAAAGGCCAAGGACTAAACCCTGTGGCTCAGCTTTTGCCTAGAGGGGTTTGATCTGCCCGAACAGTGGCCTAAAGGAAACTGTGGCTGGCTTTAAGGACTCTGAGTGGCAGAGTTGTTGATGCAAGGGGCTGGGGTCTCCCAGAGAGAAGAAAGCATTAAGCCTTATTTAAGGTGAGACTGCCATAGCCAACTTACCCTGACGAACCTACATCTGAGATATTACAGAAAAAGGGACTGTTAAATGTGTTAAAGAATCTACAACAAAGACTGTGTTCCTGACAACTGAGGACCTGCCCCAGAGACTGTATCCTTCTAAAAGGTTAGGAAAATAATTATTAATAGGATTAGTGGTTAGGTTAAAAGGGTTGTAAGAATTTATAGGGTTAATAGTTAAGAAATTGTTGGTATTTGTTATAAGTGAATATAGTAATAAATAAATAAATGTTAAATAATAATTAAAAACGTCGGTTACAGCTGTGGGCAATTAGCTTATCAGCTATGGACTAAAAACAAGGATGAAGTCACGTGAAACGAGGGGGAATCTCTATGGACTAAAAACAAGGTTGAAGCCAGGTGAAACAAGGAAAGACTTTATGACCTGGCACTCCAACCTTTACAGTTCCATTCATTATATCCATTCATCGCAAATGACAAATTCATATGCCATTCATCGCAAACAACAAACAATCACAACACATAACATATGACAACAAAAAATTTTCATTCCACCTCCTGGGAATGAAGTTGAAAATATTTTTTGGGCACCCTTTAAAAATTGAGATATTGGCCAATTCCTAGGATTCCCTATAGCTTTTTGTTGTCCAATCTCAATATATATTATCAATCATTTTGGGCTAGCCCTTTTTAAAGTTGATTTTCATGCTCTTTTTTTTTTTAAAAATTAGTAATTGAAGCAGTCTGTTAGGCTGAATCATTTGGCCTATTTGTCTTGATATTGTCATTCAGACTTTGGCTCTGAAAATAATTTTTTTCTAAGTTTGAGAAGAAAGGCATAGATTAATTTTGTAAGTCCATTTGAAGCATAAACTCCATCAATGCTAAATTAAAGAATGGAATATTATGAACATCAGACAGTTCTTACCATACAAAGACATTTATGTCTCAGCTAATAAGATGCTCTCCTTAGCCAGGCGGTGGTGGCGCACGCCTTTAATCCCAGCACTTGGGAGGCAGAGGCAGGCGGATCTCTGTGAGTTCGAGGCCAGCCTGGTCTACAAAGCGAGTCCAGGACAGCCAGAGCTGTTATACAGAGAAACCCTGTCTCAAAAAAACCAAAAAAAAAAAAAAGATGCTCTCCTTGGTCAGATCTATTCTTTATAAATTTTGTTGGTAACCACATTTTCTCATTTCCTGTAAATACATATGCATATCCATGCCCCCATCTTAAAACTAGTGCACGCCTTTAATCCCAGGCAGAGACAGGCGGATCTCTGTAAGTCCAGGACAGCCAGAGAAACCCTGTCTCGAAAAACAAACAAACAAAAAAGAAACTTATCTCTAGATACTGTCTGTAGAAAAGGGGCTGCAGAGCATGTGGCCCACACAAAACAATCAGGAAAGCAAATCTGTATAGATTCAGGTAAATGCATGTTAGACTAAGGACAGAATGAAGTACCTCATTTAAGGACAGATATCCACGGGTGCCACATCTCCAGAAAAAAATGGAAGTGGAAAAACATACTAACCTAAGACTCAAAAAAAAAAAATATTCGCCTCTACAAAAATCTCATGAAGCCAAGCATGGTGAGGCATGCCTTTAATCCCACCTGTAATAGGTTAGAATTAGAATAGGATTCTTCATGGGCAAGAAGAGCAATCTGGCACCTGTGGGCACTTGGCATGGCAGCATATTAAAAACCGGGTTTATGGCTAGCAATTGTTTTCAGCTGCTAAGACCTTATGAGATGGGCACAGTCCAGACTGGACTGAGGCCAGCGAAAGGCAGGAGGCAGAGGCAGGCATATCTGTGAGTTCAAGACTAGCCTGGTCTGCAAAGCGAGCCCAGGACAACCAGGGCTATTATTACACAGAGAAACCCTGTCTCAAAAAAAAAAAAAAATCTCATGAAACCAAAACCCTCTTTCCTTTCCACAGTCTCAAAATAAAAGCACCACTCAATCTCCAAACTAGAGAGTCACTATCTGGACATTTTAACAATTTCCTTTGACCAGCTGCATGAAAAATTTTAAAGCAGACTAACTTGAAGTCCACCATCATGAAATGATCTCACACTCGTAAGGAATTCAAATCTGAAAAAGATGAACTGAGTTTCCCAAGACCCTCACTTCCTAAAGGAGTCTACTAGGCGATTTTGAAAAGTGCTTACCCTGAGAAAAAGCTTCAGGTCACAAAAAGCACAAAGGTTGAAGGTGAGATTTGATTTACTACCCAATTCAAGAAAGTACCTAAGTTCACATGTAACCACTCACAAAGGGGAGGGGGGGTAACACAATGGTTAGGAGCACTTCCTGCTTGTGTTTTCTATTATCTTTACTTTATGTGCATGGGTATTTTGCCTGCCTGTGTGTTTGTGCACATGTGTGCCTGGTACCCTCAGAAGACAGAAGAAGGCATCAGATCTTCTGCAACTGGAGTTATGGGTGATTATGAGTTGTCACGTGGGTGCTGGGAATCAAACCTCAGTGCTTTGAGAGCCATTGCTCTTATCTATCTGCTGAGTCTCCCTCCTCTCCACCCCACACTGCTGCCCTTGCAGAAAGCCAAAGTTCAGTTCCCAGCACCTGCATCAGACAGCTCTAAACCACCTACACCTCCAGCTCCAGAGGATCTGACATCCTCTTCTGACTTATGTGGACATCTTCTGACTTATGTGGACACCAGGCATTCATGCAAGTGTTGCACATACATACATGTAGGCACTCACACATACACATAAAATAAAGCTTGTTTTAAAAAGAGGAAAAGGGCCGGGCGGTGGTGGCGCACGCCTTTAATCCCAGTACTTGGGAGGCAGAGGCAGGCGGATCTTTGTGAGTTCGAGGCCAGCCTGGTCTACAAAGTGAGTCCAGGACAGCCAAGCATACACAGAGAAACCCTGTCTCGAAAAACCAAAAAAAAAAAAAGAGGAAAAGGAGGCCTTGAACTCGCCTTTAATCTCAGTACTGGGAAGAAGGAGGTCAATCTCTGGGTTCAAGGCCTGGACTATAGAGCAAGTTGCAGGACAGCTAGAGCTACACAGAGGAAAAAAGAGTGAAAGAGAGAAGGAACACATGCCTGTAGCCATGTATTTCCAATTCTATCTCTAGTTACCAGACCTACCTATGTGCTGAACGGCCCATGATGCAGCTCACCACAGCTCAGGAAAGCAAACAAGAAACGCACCACACACTCATGTTCTCATAAATTTGGGTAAGCTGTAGCTGCTGTCTGGGTAAAAGATCAGTATAATCAGCAGTGTTTCCCACTCTGTGGACACACCATGGCTCACACTAAACACCAACAGACAAAGTTGAGTCAGCTCAGTCAGTCTCCAGCCCTGTCATTCAAGTACCTCTTAGAAAAGTACTCCAAGCTGGGCGGTGGTGGCGCACGCCTTTAATCCCAGCACTTGGGAGGCAGAGGCAGGCGGATCTCTGTGAGTTCGAGGCCAGCCTGGTCTACAAAAGCGAGTCCAGGACAGCCAGAGCTGTTATACAGAGAAACCCTGTCTCGAAAAACCAAAAAAAAAAAAAGTACTCCAGAGTAGAGAGATAACTAGAATTGGACAGAAATGTAATATGGTGCCTTATTTTTTAGGTTCTGAATACAAAACTAGATTGCCCATCCTTTTATCCTGAGGCTCAAGTGTCTATGGATGCTGGAATGAACACTCCCAGGACACGAAAGCTAAGAAAGGTAAGAACAAAAGACAAATAAGGATGCTTAGTTTGCACCTTCAAGTGCTCAGTGAAACCGTAGCTATGGTTCTGGTTCTGCATGGAAATACGAGGTAACAACAAAGTTATCTCTAAGAAGCTCAATACAAAATTGAGGGACCTGAGGCTCTGTCAAATAGAAAGACTATCCCAAACTCTCAGCATGGTCTACTGGGAGTTCCAGGACAGCCAGGGCCAGGGCTACCCAGAGAAACCTTGTCTCAAAAAACAACCAACCTCCGGGCGTGGTGTTGCCCATGTTTAATCGGAGCAATAGGGAAGCAGAGGCAGGTGGATCTCTGTGAATTCAAGGCTAGTATGGTCTACAAAGTGAGTCTAGGACAGTCAAAGATACACAGAGAAACCTTGTCTTGAAAAACCAAAAAAAAAAAAAAAAAAAACCAACCAACCAATCAATCAATCAACTTTGAATGAACATACATGAAGATCTCTAAAAAACAATATTAAAGGGGCTAGAGAGATGGCTCAGTGGTTAAGAGCTGTTCTTCCAAAGAACCAGGGATTCAAATCCCAGCACCCATATGGCAGCTCACAACCGTAACTCCTGTTCCAGAGGATCCGACACCTTCAAACAGACATTCATGCAGCCAAAACACCAATGTACATAAAAGTAAATAAATAATTTTTTTAAAAAGCAATATTAAAGTTAACCTTCAAACAAGAATTCAGGCAGATGAACTCAATTCTTGCTAATTTTCTTTTTCTTGTTCTTTTTAATAATTTTGTGAATTTCACATCATGTACCCTGTTCCCTCTCCTCTCCAACTTTCCCTCAGACCCACCCTCCACCCTTGCAACCTCCCCCCCACATAGAAAAAAAAATCTCATTGTGGAAGCTGTAGTGTGTCTCAGTGTATCTTACAATATTCCCTTTTGTTCACATGTTTTTGCTTGCAAATGTTCATTATAATGACTCCTTGGTCTGGTATGAGGTCTCTGGCTTCTGCTACTTTGTCAATACTGTAACTTCACAGGGACTCCTCTCAGATATCCTGTTGTCCTGTGTCATGGTGATTCTGTAGTTTTGGGACTGCAGAACTGGCCTCTTTGTGCACTCCAGCAGTTCATCCATAGGGTGGGCCAACTCAAAGCCCTGGTTCTGGGCCCATAACCCCCACTTGCAGAGTCTGCTATCCCCGGTGCTGAGGTAGGTAAGTGGATGGATCAGTTCTCTTGTTTTCATGACCCCAGCAGGGCCAATTCTCCTGCCTGCTACCTCTGGTGAGGGCAGGAGAGTAAAGGGGCTCTCTCCCTGGTCAACATCACAAAGCAGACAGAAGGCAGGACTGGCTCTCCCACACTCACTCCCTCCGGGCTGGCTCACCCACAACCCCCACATCCAGCACCAGCTGTAGTGTGCTGCCCAGGCAGGGAGCAGGGCTTCTTCTTTCTTGAACAGACACTGGACAGTGTGTTTGTACAAGACTGTCCCTGCCTTCTTTTCCAATCCTGGATAGTAAGTACTCTTTTCCAAAGAGGTAAATGGGTTAGAGTGAGAAATTTTACAGCTGAGGACAAATTTTAACATGTCATTCATGAAGTCATTTTTCAACAGACTCTCCTGATTGCTTTCTCTGCAAGATGATCTCACAGAACAGAGAAAAACTACAAAATTCTTGAATGGCCACTGGAGCTAGAGAGACAGACATGTGCATTCAACTAGAGGACAAAAGCTGACAAATAGCACTTAGGTAAGGAGAGGGGAAAAAAATTCATACCTTTCTAATTAAACAAGTTTTGATGCTCTTGTGACCACCAAACAGGGGTGAGAAAAAGAGGGTAACTCAGTACCCTCATTCATACTCCTTCAAATCCTGATGTTACAGTGGATTCCAAAAGCTCCATTTTTTGTTTTTGTTTTTTTGTTTTTCGAGACAGGGTTTCTCTGAATATCTCTGGCGGTCCTGGACTCGCTTTGTAGACCAGGCTGGCCTCGAACTCACAAAGATCCGCCTGCCTCTGCCTCCCAAGTGCTGGGATTAAAGGCGTGCGCCACCACCGCCCGGCCAAAAGCTCCATTTTAAAGGTACAAAATCTAGCACTGCATTAGCAGTCACTAAGTCTAGACTGTTTCTATAACAACTACAACTAAAACATAAAGCACCCACCCAGCTTTATATAAACTGTTCTCTATTACAATGAAATACTGAAGTTGGTCAAAGGATTCTGACAAAGAACCAAGTAGACAGCATCTTTAACATTAATGCTAATTATTTATTCACTAACCACATGAAACTGATTTTACCTTCAATTCTAAAGTCATTATTCATATCAGAAATAATGAAAACTACTTATGAACAATAAACACTTCTATCCAGAAAAAAAATCTAGAAGCCAGGCATGATAGCACATGCCCATCATCCCAACATTTGAGAAGTGGAGGCAGAAAGACCAAGTGCTCAATGCCAGTTTCCATGACATAGAGACTCTAAGGGTTTTGTTGTTTTTGTTTGTATTATTTTTTTTTTTTTTTTTTGGTTTTTCAAGACAGGGTGTCTCTGTTTAACAGCTCTGGCTGTCCTGGACTCACTTTGTAGACCAGGCTGGCCTCGAACTCGCAAAGATCCGCCTGCCTCTGCCTCCCAAGTGCTGGGATTAAAGGCGTGCGCCACCACCGCCCGGCCCTTTGTTTTTATTTTTTCTTTTAAAGCTGGGTATAATAGAGATTGGTGGATTTCTGAGTTTGAGGCCAGCCTGGTCTACATAGTTCCAGGACAGCCAGTTATATGATAAAACCAAAAAAGAAATGCAGCTAAGTACTACAACTAATCACACAAACACATGTACAAAGAGGCTGGCAAGACTCAGGAAGTATGGACATTTGTCACACAGTCTGATGTCACTCCCCAGAGCACATCAGGAGAGAACTCACTCTCCAAGTTGTCCTCTGACCTCCATACAGGTTGTGGCATAAGCCCACCCATATTCATATATTCATATTCTCTTTCTCTGTCAATTAAAACATGTGCAAAAAAAAAAGAAAATACTGTATCTTCAACATCCCTAAACTCTTGCCATAGCCTTAATAATCCAAAAACAGGATATGATAGCCATTCTTCCACTTACAGACAAAACTATAACTCTTACTAAAAGAATGTTAATATTTCATATTATCCTCTGGTTCTGGAGTATTTATAGAACAGAGATGTGATTGCTATGTAACAATGTAATTCACATGCCAACAGGAAAAAGAAATATAAACCAAAGCCAAGCACATCAGGAGAGGCAACTGAACCGGACAGGCAAATCCAACCACCACACCTGCCTCAGACCAGTTGGGACAGGCAGGTTGCAACACTCTCCTGACTCAGCTTGGAGTGGCTTCCCAGTGCAGCAGTTACAAAAGCACAGACACAAAGCCTTTAGGGAGAAGTCTACCCTAAAAAGTCTTTCCACCTGACCAACTGTTGTTTGGTTCCTAAATTACGAGGCTCTACCTAGCACCATACTACCTACCACTGCCCACATGGCCAGCCACTTGCCATAGTCCAGGCTATAAAGTCCATAGCCAGTCCAGTACCCACTCCACCAAAGCACAAAGCGGCCATTCTCTCCCCAATCCATTTGGACTTCTGGAAACTCAAATGACTGTCCCAGAATCACTTTTTCCTTCTATCCAGACACATACATATATATATATATATATATATATGCATACATACATATATGTATATGACATTGAGCCAAAGTCTATTCACTGGTGGTAAAGATGACTAAACTCAAGAGGGGTCCCATTCACACCCATTCGACACTTTTACTGTTCACTTGTTCTTTGTCAAGTATTATTCTGCACAGTGACTACTAATCTCATGATAAATGTGAACATCAACTGTTTAACCAGAAACTTGTCAGCATTTTCTGGACGGTGATAGAAGAACTGATATGAAATCCAAATACCTAACACCTAATCTTGCAAAACCTTTGACTTTCAGGAGGGTTACCAATTAGTCATATTCCAAATATCAGACCCAAAGTGAATTCAAGCAGAACACAGAAGAGACACATTGAGAGAGTCTTAGAGTTGGATATGATCAGGGTGTATCATGTACATGCGTCAAGTTGTCAAAGCATATTCTTCTATTCTCTTTTTTAAAGATGGGGTCTCTCTACATACCCAAGGCTGTCCTGGAACTCTCTGTACATCAGGCTGATCTCAATTTCTGCTTACCTCTGCCTCCAGAGTGCTGGGATTAAAATCATAAATCCTAGGGCTGGTAAGATGGCTCAGCAGAAGACACAAATTTGTTTCCCAGTATCCACACCAGACAGCTCAAAACACCCTAATTCCAAGGGTTCTGACATCCTCTGGTCCCCGAAGATATCTGCACACATGTGGCAAATATTCATAAATACACAAGTTTTAAAAATTTAAAAATAGCCTGGCATGGTAGTGGATGCCTTTAAAGAAACCTTGTCTTGGAGGGGGAAAAAAATTAAAAATAAATAAATACATATACACACACACATATAATACACACGTATATATGTATATATATATATATATATATATACACACACATATATGGTTTGTTTGTTTGTTTTGTTTTTCGAAGACAGGAATTCTCTGTGTACTAGCCCTGCCTATCCTGAACTCATTTTGTAGACCAGGCCAGCCTCAAAATCTCAGAGATCCGGGCTGGAGAGATGGCTCAGAGGTTAAGAACACTGGCTGTTCTTCCAAAGGTCCTGAGTTCAATTCCCAGCAACCACATGGTGGCTCACAACCATCTACATTGAGATCTGGTGCCCTCTTCTGGAGTGAATGTGTACATGCCGGCAGAACACTGTATACACAATAAATAATCTTTAAAAAAAAAAAAATCTCAGAGATCCACCTGCCTCTGCCTCCGGAGTGCTAGGACTAAAGGCATAAGTCTTCAGCCAACATGCCTGTCTAAAATAAATATTTTTAAAGAAATCATAATTGGCAGGGAAGGCTTAGCTGTTAAGA
The DNA here is from genome assembly GCA_907164525.1 of Lophiomys imhausi. Classification (NCBI taxonomy): domain Eukaryota; kingdom Metazoa; phylum Chordata; class Mammalia; order Rodentia; family Muridae; genus Lophiomys; species Lophiomys imhausi. The sequence continues at coordinate 554,858 of CAJQZJ010004953.1, read as the reverse complement.
GCATTTAATCAGTGTTCAAAACCCAGCACTTCAAAGCAACAAGTCAAAGTCCCACCAACACCAATATTCAAGCTTCAAAGGGTATATGATGCCTTCTGATACACACACACACACACACACACACACACACACACACACACACACACCCCTTCTGACCTACATACACACACAGAGAGGAGCGTGCACCTGCACACATATATGGACACTCAGGGAGGGAGGAGAGCAGGTATGTCGATCAAAAAGGTAGGTTAAAAAAAAGAAAGAAAACTTAGCCGGGCAGTGGTGGCGCACGCCTTTAATCCCAGCACTTGGGAGGCAGAG
>CAJQZJ010004953.1:519364-539936 GCA_907164525.1 Lophiomys imhausi | reverse complement strand
GTGAGTTCGAGGCCAGCCTGGTCTACAAAGTGAGTCCAGGACAGCCAAGGATACACAGAGAAACCCTGTCTCGAAAAAAAAAAAAAAAAAAACCAAAAAAAAAAAAAAAAAGAAATTTTGAAGCTTCGAGGAAGTGGCACACACCTTTAATCCCAGCACTTGGGAGGCAGAGGCAGGTGAATCTCTGAGTTCAAGGACAGTCTACTCTACACAGTGAGTTCCAGGACGGCCAGAGCTATTACAAAGAGAAACCCTGTCTCAAAACAAAACAAAACAAAACAAAACCAAAACCCAGGAACACACATTGTTCTCCCAGAGGATCTGAAATCAATCCCAGCACCAATGTAAGATGGCTCATAGCCACTCTCACCTGCACTCGTGTTCTCTCATCACACATACATCATTAAAAATGGATGGCCTAGAACCACCAAAAACAAAAAGCTTATCACTGGCACACCTATTAAGCTCTGAAGACCATAAGGCAGAGGCAGGCAGATCTGAGTGTTCAAGGACAGCCTAGTCTACTATCAAGACCCACACCAGTCAGACCCTGTCTCAAACCACTCCCCACACCACATACCAAAAAAGGGGGGATGGGGAGAAGAAAATATACAACCCTAACAAAGATATTCCCAAAATCTAAAAACTTAAAATCAGAATCAACCTTGAGGTTATGGAGTAAGAACAATGCAAGCTATCAATATATTTTTTAGGCTCCTAAAAGTTCAAGCTTCTTCTATATAACCAACCAAAATGGTTTCTTTCCCTGCTTTCCATATCCTTTAATTGGCCATCTTAGTGATTTCTTATATATTAAGAGCACTAGCTATTCTTCCAGAGGCCTTGAGTTCAATTCCCAGTACCCACATGGTGGCTCACAACTGTCTTTAACTGTATAATTCCCATGTGATCTAATACCCTCTTCTGGTGTGCGAATGTACATGCAGAAAAAAAATGCCCATACACATAAATAAATCTTATAAATTAATCTTATATATAAATAATATATACATATATGTATGTGCATACATACTGTATATATTTTATATATATATATATATAATTGTTTTGCCTTCATGTAAGTCTGTGTACCAAGTATGTGCCTGGTGCCTTAGACACACATCTGTGGAAAGATCACAGAGGGCACATCAGATCCCTTTGAACTAGAGTTAAAGACATTTATGAGCCACTATGTAGGTGCTGGTAATCAAACATGGGTTCTCTCCATGACCAGCTGGTGTTTTTACCTCCAGTGATAATTTTTTAAGTTAATTCTTTCAAAAGTGTTGCTCTGAGCCGGGCGGTGGTGGCGCACGCCTTTAATCCCAACACTTGGGAGGCAGAGGCAGGCGGATCTTTGTGAGTTCGAGGCCAGCCTGGTCTACAAAGCGAGTCCAGGACAGCTAGAGATATTCAGAGAAACCCTGTCTCGAAAAACCAAAAAAAAAAAAAGTGTTGCTCTGGGATTTTTTTTTTAGGTCTTTTATTTCCTGCTCTACAGGATGTAAAAACCACATTTAGAAATATGATGAAGAGGGCAGGGGGTGCAGCTCAGCGGTAGAGCACTAGCATAGCATGCACAAAGCCCAACACTAATCAGAAAGGCAATGGAAAAAAGAGATCCACCTGCCTCTGCTTCCCTAGTGCTGAGATTAAAGGTGTGCACCACCACCACCCTCTGTAACATTTTTTTTTACAATCAATTCATTTTATTTCTTGTGTATGTGTGGCTTGCCTGGATGTATCATTGTGCACCACTCATGTGCCTGGTGCTCTCCAAGGCAAGAAGAGGGCATCTAAGCTCCTGGCACTGGAGTTATGGATACTTGTAAGCCACCATGTGGATGTTGGGAAAGAAAAGGAGTCCTCTGTAAGAACAGCCAATGCTCTTACCTACTGGGCCATTTCTCCAGCCCCAATATTAACAACTTGTTAAAAACAAGAAAGTTCCTCAGTATTTCTCTTTCTACTTTAGAAGGAAAAAAATAGATCTGTTTGCTGTATTTTAGATTAAAATCTGTTATCACAGTTATTAAACATTTACAAATTAAATTTCAATGTCACCCTATCCTAATGTCACCTTTTTGGGAGAAAGAGGGGAGTAAAACAGATAGAGATAACAATAAAGAGACCAGGCAAGTACATCAAGCTATACTCCTCAACCCAAGACCATTTTTCAACTTTAAGGGGTAATATTTTGTGCAATCTTACTTAACCTCGAAATTTTAAAAACATCTAAATGATCAAAATGCTAATGCTTGTGTTTTCTTAAATAAAAAGCCAACTTTTGTAATAATAAACAGATGTACTTGATTGCTTTACAAAAGGAAAAAGAATGTCTACAGATTTTCAAGATAATAATTTACCACAATGATGCCAGGGCAAGATCAGACTAGAAAGTTTATGACTTGGTCTTAGGGAACCAGTGAAGGCCATGCATGCCCTTGAAACAGCACCACCCCGGGTAGAGCCCTATACCAGAGCACCACAGCCTGGGGCTTAGAAGAATAGTCACCAAACTTGACTGTCATTAAGATTTTCAGCCTCTGAACAATCTCATAGATTTGTTTTCATACTAAAAATCCACTTAATTTTCACTCACATAATCAGCTATGAACTGTAGAATTTCTCAAATCCAGAATTGTGTCTAAATGGTTCGAACCATGGCAAACTGTTTCCTCCTGCTACATCACCCAAATCATTAAACCAAACAAACCCAGCCCACTTACAAAACCAAGAACTCTCAAACATAATTTTCTTTTCCAAAACAAACTTCTACCCTAGTGTCTCAGTACACATTTGTAATTCAAGTATTCAGAAAGCTGAGGAAAGACAATTACAAGTTTGAGATCAGCCTAATTACACAGAAGCAAGATCTTAAATAATAAAACTTAAAAAAAAAATTTGTTACTGGGTGGTAGTGATACACACCTTTTAATCCCTACACTTGGGAAGGAGAGGCAGGTGGATCTCTGAGTTCCAGATCAACCTGATCTACAGAGTGAGTTCTAGGACACCTAAGGCTACACAAAAAAAACCCTGTCTCAGAAACATGGACAGTTGGAAGGACGGACCATTTGCCAATTAAACATTCTCCCACCACAGTGTTCGGAGGAACCAATGCCTAGAGTATAGTAGACAGGTGATGTGCCACAGAGCTACACTCCAGCCACCAGATCCCTATTTTAAAATTTAGAAAGTATAAGAATATGAGCCTGAGCTGGACATGGTGGCGCACACCTTTAGGAGGCAGAGGCAGGCAGATCTCTGTGATTTCCAGGCCAGCCTGGTCTACAAAGCAAGTACAAGACAGCCAGGGCTGTTACAGAGAAACCCTGTCTCGAAAAACCAAAAAAAAAAAAAGAATATGAGCCTGGGAAGCCTGGTGCATCCCTTTACTCCCAGCACTCAGGAGACAGAGGCAAGTGTATCTCTGTGAGTTAAAGGCCAGCCTGGTCTATAAAGTGAGTCCAGGACATTCAGGGCTGTTGTTACACAGAGAAAACCTGTCTGGGGTGGGGAGGGGGTAATGAGCCTGAGAATGGAGTGACTGCTCAGCAGTTAAGAATACCGGCTGCGGCCGAGCAGTGGTGGCGCACGCCTTTAATCCCAGCACTTGGGAGGCAGAGGCAGGCGGATCTCTGTGAGTTCAAGGCCAGCCTGGTCTACAAAGTGAGTCCAGGACAGCCAGGGCTACACAGAGAAACCCTGTCTCGAAAAACCAAAAAAAAAAAAAGAAATAGGAGTGGAATTGCTTAAAGTAGCAGTTCTCAACCTGTGAGTTACAACCTGTTGATTTCACAGGGGTTGCCTGAGACCACTGGAAAACACATTGCAATTCATAACATTGCAAAATTAGTTATGAAGTATCAACAAACATAATTTTATAGCTGGGGGTCATGGAGTCACCACAACATGAGGAACTGTATTGCAGAGTTAACATGAAGAAGGTTGAAAACCACTTTTTTTTTTTTTTTTTTTTGGTTTTTCGAGACAGGGTTTCTCTGAATATCTCTGGCTGTCCTGGACTCACTTTGTAGAGCAGGCTGGCCTCGAACTCACAAAGATCCGCCTGCCTCTGCCTCCCAAGTGCTGGGATTAAAGGCGTGCGCCACCACCACCCGGCTTGAAAACCACTTTTTAAAATGTATAATGATTGGGGAAATTGATTGGCTAGGAAATCTACTATGTGCTTTTCAGCTGCCTCTCCATTTGTCTTCATACAAATTTGCGTTTGTAGTTTAGCTGGTGTAGGATATGGCTTTCACAATTGGCATAGAATAAGACAAAGATGATGAAGGGGAAGATTAATTTATTTTGTGGGAAGAAAATGCTTTCTGTGAAAGAAATTTTAGGAGTTTCTTTTAGGCCAAAGGAAAAGTCTACAAGCAGTTACTACTCTGATTTCCACACCCTTCCTGTAAGGTCCCAGTGTCGTGGCTTCTGTGGAGGCCGAGTCTAGACTGTGTATGAAGTCTGGTGTTGCTGTTCACGGGAAAGGAGTGTTTACCTGTGCTGAGCACCTTCTCCTTAAAGGCATCCTGAACAGTGGTTTACTGTCATAGTGGGGTCCTATAAAAGCTTCAGCATTTTATCAGATAACCTTTTGGGCCCTGTATGGTGTTAATCTCGCCAGGAGAATCTCTGAGTTCCAGGCCAGCCTGTTCTACAGAGTCACAGGCCATCCAGAGCTACACAGTGAGGCTCTATTTCAGAACCAGCAAGCAATAAGTAACTCTTCCCAAAGCTTTTTGGAGGAAAATATACAAAAGTGGAGTTGCATGCTTTTTTGTTTTCTCTTGTAGGCTTAGCTCCCCCCCCCCCCCCCAAGTCACTGTATCTTTAATAACCTAGCAGTAAGTCAAAACATGAAGAAAAAAAAAAAAAACAAAAACGTAAGAGTTAAGACTGTTCCTTTTACGAGATGCCCATTACTATAGACTCAATCATGTAGTGAGTTAGGATTCCATACAGCATGGGAAGACTTCATGGCTCACAGATTGACACGTTTGGTTACTGATGATCGGCCTGGGGTCGGGCAGCGCAAAAGATTAACGAACCCTCAGAGGACAGGACGCGGTTGCTGGGTCATGAGCACCTTGAAGCGTTTCTTGATGGTGATTTGGTGTCTTGAGTATTTGTCGTCTGGGGAGAACCGAGCAGGATGGGCAGAGCAAGTCTGTTGTCCCATAGGGTCAAATTTCTTCAACGTATAGACACGATCGCCCTGCTCATTGAGGTAATATTGGAGAAACATGACTGCCGGTTTTCTTTCTTTTTGAGACTAGGTCTCATGTAGGTCAGGGTGGCCCTTGGCACCTTATCTTTTAGTTCTGGAATGTTGGGATTAAAGGTGTACTCTACCATGTACAGCCTTAAATCCAGTCTTTGTGTATGTGTTGTGTGTGTGTGTGTATGTACATATATATACACACACATACATATATATACACACACATAATTAAACAATCTTTAGTACCTTTATGTGCATGTTGTGTTTGCACGTAAGTACATTTCCTGCCATTTCTGGGGCCCATGGAGATCAAAAGAAGGTGTCACGCCATATCTTCAAGGTGTCAATGCTGTATCTTCAAGGTGTCATGCCATATTGTCAAGAACTAAAGTTACAGACAGTTGTAAGCCACCATGTGGGTGCTGGGATCTGAACTTGGGTCCTCTGTAACAGCAGCCAGTATTCTTTTTTTGTTTTGTTTTTCGAGACAGGGTTTCTCTGTGTAATAGCCCTGGCTCTTCCGGACTCGCTCTGTAGACCACGCTGGCCTTGAACTTGCAGAGATCTGCCTGCCTCTGCCTCCCAAGTGCTGGGATTAAAGGCGTGTGCCACCACCGCCCAGCCTAACACACCTATTTCTTGAACCAATTCTGTTACTGTCCTGTAACACCCAGGGATGAGCCAATGTTCCTAGCCTCATTGAAGCACACAATCTTATCTTTGGAGTGGAAAACAAGACAGGGCAACACACCAAATCAAGTATTACATATTTGACAAACTGTATTTGTGTTAAGTTCTGTGTGGCTATAACAAAGTGAGGGTGCTTCCTTGGGAGTACTGATTAGGGAGTTTCGGTAAAACCAGACCTAGGATCTCACCGCTGAGGTAGCTGAGACAGGAGGGTCCAGAACTCAAGGATCCTTAGCTACTGCACAGACAAATAAAAAGTGATAGTCCTCAATTGCATAGTCACTTGGGTCTGTGTGTGTGTGTGTGTATGTATGTATACACACACACACACACACACACACACACGATCCTCTCCAACCTTTAATCCCAATCTGAGGCCAGCCTGGTCTACAGAGAAAGATCCAGGACAGCCAAGGCTACATAAAGAAACCATGTGGAGGATAGAAGGGAAGACTGTGTTAAAGGGGGGGAGGGACTAGAGTGGGAGGACCTAGGAATACAGTTCAATCAGGAAACTCCCCTTCCATAGCTTGCAAACAACCCTGGGCTCAATCTCAAGCATGGAATACACAGGGTGTAGGCGTATACCAGTTACCCTAGCAGTACCCTGGAAGTAGGAAGATCAGAAATTCAAATTCAAGGTTATTCTCTGCTACACAGTTAATACCAGTATTCATATGCATGAGACCTAGTCTTAAAAAAAGGAAAGGAGGGCGGAAAAAAAAGAATAATGGGGCTGGAGAGATGGCTTAGCAGTAAAGAGCACTAGCTGCTCTTCTAGAGGGCCAGGGTTCAATACCCAGCACCCATAAGACAGCTCACAACTGTAATTCCAGTTTCAGGAGACCTGACACCCTCACACTTTACATTCAGGCAAAACACCAATGTACATAAAATCAAAATAAATAACTCATCTAAAAAGTGAACTAAAAGAAAATTTGGACATTATAATTCAATGATAATTTTAAAAATTCAAAACACCAGAAACAGACATTTAAATACGAAGCTGAATTCTAGTCTAGCTTAAGAGACACCATAAATATCCACCAAACAAACAAGCCACTTAAGAATAAAAATATCTATAGGAATTAATGAAGTAGTCATTAAAGTGGATCATTTCCTAAGCCTAAAACGGTTTTCCATGCCAATTATCCAACTGCCTGAGTTCCGGAGCTGAGGACTGACACCCTCTTTCATATAGCTTTAAGACAAAACTGAGAAAGCTGAATTGGACAGAAATTCCATTTGAAATTCAAATGAGAACGCATACTGAAAACATTTCAAGACAATAACTCTTAGTTATTTGAGTTCATTCGATTTTTGTTTAAGGTTATCACAAGGGCCATGATCAGCCTCGGAGCCCTGCCTAAACAGCAGTAATAAACTGTCACAGCATGTGGTCACACATGCAATGCATCATTTTCACCTATTAACTAGCAAATATCTTGCTATTAAGAGAAGCTCATCCATTACACTTACCATTTGAGGGATGAAGGGACTTACATGGGGTAATGGACAGATCAAAACACTTATTTTGGCAACAAATGCAGATTATTCTCTGAACCAGCATTTACTGATGCTTTCTAATTATGTTATTTAATTGACGATGGGCTCACTGCCAATATGCAAAATAACTCCTCTTATATTCGATGAACATGATTTTACTATGTCAAATCCATTAAAGGCACAAACACAAAGCTTCTAAAAAATATTCCTAAATACATACAGCTAAGTTTCTTTAACTCTATTTGTAGAAAGTTCTTGTCATTGAATCAACACTGTAATTATAGCTAACATGACAGCCACTAGTCATCAGTAGCCCATCTGGTTTAGTGAGATGAAAGGCTGATAGTTCAGCATGATTAACATGGCTAGTCTAGAGAAAAACATCTCACAGAAAAATGCAAGTTCAAAGGCTGGTAGAAAGTTAGAACTGCAAATGAAGAATTCAAAACAAGGTAACACTTTAAGAGAACTTCTGGTAAATTTTGTTGTATGTTGTTTACCACAGGAAGAGAAAGAGAGGAACAGAAAAAGAAACACTCCTGAAAGAATCAAGTTGAGGTCAAATTTAGCAATATCTTTTGGGTTGCTTTTCAAGGAACGCAAGAGGCAAGCACAAAGAAGAGAAAAATGTCATAGCAACTTGGCCTTTGTTCCCTCCCATCCCATTCCATTCAGGATGGCCAGCCTATCACATGAGATCCTGCTCTTAGCGTGAAACTACAGAAAGGAGAACAACAGCTGAATGAACTGTGGGGGGAGGAAACCCCAGCTAGCAAGCAAGGGTCGCAATCAAAGTTAAGCAAGGCATCTTTCCGTCTGAAGTACAGCTGTGAAGTGACACAGGAGTATTTGTGCAATCATTTCAAAAGACACAAACACAACTCTACGTCTTCAGAGCAGCCAATGGTCAAAAACAGGAATAAAGGTCTCAGGGCCCCAAGTACTATTCTCGGAGACTGCCATGGAACTATCCAAGTTATACCACTGACTGGGATGGCATACACCAAACACAGTGTTTCCATAGCTTTTCCCACAACCCATATATGATCTACACGTTTTGTTCAGTTAAGTCACCTCGGCCCCCATAGAAGACCCAAGAGCCTAAGTAAGATTTTATGTTCAACAATTGTGCAATTTTATTCAGTTGAATGGAATGTTAGGGATAGTGTTCAAATTAGGCACAAAACTAGATTTTTCTACAGGGAAATTTGCAAAACTACCCAGTTCTCTCAAGTGGGTGTAAAACTTCTCATGACTGATGAAACTACTATGAACCATGTGCACTATACGCGTGTAGTCAGGAGATTTTAGGGCACACAGCCTTACTGAGGAACAGCTTAACCTTCACCAGACTCAAAACCCCTGTAAGCTAGACTAGCCTTCCAGAAACATAACAAAAACAGAAAACCCTACTGGAGCACCAGGTAAAGACAAGGCCTCGAGAGAAAAATCAGACTCCATACCAAGCCACATACATGGGAACTGAACCGCACATCCGTCTGTGAAGGGGCTGGATCCATGTGGCAGGGCGAACCCTGCACACAAGTACGCGCGCGCACACGCACACATACACACACACTCACACGCAGCTACCGCCTTGCCAGGGGATGATGAAATGAGGAACGGAAATTAACATTTCAGGCAACGTCTCGCATTGTTCCTTGAGGCCAAGAGCTGCTCCTGCTGCCGTCGCCTACACCGCTTTCCTCCCACTCCCCCCAGTCCCGCCTTCCCCTCCCCCAGACGCCCCCCGCCGCCCCGCATTCCTGCCCCCACTCCGGCCTGCGCGCCTCCGCACCCCGCAGCCCCAGGTCCCCGGCTCGCCCGCCCCCTCCGGCTCGGCTCGCAGCCCAAGGGCCGCCTGCTCCCATTTCAAAACACGATAATAATAGGGACGCTGGGAATAACAACTACCACCAGCCCGGCGACGGCGCCCCTCCCGAGGGTCAGAGGTCGGAGCCCCGCGCCACTGCGGACCCCAGGGACCCCTGGCAGCCCGCCGTCGTCCTTAGAGTCCCGGGACCGTAACCCACCGTGAACCCCTGGGCGAAGCCCACCCTCGATCCTGACGGCCGGCACGGAGCCCTTCCTCAGCCCTTCACCGCCGCCCGACCTCCCGAAAGCCCGGAGGCTCGCCCCGGAGCCCGCTCTCGGCCCCTCATGGCCGCTCGCAGGACCTCCTCCGCCCGGCCCACCAACCAGCCTCTCGAGGCGCCCGCCCGCCCCGGGTAACCCGCGGCGTCGGGCAGCGGAGGAGGCCTGCAGGCCGCGAGGCCTCGGGAACGCCCGACGCCCCGCACCGACCACCACCCCTGGGTCTTCGGCGCCTCTCACCTGGCTCCGAGGGCGACGCGGCTCCGCGGCGGAACGGCGGCGGGGCGCGGGCGCTGCCCATGCAGCCCGCGACCGCGTTTCCCGGGCCGCGCGGCCCGGGCGGGAAGGCGGCGCCGGCGCGCGGGCTGTAGGCTGCGGAGAGTGCGGGGCCGGCGGGATCCAAGCCCGCCCTCAGTGCGCAGAGGCTTACGCGGGGCCGCGGCGCTCGCGCGGACACTACTGCGGGGGCGTCTGGCCGCGGACTTTGCCGCGGCGCCTCCCCAGCTGGGGCCCTCGGTCCATCGCGCTCGGTCGCGGGCGGCCTCTGGCTCCAGGACCCAACGGTGGCTGCGGCGGGCGCAGGCCGCATGAGAGGCTCCCGCCCATTGGTTCGCCGTATCCGCCACCGCCATTGGCCCGCCCCGCAGAGCGGCAGGGGCCGTGCACGTCACGTCGGAGAGGAAATGCGACGCTGGGGTGAAAGGCCGTCCGCAGCCTGACGGCTTCCGTAACGGGTATGAGGCGGGACTAGGAAGACGGCCCGGGAAGATTGGCCCAGACAGTGCTTCCGCGCCTGCAAGACACAGGCGGAAAGGGCATCTAGATTGGCTGCTCTCCCTGCCAAGTGGGAGGGTCTTGCGCCATGAGCTACGACGATTGGCCGTACTCAGTGCCGGAAATGATGTCGACAACAAGAGAGTTGTGGAAGGAGTCCGAAGGTTGGAGGTGTGCTGTACTGGCCGGCCTTGTGTTGCCGCGTGCGGTCGCGTGTTGCATGCAAGTCTGTGTGAGCTTCGAAGAAAAGTGGCTCCTGCCGGCGGGAGTTTCCTGAAGTAGCTAAGACAGCCGTGTAGCTGCGAAGGAGAAACGCGATTCAAGCCCCCGCTTGCGTTTCGGCTCTTTTCTTGGACAGCGCTTCTCTCTGAGCCCCGAGAGCCACATTAGCAAGCAGGAAGTGGTGAGCCCCAAAAGCTGCCCGGAGGTTTCCTTAGACCCCACCCTTCGACCGCTTCCCTCTCCCAGCTCAAGAAACTTCACCGCGAGTGTTCGTGAAAAACGAACCTCAGTGTTAGGCAGCAAAGTCGAATAGTTATATGCCTTACTCTTAAGTTTACATACAGAACGCGGAAAAGTTTAATGATAATTTCTGTAGTAATGGTTTGGTTTGCAAACCAGCTAAAAATTAAGAGCACAAGGCTATAATCCCAGCGCTGCAGTGACTGGGGCAGGAGGATCTGGAACTCAAGGTACGTTTTGCGTACGTTTCGAGTTCAAAACCAGTCTGAGTTGTAAGAAACCTCTCAGAAAATGCATAAAGTAATCGTGGCGAGTCGGGCGTGGAGGTATACGCTTTTAAAAACAGCACTCAGGCAGAGGCAGGCTGGATCTCTGAGTTCCATGCTAGGGCCACACAGTGAGAGCCTATTTCAAAATAACAAGTAACCAGGACTAGAGAGATGGTTCAGTGGTTAAGAACACTTGCCGCCTTTTCGGAGAGCCAGAGTTTGTTTCTCGGCACTCACCCTGGACAGCTTCACATCCACCTGTAGCTCCGACTCCAGAGGATCTGATGTCCTCTTCTGACTTTTCAGGAACTCACACACATGTGGAACGTTCACACATATAGAATACACATAAATCCTTTTTAAAAAGTAATTGGAAGCCGGGCGGTGGTGGCGCACGCCTTTAATCCCAGCACTTGGGAGGCAGAGGCAGGCGGATCACTGTGAGTTCGAGGCCAGCCTGGTCTACAAAGTGAGTCCAGGACAGCCAAGGATACACAGAGAAACCCTGTCTCGAAAAACCAAAAAAAAAAAAAAAAAAAAAGTAATTGGAGGCTGGGGAGGTGATTTGTCAGTTAAGAACTCACTGGCTGCTGTTCCAGAGGATCTGAGTTCTATTCCCATCATAGCCCCTGTTCTAAAGGATCCGACACCTTCTAGGGTCTCCCCAGACAGTGTTTATACACATACATATATGCGCATACAGAACACCTATACACATAAAACTAAAATCTACCAAAAAATGCTGAACCAACCCTGGAGTCTCTGTCCTACTTAAGTGCTTCTGTATATTTGTAAACTAGAAAACCTAAGTAACCAAACTCAATATCATGCTTATTTGTTTCCTTGAGTTTTGGGTTTTGTGGTTTTTTTTTGAGACAAGGTTTCTTTGTGTCACCCTGGCTGCACTGTAAAAGATCTGTAGATGGCTTTTTATTTTTGGTTTTCTGTATTTTACTGAACTCTTATAACAATGTGTAAACAGAGTCTTTACAGAGAACAATTTTTGAAATCATGGAATTGCAAATTCCAGTGGATGTGACCTTAGAGATGACCTTCCCCTTTTTGAAGCCTATATAGAGTTCAGAAGACATGCTATGATAAAACTACCCCTATTCTGTGATAAATAGTTGTAATTGTAACCATGGACACTTTGTTTCTCAAACCTTCAGCTACTTTCCTGGGTATATGGGAACAGCAAATGGTACCAGTTTCATAAAAAAATGGGGAGAAGAGGATGTGAAACCTGTAAAGTACATGAGTGCCTGCACTAAATAAATATTTTTTACTGCAGTGTGTGTATTATGTGGGAGGGGAAATCAGAGGACCACTTTGTGGATTCTCGAACTTAATGTGGTTTCAAGGAGTCACAGACTTGTGCTTTCCTACTGAGCCACCTTCCTAGCCCATAATTTTTTTTTACATAAGTGCTAGAGAGATGGCTCAGAGGTTAGGAGCACTTTCTGGTCTTACAGAGGACCCAGGTTCATTTCCCAGCACCCACATGTTTGCTCACAGCGGTCTAACTCTAGATCCAACACCTATTTCCACCTTCGTTGGACACTAGGTATGTAACATGATGTACATACAGACAAAACACCCATATTCATAAAACTTTATTAAAATTGTTTTAAAAAGCCAGGCATGGTGACATATGCCTTTAATCCTAGCACTCAAGAGGCAGGCCGGATCTCTGAGTTTGAGGCCAGCTGAGTCTACAGAATGACTTCCAAGACAGCCAGGGCTCTGTTACACAGAGAAACTCTGTCTCAAAGAAAGAAAGAAGGAAAAACCAGGGGTCTTCTTTTTTCTGGGTTTTTTTGTTTTGTTTTTTGAAAAATTATTTCTGTTGCTACTTCAAAACTGAAATCTTGCTACTGTTGTGAGTTGTACTGTAAGTATCTGTGTTTTCCAATGTTCTTAGGCTATCCCTGTGAAAAGGGTTGTTTCACAGCCCCGAATGGGTTGTGACCTACAGGTTGAGAACCAGTGCTCTAGATGGTCCAAACTCATGACAAGTCTCCTATGATTATAGGAGTGTGCTACTATGGCCAGTTGAGATTAAATCTCTTTTGAATGGAATTAGTGCCCTTAAAAAAGAAGCCTGGGGGCTGGAGAGATGGCTCAGCGGTTAAGAGCACTGGCTGCTCTCCCAGAGGTCATGAGTTCAATTCCCAGCAACCACATGGTGGCTCACAACCATCTATAATGAAATCTGGTGCCCTCTTCTGGCCTGCAGATAGAACACTGTATACATAATAAATAAATCTTTAAAAAAAAAAAAAAAAAAAGAAGCCTGCGGGGCTGGAGAGATGGCTTAGCGGTTAAGCACTGGGGAGGCAGAGGCAAGTGGATCTCTGAGTTCAAGGCCAGCCCTGTCTACAGAGTGAGTCCAGGACAGCCAAGAATACATAGAGAAACCCTGTGTCAAAAAACCTAAAAGATTAAAAAAAATTTTTTAAAGCACTAACTGCTCTTCCAAAGGACCCGGGTTCAAATCCCAGCACCCACATGGCAGTTTGCATCTGTCTATAATTGCCAGGCGTGGTGGCATATGCCTTTAATCCCAGCACTCCGGAGCCAGAGGCAGGTGGATCTCTCTGAGTTCAAGGTCAGCCTGGTCTACGAAGAGAGTCCAAGACAGTCAAGGATATACAGAAAAACCCAGTCTCGAAAAAAAACTTAAAAAAAAAAAAAAGGCTGAGGGGCTGGGAAGATGGGTCAGTGGTTAAGAGCACTTGCTGCTCTTGGAGAGGACTGAAGTTGGGCTCCCAGCACCCACATCAAGTGGCTCACAAGGACCTGTAACTCCACCTGTAGATCTGATACCCTACTGAAAACATGTATTTAAAAAGCCTATGGAAACTTACACACCACTTCTCCCATGCAGGAACAAGCAGTCCCTCATCACACTGACCCCAGCTCAAAAGCAAAAGAGAGTCATCTGCAAGTAATGGCTCAGCACGTAAAGGCACTTACCATCAAGTCTGACAACCTGCTAGTAATCCCCATATCCCACATGGTGAAAGAACAACTCACACAAGTGGTCCTCTAACCTGCCATGCTATGGCACTCACAAATACACACAATGAACAAATTAATTTTAAATATTTAAAACACAAAAGAAACTAGGCATGATGTGCACATCTTTAATCCTACTATTTGAGAGGCAGAGGAGTAGGCCTCTGTGAGGTCAGCCTAATCTACACTGGGAGTTCCGTGGCAGCTGAGTTACATAGCAAGACCCTGTCTTTAAGAAGAAAAAAAAAAAAACACTGAGAAAAAAGACACAAAAGAAAAAGCCCGTCTAAACTAGAGTCTGCTTTTATAAATGTTTTCTAAAGGACTAGTTTGATATCTGTGTTTCTGAGCACAGGTTACACTGAGTTGGGGATGAGCAAAGTCTGGGTGTCTGCTGCCACTGAGACAGCTCATGGCCACATCTCAAGACTGAACAAAGTCCAGATAGGTGTGTGCCGTAATGGTAAAAAACAGGCCTGGGACTTCAAAGTCTTAGAAATGTGAGAAAACTAAACTACCTCACAAGAAAAAAATAATAAATGTATAGCATGTTGACAGTATTTAATTTGAGTAAAACATACTGTTAAAATTAATTTTCCACATTTTTTTCCTGTTAGCTGTTAATCAGGCACCTGGTAGCTGCTTCTATGTTGTTCTGCATAGCTCCTACAGAGAGGCACCCTCACCACTGTCCTGAAGTAGGGAGACGCACATGGACTGATACGCACCATTCTTTCATTCAGAAAATTAAGTACCTACTGGATGCCCATCATACCACCTATATTAAATACATGGGGAACTGTTTGTATAAGTTATTCAAAGAAGGACTCTGGAAAGATGACCTTTGAACAAAAACATGAATGGAGTGAGGACACAAGGCTTGTGGATAGGTTGTTGGAAGAACTCTCCACAGAATGCACAGAGCAAGTACAAGGCCCCGAACTGGCAATAGGGGATCATTCAGAATAAGGAGCTTCTGAATGTAGGCCATAAGCCATTTCCATTACCTGTGGCCAGCACAAAGAACAGGACTTCCATACTGAGTAAGAAGGTTAGCCATTGGAGGGCTGTGGGCAGATAAATGACAACCAGGTGTCAGAGGGCTGGCTCTTGATATGACAGAAAAGGTAAAATGAGATGGCAGGTTTCCAGACAGTTGACAAGATTTTGTTTGTTAAGAAAAAGAGAAGGATATTGGATGAACTTGGCACTGCCTGAAAAGGTACATAGCAAAGCTCAAGTTTGGGTTAAAAATATTAGTATTGTTTTGTTATGCATACAAGTTATGTAGACTGAGCAAGTTGTACTTAAATATTTAATAATATTAATATATATACACATACATATGTACATATACACATTATGTATGTAACAGCAATTAATAAAAGCCATGAATTTGAAAGAGCACGGATGGGTATATGGAAAGTTTTGGAGGGAGGAAAAGCTAGAGGGAAATGATGTAATAATCTCAATAGATAATTGGCATAATGAACAGTTTGGTTTTTTTTTGGGGGGTTTTCAGTTTTTGGTTTTTGGTTGTTTTTTGGCCAGATTTCTTAATTCCACCGGTGCCCAGGTTCTCTTCTCTGCAGCCATTGCTTTTAGTTTCTCAAGTTTCTTCTGTTAACTCCCCACCCCCAGCTGAGGACTGAACACAGGGCCCACCACTAAGATAAGCCCCCAACACTGCCCTATTTTTTTGTTTTGTTTAGTTTTGTTTTTCTTTTTTTTTTTTTTTTTTTTTTTGGTTTTTCGAGACAGGGTTTCTCTGTGTAGCCCTGGCTGTCCTGGACTCAATTTGTGGACCAGGCTGGCCTCGAACTCGCAAAGATCCGCCTGCCTCTGCCTCCCAAGTGCTAGGATTAAAGGCGTGTGCCACCACTGCCCGGCTAGTTTTGTTTTTCAAGACAGGGTTTCTCTAACAGCCCTAGCTGTCCTGGATTCTCTTTGTAGACCAGGCTGGCCTCAAACTCACAGAGATCTGCCTGCCTTTGCCTCCTGAGTGCTGGGATTAAAGGCGTGCGCCACCATGCCCAGCTCCTTTTTTTTTTTAAGAAAGAGCCAGGGAGCCGGGCGGTGGTGGCACATGCCTTTAATCCCAGCGCTTGGGAGGCAGAGGCAGGTGGATCTCTGTGAGTTCGAGGCCAGCCTGGTCTACAAAGCGAGTCCAGGACAGCCAGAGCTGTTATACAGAGAAACCCTGTCTTGAAAAACCAAAAAAAAAAAAAGAAAGAAAGAAAAAGCCAGGGAGACTAAACTGAAGGAAGAGTGAAGTTAGAAAAGGGTCAAGGGGGTAAGCAGCTCCTACAGAGCAAGAAACTCACTGGAGTTCCTTCAAGGAAACAACGCAGAATCTGTCTTCATTAATACAATTCCCAGGCCTCAATCAAGACACCAAAGTCACTAATGTAGGGAAATGTACAAACCTGTGCAGGGGCAATCAAGGGCCAGCTTCCATCTCCAGTGGTGCCGGTTCCCCTGCCTAAGGAAGCCCTGCCCCATAGTTATTTACTTAAGCAAGGTCCCCAACCAAAACAAAGTGTTAAAGCCAGCTGTGGTGCCATGCATTTGTGACTTTAGCACTCCTGTGGCAGCTGTGCAGCATGGGCCAGCTAGTCAGGAGTTGCAGAAACAACAAAAGAACCTGCCCTCAACAGGTGGAGGGCAAGAACTGACTCCTGAAGATTATTCTCTTACCTTCAGATGTGCCATGGCACATGTGACCACACTCACCTCATACACATGAATTTTTGTTTGTTTGTTTTGTAATTAAAACACAGCCCAACCCAGAACCTTGGAATCATTCTACAGGGCTTTTCTTTACCAGACTTTGTCCCCAGCCAGAGTTGTATAGTTAGCCATGAACTCGCCAAGCTCTTGCTAAAGGCACTTACATTCCAATATATCTCTCTACCCTGGTACCATAAATAAATAAATAAATAACTTTTTAAGTTAATTGTTCACTTTTGTTTTTTTTTTTTGTTTTTTCGAGACACAGTTTCTCTGTATATCTCTGGCTGCTGTCCTGGAACTCTGTAAACCGGGCTGGCCTTGAACTCCCAGAGACCCGCCTGCTTCTGCCTCCCTAGTGCTGGGATTAAAGATGTACCACCACATCCTGAAGTTGTTCATTATTATTATTATTAAGCCAGGCGTGGTGGTGCATGCCTTTAATCCCAGCACTCAGGAGGCAGAGGCAGGCGGATCTCTGTGAGTTCGAGGCCAGCCTGATCTACAAAGAGAATCCAGGACAGCTAGGGGTGTTACACAGAGAAACCCTGTCTCGAAAAACCAAAAAAAGTTATTTTTTTTTTTTGGTTTTTCGAGACAGGGTTTCTCTGTGTATCCTTGGCTGTCCTGGACTCACTTTGTTGACCAGGCTGGCCTCGAACTCACAAAGATCCGCCTGCCTCTGCCTCCCGAGTGCTGGGATTAAAGGCGTGCGCCACCACCGCCCGGCTAAAAATTACTATTATTATTACAGGTTTTTCGAGACAGGGTTTCTCTGTGTATCCTTGACTGCCCTGGACTCACTTTGTAAACCAGGCTGGTCTTGAACTCACAGAGATCTGCCTCCCAAGTGCTGTGGGTTTTTTTGTTTGTTTGTTTTTCAAGACAGGGTTTCTCTGTGAAACAAAGCCTGGCTGTCCTGGACTCGATTTGTAGACGAGGCTGGCCTCAAACTCACAGAGATCTGCCTGCCTCTGCCTCCCGAGTGCTGGGATTAAAGGCGTGCGCCTCCACCAAGGCTGCAGTTGTTCGTTATTAAACTAAGTCAGTTATGGCTGCAGGGAACAGATTTTTTATTGGTAGGACTGAAAACTGAGTGAGGCCCCAGTGTCAGGGAATGGCAGGCCACCCCTTCCCAGGGAAGGAAGCATGTGTACACTTACTTCAATCCCTAAGGAGAGGCACCTCCCACAGATGTCACACCAGAGCCATCAAGACTGGGAAAGATTCCCTCATGGCCCATCTTGAACTTCTGGACACTGTGCTGATACTGTGATTCCTTTTCCATACAAGAAGCAAAGTGCAAGGAGCAGGCCATGTTCTGGTACCTTCCCTCCCTACCACCTCCACTGTGGCCATATGGTCAGCTGACAGACAGCCTCAGCCCTTGTGGAGCTCCAGCTCACCAGCATTCTTAGCCTTAGAGTCAGGAACTCAAGCTCGTTACGTTACATAATAAATGATTACAGGTTCTGCTCCCCAGTTCCCACAGTACTTTGGCACAGTGCCCTCCCATACCACAAAAGGAGTAGCTGGGGAGTAAAGCAAGGCTCATCTCAGGCCAAGTCTACTAGTACTAAACGATGCCGCAGCACATAAAACTGTACCCAATGTTTTTTTTTCTGTATTTCTATCCCTATCAGGGGACCTCCAAAGATACTTTTGTTATTCTTAAGACCATGTGAGGCCGGGCGGTGGTGGCGCACGCCTTTAATCCCAGCACTTGGGAGGCAGAGGCAGGCGGATCTTTGTGAGTTCGAGGCCCGCCTGGTCTACAAAGCGAGTCCAGGACAGCCAGAGATATTCAGAGAAACCCTGTCTTGAAAAAACCAAAAAAAAAAAAAAAAAAAAGACCATGTGAGTCCAGCAGTGTTGGCACACACCTTTAATCCCAGTACTCATGAGGCAAAGGCAGGCAAATCTCTTGAGTTCGAGGCCAGCCTGGTCTACAGAGTGAGTTCCAGGACAACCAGGGCTACACAGAAAAAAAAAAAAAAACAAAAACAACAAATAGACTATGTGGTGGCAGGGTATGGTGCTACACAACCTTTAATCCCACCTCTAGATAGGTAAAGGCTGGCAGATCTTTGTGAGTTCCAAGTCAGCCTGGTCCACATCGTGTTTCCAAGTTAGCAGCGACTATACAGACACTGCCTCAGAAGGGGGAGGGAGAGGGAGACTGGAAAGATGGCTCAGTCTTTAAGAACATTATCTGCTCTTCCGGAGGACTCATTTGGTTCCCAGCATTCACACTATGGCTTATAACTGTCTGCAACTCCAGTCCCAGGACATCTAAAGCCCTCTTTTGTATCTGGGGGCATCAAGTACACACACGGTACACAGACATGTGCAGGTAAACATCCTTGCACTTGTGGTACAGGCTGTACTTGAGCTTACTAGATTCAAGCAATCCTCCTGCCTCTGTTACAAAGTAACCGGAGCAACAGTCATATGAAAATGTACCCAACTAGATTCAAGCAATCCTCCTGCCTCTGTTACAAAGTAACCGGAGCAACAGTCATATGAAAATATGCCCAACTAGATTCAAGCAATCCTCCTGCATCTGTTACAAAGTAACTGGAGCAACAGTCATATGAAAATGTACTCGTAATGGTTTTTGTTCCCCAATTTTTTTTTTTTTTTTTGGTTTTTCGAGACAGGGTTTCTCTGAATATCTCTGGCTGTCCTGGACTCGCTTTGTAGACCAGGCTGGCCTCGAAATCACAAAGATCCGCCTGCCTCTGCCTCCCAAGTGCTGGGATTAAAGGCGTGCGCCACCACCGCCCGGCTAGTTCCCCAATTTTTACTGTGATAAAATACAATGATGGGTGAGGGTTGGCCTGGTATCGTGGTGCACGCCTTTAATTCCAGCACTCAAAATACAGAGGCAGGTGGATCTCTGGGAGTTTGAGGCAGACCTGGTTTACATAGAGTTCCAGTCCAACTAAGGCTGCACAGTGAGACCCTGTCTCACAAAAAGCAAAAACAAAAACCCCAAAACCAATGGCTGCTCCTTTGGGTCTGTGGGTATAGGTTAGTTATCCTGTACTATATGGCCAGCTACCTTAAAACTGAGCCATACTAAGCCGGGCGGTGGTGGCGCACGCCTTTAATCCCAGCACTTGGGAGGCAGAGGCAGGCGGATCTTTGTGAGTTCGAGGCCAGCCTGGTCTACAAAGCGAGTCCAGGACAGCCAGAGATATTCAGAGAAACCCTGTCTCAAAAACAAAAAAAAAAAAAAAAAAACTGAGCCATACCACCCCTGTGCATATATCCAAAAGATTCTTCACCAAACCATAAGGAGATTGGCTCAATAATGTTCATAGCAGCTTTATTTGTAACAGCTAGAAACTGGAAACAATCCAGATGTCCTTCAACCAAAGAATGGATTAAAAAAAAAAAAACTGTGGTACATCTACACATTTGATAGCTGGAATACTACTCAGCTATCAAAACAAGGAAATCGCCAGCCTGGTCTACAAAGTGAGTCCAGTACAGCCAGAGCTGTTATACAGTGAAACCCTGTCTCAAAAAAACAAAAAAAAAAAAAAAAAAAGGAAAACATGCAATTTGCAGCCAAATGGATGGAACTAGAAAAGTTCATCCTGGCCGGGAGGTGATGGCACACGCCTTTAATCCCAGCACTTGGGAGGAAGAGGCAGGCGGATCTCTGTGAGTTTGAGGCCAGCCTGGTCTACAAAGTGAGTCCAGGAGAGCCAGAGCTGTTATACAGAAAAACCCTGTCACATACACACACACACACACACACACACACACACACACACACACACACACA
>CAJQZJ010004953.1:502217-519354 GCA_907164525.1 Lophiomys imhausi | reverse complement strand
CACACACACACACACACACACACACACACACACACACACACACACACGTCAGAAAACAGTACCAGGCATCCTCCTGTATGCCTCTAACTTCCTATGAGAGAGGGTCTCTCCCTGAACCTAAGTTTTCTTAGATACCCTAGAAGCCAGAAAGCTCCAGAAATCCTGACTCCATTCTCTTTTGAGTTGGGGCTTTAGACATCTTGTTTGTAACATGAGTGCTGAGATCCAAACCCTGTCCTCATGATCCTTCACCAAAGCTTTTGAACTGTTGAACCATCTCACCAGCCTTCTCAAACTCTTTATGAAGCTCAGACTGGCCTTGAATTTGATTCTCCTGCCTCCCACCTTCCAAATGGTGAGATTACAGACATGTGCAACCATGACATCTTAGGATATTACCCTTTGCACATCAACAAAAAGCTTTATAATAAAACTTTTTTGAGACAGAGTCTCACTATGTATTCCTTGCTAGCCTGGAACTCACAGAGGTATCTGCCTACTTCTGCCTCTTCCTCTAAAGCACTAGAATTCCTGCCCCCAGAAGCATTGCAGATGTGGCTACTGTGTCACATGTGCATCATAGGTAGCAGAGAGGAGGGAGGTTATGTCTACATTCAGTGTTCTGACCTATGAACATCTGAATGAATAGTAGCCTAACATTCCTGGAAAAAAAAAATCAAGCCAGAGACTAACACCAGTTCAGCCATGGGGCCGAATAGGGAGCTAGCCTATGACACCAGGCAAGCATCAGATGGGCTCCCAGGATGGGAAGCAAGCCAGAGACTAGAAGAATCCTGTCTGGCCCTGGATGTGGGGGTTGTGGGTGAGCCAGCCTCAAGGGAGTGAGTGTGGGAGAGCCAGTCCTGCCTTTTGTGTGCTTTGTGGTGGTATTGTTCAGGGAGAGGTTCCCTTCCCTGCCTTCTACCCTCACCACCAGTAGCAGACACGATATCTGGCCCTGCCCCTCACATGCTGCAGCATTCAGAAGAGCAGGCCCTGCACCTTGCTTGGACAGTACAGTACAGCTGGCCTTGTATGAGGAAGATGTGTGAGAACCAGCCCCATGCTGTGAGTGTGAGAGACCCAGCTCTGCCTCTTGTCTGCTTTTCAGTGGTATTTGCAAGAGAGAGGTTACCACCACTCTCTTATGCCCTCAACACGGGTGGGACAGTTGGCTCTGATGGGCACATGAGAGCAGGAGAACTGGTCCAGCCCCTCACTTGTTGTAGCACTAGGGATAACAGGCCCTGCACTTTACCTGCATAGCACACTAGAACTAGCCCTGGATGTGGGAGTTGCAGGCCCCAAACCAGGGCTTTGAGTTGGCCCACACCAACATATACCCCAAGGATGAACTGCTGGCGTGCATGAAGAGGCCAGATCCACAGACCCAAAACTACGGGATCTCCATGACACAGGACAACAGGATGTCTGAGAGGAGCCCCAGTGAGGTTTCAGTATTGACAAAGTGGCAGAACCCAGAGGCCTCGTACTAGACCAAGGAATCATTATAATGAACATTTGCAAGCAAAAAAAAAAAATGTGTGGACAAAAGGGAATATTGTGAGACACACTACAGCTTCCACAATGAGATTTTTATTTTTGTGTTGGGAGAGGTTTCAAGGGTGGAGGGTGAGTCTGAGGGGAGGTGGGACATGAGAAGGAACAGGGTACAGGATGTAAAATTCACAAAACAAAATTAAAAAGAAAAAAAAGTACTAGAATTAAAGGCGTTTGACACCATTCCTATCTATAAGTAAAATGTTAATATTTAATTTTTAATTTTTTTGTTTTTTTGAGACAGAGTTTCTCTGTGTAGCCCTGGCTGTCCTGGAACTCATTCCATAGACCAGGCTGGCCTCGAACTCCCAAGTGCTGGGATTAAAGATGTGCACTACCACCACCCAGCAATATTAAAAATGTTTAAAGTCACAAAGAAATGGAAGCCACTACACCTTGTCCTTCCACACCAGCTCCCCTGGACACTTGTCTCAGAGCCTTGTGTGGTGCTCACCTTAACTTCACACAGCAGCTAGTTCAAGGGTGGCCTCAGCTGCCTTATCATTTCCTGAGGATGCGGATTAGAAAGGGCAGCCCAGCAGGAGTACAGACACAACCTCCCTGAGCCTGTGGCAAGCCAGCTTCTGTCCTCTGCACAGTTTTCTTAACCGTGGTGGCAACTTCCCCTCTTCCCTGTTACATCATCCTTTTGTCTCCCAGCCTACCTTTGGCCATTCTTAAGTCTACTCATGAAGCAGCCAAAATAGCACATTTAAAACGAACTTTGATGCTCAATGCAGCTGAGTGAGTCCTTCCTGTAATTTCAATGCTTGAGAAGCTGAAGTAGGAGGATTACTTGAGTTGCCAAGGCCAGCTTGGGCTATATAGTGAATTCCAGGCCAGGCTGGTCTACTACCAAGACACTGTCTGAAAAAAAAACTGAAATAAAATAGTAGGGGCTGGAGAAATGACACTTGCTGAGTATCCGAGGTGGCTTCTCAGCACCACATCACGTGACTCACAACCATCGGCACATCCAACTCCACAGGATCTGGCACCTGTGGCCCTTACGGCACTCTTGTATACACACCTACATACAGAGACATAAACATCCACATAATTTAAAATAATAAAAATAGCCAGGCAGTGGTGGCGCACGCCTTTAATCCCAGCACTTGGGAGGCAGAGGCAGGTGGATCTTTGCGAGTTCGAGGCCAGCCTGGTCTACAAAGTGAGTCCAGGACAGCCAGGGCTACACAGAGAAACCCTGTCTCGAAAAACCAAAAAAAAATAATAATAATAAAAATAAATCTAAAAATTAAATAAATTGTGCTGAGCATAGTGGTGCACGCCTTTAATTCCAGCATTCGGGAGGCAGAGGCTGGCGGATCTCTGTGAGTTCAAGGCCAGCCCGGTCTACAGAGTGAGTTCCAGGACAGCCAGGGCTGTTACACAGAGAAACTCTGTCTCGAAAAACAAAACAAACAAAATTAAATAAATAAGAAGTAGTAGTAAGTTTTGGACTGAGGATGTAGGTTGCTAGCATGCACAAAGCTCTGGGCTCAGTCCCCAGTGCTACATAAACTAAACATGGCTGGCCGAGCACTCCTGTAGTCACCATCCTTGGGAAACACAAGCATAAGGATCGCAAGTTCAAGGTCATCTTTGGCTGCATAACCAGTTCAAAATCAGCCTAGGATATAGGATACCATATCTCAAAAAAAAAAGGTAATTTTTATGTTACAGTTTACATATACTTTAGAGCATATAAACCACCCCCACGTGTGTGTGGTGTGTGGTGTGTGTGCACTGCAGACAGAACCCAAGAGTTCATGAATGTTAAGTACTTGCTGTACAACTAAGATCTACCATAGCCCCCACATTAATGTGTGTGTGTGTATATGCATACCATGTACCCTAGTGGAAGCCAGTTGACAACTTTCAAGAGTTGGTCCTCTCTTTCCACCATATGAATCCCAGGAATCAAACTAAGCCTTGGTGGCAAGTTACTTTGTGCACTAAGCCATCTCATCTTGCTGGCCCCGTTTTGAGACAGGGTCTCATGTATTCCATACTGGTCTATGTAGTAGACGACCTTGAACTTCGGCTGCCTTCACCTCCTCAGTGCTGTACATGTGTGGGCTATCACTATCAATGATGCAGAGTGCTGGACCTTAAAAAACCCAGAGGGCCGGGCGTGGTGGCTCATGCCTTTAGTCCCAGCATTTGGGATGCAGAGGCAGGTGGATCTCTGTGAGTTCCAGGCCAGCCTGGTCTACAAAGTGAGTCCAGGACCGCCAGGGCTACACACAAAAACCCTGTCTCAAAAAGCCAAAAAACAAAGCAAAAACCCAGAGCCTTTTTCTGGTTGTTTGTTCGTTTGATTTTTCAAGACAGGGTTTCTCTGTGTAGCCCTGGCTGTCCTAGAACCCACTCTGTAGACCAGGCTGGCCTCAAACTCAGAGATCTGCCTGCCTATGCCTCCCGAGTGTTGGACCTAAAGGCCTGGGCCACCACCGCTTGGCTTGAACCTAGAGTGTTATGTATACTCGTTCTGTTCCTTCTGTCAGGAAAAAGGAGGCTTGCTGAGGTTAGGAAGTGTCGTTTTTTTGTTTCTGCACTGTCCCTAGCACTTGATGTATTGTCTCTCAGAGAGTGGTCCTTAGTAAATCTCTCTTAGACCATCTCCATGATGTCTGTCAGAAAAAGAAGGCCTCCTTTTCTCTTTTGCTCCTTCATTCCCTAAGTTTGAAAACTGTTGCCAAGTCCTGAAAAAAATCAGCCTCAGAATTCCCAGCTGTTTCCTGCTGTGTCTGTAATTTTTATTTGGGGACCAACAAAAGTTCTGGTTATCTGCCATCCCTCCACATCTTAACCCTTCCTTGTGGCCTGGTCTCTTTTTGTTTTGAGCATTTCTAAGCACCAGAAGGGACCAGTGATCTCCTGAAGACAGACCTCTGGAAATTCCCAGCATATAGAGGGGACAAAGATAAGCCTACTGGCATGAAAGGCTGAGGTGTGGCACACGTATTCACTAATCATAAATTCAAAGTTCAAGTGTGGCTTGTAGAAAACCCTACAACAGCAGGTATACCCATGATTCATTGAAAACCTGTAGTGATCAAAACATGGAGAATGGACTGAAGAGATGGCTCAGCGGTTAAGAGCACTGTTTGCTCTTCCAGAGGTCTGGAGTTCAATTCCCAGCAACCACATGGTGACTCACAACCATCTATACTGGAATCTGATGACCTCTTCTGGCATGAAGGGGTACATGCAGATAGAGGTTGTAACTGTGTAAAATAAATAAATATTTAAAAAAAAACATGAAGGATATAGGACAAACTGGCCAGTGACAAGCTCTGACCTTGAGCACAAGGCCCAAAGAAAAGACATTGGATGGGCTGGAGAGGTGGCTCAGAGGTTAAGAGCACTGGCTGTTCTTCCCAAGGTCCTGAGTTCAATTCCCAGCAACCACATGGTGGCTCACAGCCATCTACATTGAGATCTGCCCGGGCATATATATGTAGAGCAAATACTGTATACATAATAAATAAGTAATGTTAAAAAAATAAATAAATGGAAAAAAAGAAGAAATTAAAAAAAAAGAAAAGAAAAGACACTGGTGCTGTCCACCAGGCATACAATAGTTCTACATA
The DNA here is from genome assembly GCA_907164525.1 of Lophiomys imhausi. Lineage (NCBI taxonomy): Eukaryota > Metazoa > Chordata > Mammalia > Rodentia > Muridae > Lophiomys > Lophiomys imhausi. The sequence continues at coordinate 514,195 of CAJQZJ010004953.1, read as the reverse complement.
TGACTGGATATGGGATATGTAGTAATGGCACATGTAGTAATGGCTATATGTTGAACACAATGCCAAGCCTCACTGAAAACCCACTAAAAGGTCATGCACTGACAGACATACACTTTCCTGCTTCAAATGTCTTATTCCCCCTATCGAATGCTCCTGGAACAAGAAGCTATCAAACCAGCTACCAGACATGCAGGCTGTGCATTGGGCATTCATAGCTATCTTTTTTTTTTCCAGTAACTGACCCATCTCCAGCAACACTGAGAAAGGACACAGGGCATGTCCCCAACGTTGACCCCCCTCAATGGACAGTGAATTCAGTATAGACAAATAGCAAACTTAAACTTAGCACACACTTTTTTTTTAAAGATTATTCATTTATTGTGTATACAGTGTTCTGCTGGCATGTACACATTCACTCCAGAAGAGGGCACCAGATCTCATTGTAGATGGTTGTGAGCCACCATGTGGTTGCTGGGAATTGAACTCAGGACCTTTGGAAGAACAGCCAGTGTTCTTAACCTCTGAGCCATCTCTCCAGCCCATTAGCACACACTTTTAATCCTAGCACCCAGGAAGTGGAAACAGGAGGACCAACAGTTTGAGACCAACCTGGGCTGCACAGCGAGACATAGTCTCAAAACAAAACAGTTAAGGATCAGGCATGGTGGTGCCTACCTGTAATCCCAGCATTTAGGATGGCTGAAGTAAAGGGATTGTTACAACTATATAGGAGATCCTGTCTCCTCACAGAAAGAGAGGGGGCAGAGAGAGATTAAGTGTTTTTTTTTTAATATATGCATCTTTATTGCCTAGAATACTAAAGATAAATGTCTGACATTTATAGCTCACATTTACCTTTGTATGTGTAAAATTTTAATATTCTCTCATAATATTATATTCAGACTGCCGTTTCCCCTCCCTCCATCCAGGAAGATTAATTCTTTTTTTTTTTTTTTTTGGTTTTTTGAGACAGGGTTTCTCTGTGTAGTGGAAGATTAATTCTTAAGAAAATCTTCAGCTAAAAAACAAAGTCTAAGCCGGGCGGTGGTGGCTCATGCCTTTAATCCCAGCACTTGGGAGGCAGGGGGCAGGCGGATCTCTGTGAGTTCGAGGCCAGCCTGGTCTACAAAAGCAAGACCAGGACAACCAGAGCTGTTACACAGAGAAACTCTGTCTCGAAAAAACAAAACAAAAAAAAAAAAAAACAACCAATGTCTACCCAAAATCATAGATATGAATCTGTCTATTCAAACAATCTGCAAATTTCAGGTGATAACTAATATTAAGCAAATATATGGTTTTGGTCTGTCTGACTTTACTTCAATAGGCTGAACTTGGAACATGGATGACTGTGGATATAATGATCAAACTGTGTCATAGTCCAACCCCACCAGGGTTGAGGGTGAATGAGAAGGCAACCATTAAAAAACAAAAACAGCCGGGCGGTGGTGGCGCACGCCTTTAATCCCAGCACTTGGGAGGCAGAGGCAGGCGGATCTTTGTGAGTTCGAGGCCAGCCTGGTCTACAAAGCGAGTCCAGGACAGCCAGAGATATTCAGAGAAACCCTGTCTCGAAAAACAAAAAAAAAAAAAAAAACAAAAACAAAAACAAAAACAGCTGGGCGTGGTGGAGCATGCCTTTAATCCCACCACTTGGGAGGGAGAGGCAGGTGGATCTCTGTGAGTTCAGGCTGTTACAAAGTCTAGTGAGTTCCAAGACAGCTAGGACTACACAGAGAAACCCTGTCTTAAAACAAACAAACAAACAAAAAACCTAGAGTCAGGCATGGTGGCACACATCTTTGATTCCAGCATTCAGGAGACAGAGGCAAGAGGATCTACAGAAGTTCCAGGTCAGCTTAGTAGGCATAGCAAGTTCCAGGAGAGCTAAGGTTACTTAGAGAGAGGAGGAGGAAGGGAGAGAGAGAGAGAGGCCCAGTCTCAAAAAATAAGTCTAGTTTGCTTAAATATTAAGAGAGCCCACATCTTGTGGGGTTTGTTATTACTGTTGTTTTGTTTTGCTTTGCTTTACTTTGAGATAGGGTCTCATCTCACGCAGCCCAGGCTGGCCTTGAACTCTGTGTACTCAAAGGTGATTTTGAAATCCTCATCTGGCTGCTTCTACCACCCAAATCCTGGGATTATAGTCATACTTCACCAAGCCCAAGAAAGTCTAGTTTGGAAAACTTGGATTTAAAGTTCTTTTTGTTCCAGAGTGCTAAAGTTACTCCTGTTTTACAGGTAAGACAAGGAAGGATTCAAAAGCAGCTTGTCTGATGCATCCAATGAGATGTGAGTGACAGGAGGGACCAGAGTCTGTGTCAAGCTGGGATAAGAGCAGATAATTTGCCAAGATGTGGTGGCATGCATCTTTAATCCCAGCACTTGGGAGGCAGGGGAAGTCTTTGAGTTCAAGGCCAGCCTGGTCTACAAAGTGAATCCCAGGCCAGCCAGGGCTACACAGAGAAACCTGTCTCAAAAAAAGAAAAGAAAGAGCCGGGCGGTGGTGGCGCACGCCTTTAATCCCAGCACTTGGGAGGCAGAGGCAGGCGGATCTTTGTGAGTTCGAGGCCAGCCTGGTCTACAAAGCGAGTCCAGGACAGCCAGAGATATTCAGAGAAACCCTGTCTCGAAAAACCAAAAAAAAAAAAAAACAGAGAAACCCTGTCTCGAAAAACCAAAAAAAAAAAAAAAAAAAAAAAAGAAAAGAAAGAAAAAGAAAAAAGTAGGTCTAGAGTGGAGACGGACTTGCTCTCTGGTGATGTGCTCTTTAGACCTAACACTGGAAGGGTCTGGTATCAGGATGAGGGCCCTAAGACACACTTGGCTCCAGCAGGAACTCAGTGTGACACTGCCTCTCTCAGATACTGAGTACAAGGCAGTAAGGGGAGCATGCCAAAGTGTCCTAGTACAGGGTCGGCAGGCTCAGGAAGGTAATGAGGAAGTACTCAAGAAAACAGAAGTTAAGCAACACAGAAATAGTTAAGACAACGAAGGAGCCGGGCAGTGGTGGCGCACGCCTTTAATCCCAGCACTTGGGAGGCAGAGGCAGGCGGATCTTTGTGAGTTCGAGGCCAGCCTGGTCTGCAAAGCGAGTCCAGGACAGCCAGAGATATTCAGAAAAACCCTGTCTCGAAAAAAAAAAGACAACGAAGGAAATGCTCTTGGAAATGGCAAAGCCAACAACATCCTTGCAGGTGGTAGACTGACCTGAAGTGCAGTCTGAGGATGGAAGGAAATGTGGAGAGACACTGTGAAAGCAAAGATCAACTCCCCAGAGCTGTCCTCTGAACGCCACACTTTCACACAGGTGCTTGCATATGCACACGCAGTAAATCTTTCCCAGGGACTTAACTTCTTATGACATCTGAGCAATAACTACTGGTGTAAACAGCTTTCTGGTTCACAAGTTGCTTTCATATGCATTTATTGCATTTTATCTTTATAACTACCCTGTGGGAAATCCAAGGTTGGCATTAGCCTGGCTTTGCAGATAATCATTATGCCCATTTTACTGATGAGAAAATTGAGGCTCAGAAGTTAATAACTTGCTCAGGGCTATTGGTGGACAGGTTTCAGTGGCTCGTAGTGATTATGACTCAACAGTCAGGCAGAGGCAGACAGCAACCTGGGTCCTCTGTAAAAGCAGCAAGTGATCTTAACCACTGAGCTGTTTCTCCAGGCCCTCCATCTGGTATTTTAACAAAACTTAGTGGAGGAAGGGCAGCAAGATAGCCTAACTGGTTAAAGCTTGTTACTTAAGCTCTATCCCTGGGACTGACAAGGTTAAAGGAGAGAATTGAGTCTCACAAGTTATTCTCTGACCTCCACACAAGAAACCATATATCCTGAGTGTGGTGGTGCACAACTTTAATCCCAGCACTCAGGAGGATGGAGGCAGGTGGATTTCTGTGAGTTTGAGCATATCTTGGTCTACTGAGCAATTCTAGTATATAGAAAAAAACAAAGAAAAAAAAGAAAAAGAAAAACCATACATATATAGTGGAAGAAAAAACAGGAAAGATGAAATGATTGTGAAGGAAGATTAAGAACAAGAGAAACAACAGGAAAAGCAATCAGTAGTAAAAATAAGTGATAGTTTGGAGCCTAGGGGCTACTCTCCTCCCAACCAATAAAATGGTTCTTCAGCCTTGAAAAGCTGATAAGCACTAGCTACCCCATAGCTGCAGGCTAGTCAACAGGACGTTGAATACTTCCCCAGGAGTGACAAAAGGACAGGAGAGCACACCTGGACCTTGTAGGTTGCAGAGTGGAATGCAGGCCAGGCAATCAGACTGGGACTTAGCACCTGTGTGTTCGTTTTCAGGTGTCAATTCTCTCCTTCCACCTCTCATTGTTGTTCTTAAATTATCTTATGTGTACATGTGTTTTCTTTGTATGTGTATCTGTGTACCACATGTATGCCTGGTGCTAACAGAAACCAGAAGAAGGGCATTATATGCCCTGGAACTGGCGTTACTGACAGTTGTGAGCGGCCATGTGGGTGCTTCCAATTGAACTGGAGTCATCTGAAAGAACAGCAGCCAATGCTCCTGACCCCTGAGCCATCCTCCAGCTCCACGTCTTCCACCTAGCTTTTGAGGCAGGATCTCTCTTGCTTCTGCCATTGAGATGCCCATTCCAGCCTAGCTGACCCACAAACTTGTGGGCTTTTAGACTTCCGTAAAGCCTTGTTTCCAGGTTACCTTCCTGTTCTCCCCTCCAGTCTTGGGATAGGAGACTGGGATGACCGGTGTGTGCCATTGTGTGTGGAGTTCACATGGGTTCTGGAGACTGAACCCAGATGTAAAGCTTGCTCATCAAACACTTTCCTTAGTGCGTCATATGCCTAGTCTGTGTTTATTTGTGTGTTTGTTTTTTTCGAGACAGGGTTTCTCTGTGTAGCCCTTGCTGTCCTGGACTCACTTTGTATATCAGGCTGGCCTTGAACTCACAGAGATCCACCTGCTTCTGCCTCCCGAGTGCTGGGATTAAAGGCGTGCATCACCATGCCCAGCCATTACAGACAGTTGTGAACTGCCATATGGTGCTGGGATTTGAACCCCGGTCCTTTGGAAGAACAGCCAGTGCTCTTAACTGCTGGGCACAGTCTGTGTTTATTTTTAAATTGATTGAAAATATTTTTTATTTTTCATCTTGATATAAGCCCTCACCATGAAGCAGAAGATGGCCTGGTTCACCTTAAACTGTGATAGTACTCTTTATTAACCTCCAGAGCACTGGGATTACGATTGTGAGCCTTTACACCTGGCTTGCAGTGGTCTTGGGCAGGGTATTTTTAATTTTTCTTTTTCCTTCTATTTATTTATTTTTGGTTTTTCTTTTCTTTTCTTTCTTTCTTTTCTTTTTTTTTTTTTAAGGTTTTTCAAGACAGGGTTTCTCTGTGTATCCCTGACTATCCTGGACTCACTCTGTAAACCAGGCTGGCCTTGAACTCACAGAGATCCACCTGCCTCTGCTTCATGAGTGCTGAGTGCTGGGATTAAAAGTGTGTGCCATTGGGCTGGAGAGATGGCTCAGCGGTTAAGAGCACTGGCTGCTCTTCCAGAGGTCATGAGTTCAATTCCCAGCAACCACATGGTGGCTCACAACCATCTACAATGAAATCTGGTGCCCTCTTCTGGCCTGCCGATATACCTGCAGACAGAACACTGTATACATAATAAATAAATCTTTAAAAAAAAAAAGTGTGTGCCATCACACCAGGCAATTACAGGCAGTTGTGAACTGCCATGTGGGTGCTGGGATTTGAACTCTCCAACCCTTTTTTTTGGCTTTTCAAGACAGGGTTTCACTGTGTAGCCCTGGCTGTCCTGGAACTCACTCTGTAGACCAGGCTGGCCTCGAACTCACAGAGATCTGCATGCCTCTGCCTCCCAGGTGTTGGTATTAAAGGCATGCGCAATCCACCACCTCTTGGCTAAATACAGACATTTCTTTACTTCAAATGCTAGAGAGATTCCTCAGTGGTTAAGAACACAACTACTCTTCCAAAGGACTACAGTTTAATTCCCAGCACCCATGGCAGCTCACAATTTAATCCAGTCCCAGGAGATCCGAAGACTTCTTGTAGCTTCCTAAGGCACCCGGCACACTAGGTGCACATGCTTACATGCAGGTAAAACATCCATAAAGACATACAAATAAATAAATAAAATTTATGGGGCTGGAGAGACTTGTTACTTTTGCAGAGGACCCAGGTTGATTCCCAGCAGCCACATAATGGTTCACAACCATTTGTAACTCTAGTTCCAGGGGATCCAATGTCCTTTTCTGACCTGAGGGCACCAGGCACGCACACATACACTTATGTACCTGCAAGTAAAACACTCATACACACAAAGTTAAATGACTTAAAAACTTACTTCTGCAAGGTACAGTAGTGCATGCCTTTAATCCAGCATTCAGGAGGCAAAGGCAGGCACATCTCTGTGAATTTGTGACCAGCTAGGGCTACACAGTAAGATAATTTTTATGTATTTATTTTACTTCAGAGAGTTTGTTTGACATGGAGCTAGGCACTGGTCAGCACTAAGAAATGTTACTGTTTTAAATATTTAGTGTTACAGACCTAGAGAGTACATAAAAACACAGACTGGAACAAAGGGCACTGTGACTTCTGTAACCTCTTCTGAGGCATGTGCATTGAATCTCCTGCCAGTTTAAGCTGCCAGGCTTTAGACTATCGTAGATTCAGCTTCAGTAGCCGTCCCTCTGATGTGCTGAGGGAATAGCAGTGATGCTGTCCAGGCCTAGAAATGCGGCTGTGCATGGTGGGACAGCTAGCCCTCCCTCTGTCTCTGCACGAATGAACTGCCAAAGCCAAATGTATGAAACTTGGGGACTCCTCAGTGGAAGTGACTATAACTAAGAAGTCCCTAAATTTGATCAAAAACACAGAGCACAGAAAGAAAACATATTAGTGCTTACCTAATGCTAAGGGATTTGATCAGATAGGGAGTAGACTAGTAATAACTATACATGAGGGGAGAGGTGGGAAGAATCTCTTGGTGGAATTATGAAAAATATTCTAGGGGGCTGGAGAGATGGTTAAGAGGTTAAGAGCACTGGCTGCTCTTCCAGAGGTCCTGAGTTCAATTCCCAGCACCCACATGGTGGCTCACAACCATCTATAATGAGATCCGGTGCCCTCTTCTGCCTGTAGGCATGCATGCAGACAGAACACTGTATACATAATAAATAAATAAAATCTTAAAAAAGAAAAATATTCTAAAATTATGTCTCTGTCTCTTGTGTATGAGAGAGAGATTGTATTTTTAAAAATTTGGATGGAACACAAAAAAAATTGTGAGTGATAGAGCATGCCTTTAATCCCAGCACTCAGGAGGCAGAGGCAGGCACATCTCTGTGAGTTCAAGGCTAACCTGGTCTACATAGTGAGTTCCAGGACAGCCAGGGCTGCACAGAGAAACCCTGTCTCCAAAAACAAAACCAACCTGTAGAAGAAAACTATCCAATTAAACTATTTACTAGTATTTATATTTATCTTTGCTTGGCAGTGTTAATCCTTAACCTGCCATTATAAATGAATACACACAGACACCTGGTGGATCTTTTTTTTTTTTTTTTTCGAGACAGAGTTTCTCTGTGTAACAGCTCTGGCTGTCCTGGACTCACTTTGTAGACCAGGCTGGCCTTGAACTCACAATGATCCACTGCCTCTGCCTCCCGAATGCTGGGATTAAAGGCTTGTGCCACCATGCCCGGCTTAACACTGAGTGGATCTTAACAAGCCTAGGCCTGGGTTGTACAATCCTAGTCCATCTAAGCTACCTCATAATTCTATCACCCAAATATGACCCCATATATACATACGTCCCTTTGGACTATTATTCTCCAGGCTACGCTGATATGGAAGGATCTTTAATCTACCCCATGGTGTGTCTTTCTTGTTTACTCCTGGCTTCTTCTCCGGCAGCCTTCTTTCTTCTTCCCAAGATGTTCTCTATATTTCTAAAAGCCCCTAGTCCTGCCTACCTCTGTCTTTGCCCAATCTCCAGGCCTCAGCATTTATTTAAGTAATCAGAGTCAAAGCAAGTAACATACAGCAAACAGGACCAATCAACATTTAGAATGTTTAACATCACCCCATCATTTCTCTCCTTTTGTCTAATAAAAAGGATAAAAGGTACATACATAATGTTTACCCTAACAGCAAACAGGACCAATTAACATTTAGAATTCTTAACACCACCCCATCACCAACCAACCATCCAAAGAAGCAAATCATGTGTTTTTAGTGTTGGTCTGTGCATCTGAGTGCAGTGCTCACAGAGTCCAGAAAAGACCATCAGCTTCCCAAGGAGCTGGATTTCCAGTTGGCTGTGAGCTGCCTGCTTGACATCGATGGTGGGAAGCAAACTCAAGTCATTTGAATGAACAGTATGGCTCTTACACACTAAACCACCATTTCTCCTCCAGTTACTCTCTCTTTCTTTTAGGTTTTTCAAGACAAGGTTCTCTGTGTATCCTTGACTGTCCTGGACTCACTTTGTAGACCAGGCTGGCCTTGAACTCACGGAGATTCGCCTGCCTCTGCCTCCTGAGTGCTGGGATTAAAGGTGTGCGCCACTACGCCCGGCTTCTTCTTTCTTTTGAGACAGGTTCTCAAGTAGGTAACGAAGGCCAATCTCAAATTCACAACATAATGAATTCAAACTCTTGAACACTTGGTTCTCCTGCCTCTACCTCCCAAACTCTGGGATTGCACAACCAGTTTCCCTTATTATTATTATTATTATTATTAGTAGTAGTAGTAGTAGTAGTAGTTTTTTTGAGACAGGGTTTCTCTGTGTATCCTTGGCTATCTCGGAACTCACTCTGTAGACCAGGCTGGTCTTAAACTCACCGAGATCCACCTGCCTCTGCCTCCCAAGTGATAGGATTAAAGGCATGCACTAGCATGCCCAGCCAGTTTCACTTTTAATACTGTCTTATTTCCCATGAGTAGCAATATGGACTTCTGTGTTTCCTAGGCCTTATATAAACCTGGCTGAGAGCCATGGTCAATAAGTAGGGTTGGAAATTATTTCCATAAGTGAGCCAGCCCTCCTCCAAGAGAAAACAAATAAGCTAATATGAGGAGATAGTTATCTACATGAATGTAATGAATTTATCATCTTTTTTTCTTTTCTTTCTTTTTTTTTGAGACAGGGTTTCTCTGTGTATCCCTGAGCTCAGAGATCCACCTGCCTCTGCCTCCCCAGTGCTGGGTTTAAAGGTGGGTGCCAGAACTGTGTTGTAGAGGAAAAAATGGCTAATTAAATTGTTCAACCAGTATTTAGGTTATATTTAATTGGTTCGGCTGTTAATCCTTAACCTACCATTATAAATAAGCACACAGACACCACATGGATTTTAACAAGCCTTGGCCTGAATTGTGCAATCCTAGCCCATCTAAGCTAGCTCATAATTCTATTACCCAAATATGACCCCATATATACATATGTCCCTTTGGACTGCTATTCTCCACGCTATGCCGATGTTCCAGGCCATGTGGAATGATCTTCTTTTCTCTATCCCATGGCCTGTGTACTCCTTGCTTGCTCCTGGCTGCTTCTTGGAGCTTCTTCTTCCCAAGATGCTCTCTCTCTCTCTCTGAGGCCCACGTACCTTAGTCCCACCTATCTCTGTCTTTGCCTAATCTCAGGCCTCAGCATTTTATTCAACCAATCAGAGACAATGTAAGTAACAGACATCAAGCAAGACCAATTAATTAACACTTAGAATGCATAACATCACCCCATCACTGTGTGGCTGAATTTATCACCTTAAATTTAAAAATATGTATGGATGGTTATTTTGCCTGCATGTACACCTATGTTCTGCATGGGTGCTTGGAACTCAGTGAAGCTAGGGTTTCTCCAAGGACTGGAGTTACAGACGGTTATTAACCACCATGTGGGTGCTGTGAACCAATCTGGAGCCCTCTGGGACAGTCAGTGCTCTTAACTGTCAAGCTACCTTCCCATCCCCACTGACATTAAAGATCTGTAGAACAAATAAATATTCCGCTCCACTTAAGCCAAAAAGTGTTTAGTACTTTTCTTTTTAAAAATACCTTCCTATGTCTCAAAAAAAAGAAAAGAAAAAAAGATGATAAATTCATTACATTCATGTAGATAACTATCTCCTCATATTAGCTTATTTGTTTTCTCTTGGAGGAGGGCTGGCTCACTTCTGGAAATAATTTCCATCCCTACTGATTGACCATGGCTCTCAGCCAGGTTTATATAAGGCCTAGGAAACACAGAAGTCCATATTGCCCCTAACACGCCCTCTCCCGGGCTCCTCCACTTGTCCTTAAATAGGATCGCTCCTTGTTTCACCTGCTTCAGCTTAATTTGGGCTCTGCCCACTTAGCAGCTGAAAACAATGCCAGGTCATAAAGTCTTTCCTTGTCTCACCTGGCTTCAACCTTGTTTTTCAGTCCATAGAGACTCCCCTCGTTTCACGTGACTTCATCCATAAGCTGATAAGCTAATTGCTCACAGCAAAGTTGATCTTCACGCCCTGAATTAAGAGACTGTATCAGAAACCTAGATATTTACTAAATCTAATTTATATCAATCTAACTCCCTACAAAATCCTGTCTCGAAAAACCAAAAAAAAAAAAAAAAACAAACCAAAAACAACAACAACAAAAAACCTTCCTCCGATGGGCATGGTGGCGCACACCTTTAATCCCAGCACTCAGAAGGTAGAGGCAGGTGGATCTTTGTGAGTTCAAGGCCAGCCTCATCTACAAAGTGAGTGGAGGATGGCTAGGAAAACACAGAGAAACCCTACCTCGGAAAAAAAAACAAAACAAACAAAAAAAACCTTTCCTCCTCATCTGCACCTTCTTGCTGCAGTTTGAATTCCTTCTTTCCTGAGAGAAAGCGCAGTCCCCTCCCTCACTTTTGGGGAGCTTGAACGTATCCTTTAGGCCTCTCCAGCCCAGTGACTGGCAATTCTGAATTTAACTAGTCCACTCCTGACTTAATTATATTTTACATTTTATTTATCTATTATTTATTTTTGGTTTTTCGAGACAAGGTTTCTCTGTGTAACAGCCTTCGCTGTCTTGGACTCGCTTTGTAGACTAGGCTGGCCTTGAACTCACCAAGATCCACCTGCCTCTGCCTCCCAAGTGCTGAGATTAAAGGCATGCGCACCCATCCTGGCCCACTTTATAAATGACTTAATTATTTATTCTTATTTTATGTGTGTTGGTGTTTTGCATACATGTGTATCTGTGTGAGGGTGTCAGATCCCCTGTAGAGCTTACAGATAGTTGTAAACTGCCATGTGGGTGCTGGGAGTTGAACCTGGATTGTCTGGAAGAGCTACAAGTGATTTTAAGCGTTGAGCTATCTCTCCAGCCCCTCCACTTGGGACTTTAAGAACTCCCCTCCTTCTCTCTAATATGGGGAGTACTGTTTTCCTACTGTGTAGCTGCTGCACTGTGATGTCACACACTGTGGAACTCTAAGTCATTTCTGTAGCCATCCAGGAGCATCCTCAGGACCTCTATTGTTAAGACAAAACTGGATCTTAGGAGCACTTAGGCTGAGCTTGAGGATCTGTGTGAGCATTTGGCCTGCATGGATGGGAGGCATTCTGCCACACAGCTCTGAGGGAAGAAGGTATGCTCAGTGAAAGTGTTACAGCTCTGAGAAAGGTATCCTGGGACTTGTGAGCCCAGGAACCATACAGCTCTCATAAGTGGGACAATGTCCCAGTGGAAGGGCATCCTGAGGTACAGGAGCCCAGGAACTACACAGCTCTGAGAGGAGGCTTTCTCAGCAGAGAAGTTGCAGCTCACAGTGGAGAGTTTCCTCAACCTCAGCTAAGCTGAGGAGCCTGAGCCTGAGTCCAGCTCCTTCTCCAGCCATTGGAGCTCACAGGGTAGGGTTTCCTCAACCCCAGCTGCACTGTGGAGCACGGGGGCCTGA
>CAJQZJ010004953.1:483998-502207 GCA_907164525.1 Lophiomys imhausi | reverse complement strand
GAGCTCATAGAGTAGGGTTTCCTCAACCCCAGCTGCGCTGTGGAGCATGGGGGCCTGAGCCCGGCTCCTTCTTTGCTTCTTCTGATGAAAGAGTCTCAGCAGGCAGCAAATCTCATAAGAGAGATTCTTGCAGGGTGCTGGGTGAGGAGAGATTGAAAGACCCCTGAAACGGGGACACCGCCCCTGGGGCCCAGCGTCCAAGGACAGAGACCGAGACCACCGGATGCAAGTACAAGAGGCAACTTTATTGTTTACACAGGCGCCTGCGGACGCTACAGCCTTCGGGTGACTGAGCGTGCCGGGCTAGGACGGGGGTTGATTATATAGGGTTGGGGTGGCAAGAAGCGGGCTTACAGAAGCAGATGCATGGTTACAGGGTTCTCATTGGTTGATTTAAATGAGGCCATGGGTTCAGGTTAGGGACAAGCTTGGCATTCCATAAGGCTATTGTCAGCCCATTTTTTGGTTTCCCCAGTTCCTGGGGCCGGTGAGTCAGTTGGCAGATGTTTAACCTCAGATATCCTGTTTGGAAAGCCCCCGAGAAACAGATATCTTATCTTTGCTGGCCTCGCCCATCATGGAAAGTCCTTATCTTAAACAGCAGCATGACTGGGATGGCAGCTAACAAATAGGCATGCTTAGCCGGGGGTCTTTCAAGATGAATCCAGAGTGTGGCTGCCCCTGCTCCAGGGAGAGGACAGCAGGAAATTGAACAAAGTGCAGGGCTTACAGAGATTTTCTTGGGGGCGGAGCTTTCTAGGGCAGGGATTTCCAGAGTGAGGATTGGTGGAATTTCAAGTCCTGAACTTGGAGAGCTCAGGGATTGGTGGGCTTTTCTGTGCTGGGATTAGTGGGTCTTTTGTTCAGACTTTTCACCTCAAATTAGCAAAATCTGAGATGAGTCCTATTGAGGGCCTGGAGAGATGACCTTTGTGACAGTTACAGAGGGAGGCTGGAAATGTTAGGAAGAGAGGTTGGGGGGGGGGAGGGCTGGGCTGGGCTGCTGGAGTTCCTCAGGCAGGGGTCTGGTCACTTTCCCAGCCCTCAGGGTTTACAAAGTTGCCAAGATTACAAAGGGAGTCCATGGCAGGGCAGCCTGTGTCTGCAGCAGGTATAGCTGATAGAGACTGGAGAGAGGTGTTACTTCTGTGTACAGTCCCTTGACGGTAAAGATGTCTTCTCGGTAGACAGCTCCCAGAGGCAGTAAAGACATCATCACCGAGGACAGCTTCATAGCTGGCAGAAAGGCTGAGGTAGGACACCTCCCAGGCCATTCTGACAGAAGCCGGGAACCTCCATTTTGACTGCTCCAGCCGCACAGGGAGGGGAGGGAAAGGAGTTGCTGACAGCTTGGTTTGGTGGCCTGCTGCTCAGGGACTGTTCTGACACTGGGGTGGGGGGGAACTCTTTGATTGCTGCTGCAGCCACTTTGATCCAGGATGCATTGGGACTACAATCTGGAGTTTAAGACCAGACTGTGTTGCACAGTGAATACTGCATTTAAAACAAACAAAAAACCAGGAGGCAGAGGCAGGCTGATCTCCAAGTTCGAGGCCAGCCTGGTCTACAGCTACAGGACAGCCAGGACTACACAGAGAAACCCTGTCTCAAAAAAAAAAAAATCAAAACAAAAACAAAGAGGACAGAAGGTGGCCGACAGAAGCCACTAAATCATACCCCAAAGAAAGAGGCAATGTCCAAACAGAATCGTGTATTCACTTGCTAACCGCAGGTTGAACTGGAAATAAAACAGAGTCGAGAAAACTACCAGCTAACCGTAGCCTGTCTCCTCGGGAACCCGCAGGCTGCCGGCTGCTAGCGTTCCCGCGGCGCACCCTGCCGACTCCCGGGGTTCAGCAGCTAACCTTATGGAGACCAGAAGGTTCTGATCGCGCAGGCCTCGCGAGCAGTACCCAACCTTCGCCACTGCGCAAGCGCCAAGGCGCCCTGCCTCAGAGCCTGGCCGTTAGCGCGGCCGGAGCCCCACCGCGCAGGCGCCGCTCCCGGCAACATGGCGGCCGCGTTGCTGCTGCTGCTGCGCCGGTTCCGCCACAGCCCGGATCCTGGGCCCAGGCGCCTGTGGGGCCTACTCTCGGGCAGGGCCCCGGGCCTCTCGTCAGGGGCAGGGAGCAGGCGGCCATACCTGGTCCGCGGGACTCCGGGTGGCCTTGCTGCAGCTGGAGGCCAAGCGCCGCAGGTAACCCGCTCCGCGCCCCGCGGGGTGTCTCGCGCTGTGCCGACCGGACGTGCGCCTGCACCTTCCTCCTTGGCCAGGCATCCGCTAGGCCTGCGGGGCGGCGCGGCGCCGGGACTGATGTGGGCCCCCCGGGGCGTGAGGCCGCATCTTCCTTGGGTGGTTCTTCTAGCCATAGTGCGTGTGTGGGAGACGAGTTGTGTCTAGGCCCAGTCCTATTAACCGATTCATTTTTCTTTTTTGTTTTTGAGGCAGGATTTCATGTTATCTTAAAACTTCCAAATGGTCGTATTTCAGGGCAATGTAAATATTACAGGTAAATGTGCACTTGAACTTTTTTTAAGTGGGGCAAGGTGGTGCACTTCTGCAATTTCAGCATTTACTGGGAGTCTGAGGCCAGGAAGATTGTGATTTGGTGACTGAAACTGGTCTTGGTGTGATCCTCAGTCGGTGCTTGATAGTCACTGGCTTTTGGTGTTGTTTCTTCATTTTTTTTGTTTTTTAATTTTTAAAATTACTTAATTTTGTGTGCATTGGTGTTTTGCTGGCCTGTATATCTGTGTCAGTGTGTCGGATCTCCTGGAACTGGAGCTGCAGGCAGTTGTAGGCTGGGATGTGGGTGCTAGGAACTGAACCCGGGTCCTCTGAAAGAACAGCTAGTTCTCCTAACCACAGAGCCATCTTTCCATCCCTGTTTCTTCATTTTTTTTTCTTTTTTTGGCCGAGTGCAGTGAAATTTATTGATAGTGTTGACACAGTAGAGCTCCCTAAGCTCCTCCCCTTCTTGGGAGGCAGATCTAGGATGGAAACTGAAGAGGGGGAGGATTGTCTTTGTGTTAATGGGGGCACCTGACTCCTCAGCAGTGGAGGGTCTCTGTGCTCTTCCTCTTGTGCTCTTGCTGGATTTGGGTGGTCCAGGATTGTCACTCCATGAAGATAATGTGGACCATGAGGTCCACCACCCTGTTGCTGTAGTCAAATTCGCTGTACCAGTAAATGAACTTGACAAAACAGCAGTTGAGTGGAATGACAACCCAGCTTTAAACGTGGAAAAGTGGGGTGTCACCAGTAAAGTCCCAGGAGACTACCGGATCCTCAATGTAGCCCAGGATGCCCTTTAGGTGTATCTTAGATACTTCCTTCACCACCTTGATGTCAATAGGTTTGGCAGCCAGGTAGTAGGGCAGACACTGGAATGGATGGACAGTGAGGAGGCCATGTCAATAAGCTTCCTTCCTGTTCAGCTCTGACATGACCTCACCCACACACAGCCTTGGTGATGCCACTAGTGCAAAGATGATGTTCTGGGCAGCTCCATGGGGATCGTGCTGGTTTCCCAGAGAAACCTTCTAGTATTGATGGCTTGGATTGTGATTATAAGACCCTTCAGGATATCAAAGTAGACATAGCTGTCAAGCCATCAAGGCTAAGCATTTGGTGGCACAGGAGTCATTGCTGATGCTCTTGAGTGAGTTGTACTTCTTGTAGCTGACAACCATCACAAACATGGCAGCTTCAGTTGCAGGGCAGGGATGTTGACTTTTGGCTCCAACTGTCGAGTGGGCCCAGCTTTCTCCATAGTACTGAAGACACGAAGAGACTTCACAGTATACGGAGCACCAGTGTGACCCCGTTTGATGTTGGTGGCGATGTTGCTCCTAGAACATACAGATAGCCTTCCCATCGATAACAAGGTTCCAGTTCTTTGCCTTCACTATACCATGAAGCAGAAAAATGTTAAATTGGAACATTCAAAAGTTGGTGGGTCATGGTGAACATCTTTGATCTCAGCACTCAGGATCAGAGGCAGGTAGATCTCTTGAGTTCAAGGCCAGCCTGATGTACATATAAAGTTCCCATGCCAGTCTAGCCAGGACTACATAGTAAGACTCTATCTTGTCAGGGAAAAGAGCATAAAAGGCTAAGCCAACTCTGAAACACGCTTATAATTCTAAAACTCTGATTCTGAAGCTCTCTGGGTTTTTAGTACATGTTTGTAATCCCAACACTTGGAAGGCTGATCCAGGAGGATCACTGAGTTTGTGGCCAAACCTTGTCTCACAAGTAGACAAAGGGAAAAAAAAAAAAAAAAAACCCTTAACATGAATAGGCCTGAATGTGTAGAGTTGAAGATGACTTTGACCTTTTGATGCTCCTGCATCCACCTCATGTGCTGGGCTTACAGGCATGCACCACTATACTCAGTTTTATGGGGTACTTGGGATGAAATCCATAGCTTTCTGCATGCTAGGCAAGGAGTTTATTAGCAACTGATCCATATCCCCAGCCCTGTGTTGTTTTGGTGTGTGATCTTAGTGTTACCTCAGTCTTTTTCTTTTTTACAGACCTTGCTATTTCGAATACTGGCCCCTAGCTTTGAAGGTATTAGTGGATTGTTACTGAAACAGCATATAGTTCCAAATGAAATCAGACTGTGGCAGCTTTCAGGTGTGTATCTATGCATTGCATGTTCCCTTAGTAATGGGCACAGATTTTACTGTAGTTCTATAAGAGTGTAATGGAAGAGAACTGGGTGTGGTGGCATGTCTTTAATCCCAGCACTCAGGAGGCAGAGGCAGGCTGATCTTTGAGTTTGAGTCCAGGCTGGTCTACAGAGTGAGTTCCAGGATAGCCAGGGCTACACAGAGAAACCCTGTCTCAACAAACCAAAAAAAAAGAGTATCATGGAAGAGGAGCATGATCTTGCACACCTGTAATCCCAGCACTGAAACAGGACTGCCAGTGGGAAGTCAGCCAGAATTACTTTGTGAAACCCTGCTCCCCACCACAAAAAGAGTTCAGGTTGCCTGAAAACACAGTACTTGCTGTAGTGAGCAGTACAGTAGCCTAGGAGCAGAGGCTATGTTTTTTTTTTTTTTTTTTTTTCCGAGACAGGGTTTCTCTGAATATCTCTGGCTGTCCTGGACTCGCTTTGTAGACCAGGCTGGCCTCGAACTCACAAAGATCCGCCTGCCTCTGCCTCCCAAGTGCTGGGATTAAAGGCGTGCGCCACCACCGCCCGGCTTGTTTTTTTTTTTTTTTTTTTTTGGTTTTTCGAGACAGGGTTTCTCGGTGTAGCCCTGGCTGTCCTGGACTCACTTTGTAGACCAGGCTGGCCTCGAACTCACAGAGATCCGCCTGTCTCTGCCTCCCGAGTGCTGGGATTAGAGGCTATGTTTTATAACCTAGGTGTGCAGCAAAATCACCCATCTCAGTCACTATACATGTACTGTGATCAAATCTAAGCATGTAGTTGCTTTGGCAAGTGACGAGTGACCATTAGGAGAATGATGTTGAGTAAAAAGCTAAGAACAGCCAATAAGAGTACCTTTGAGTCTTTCCTTCTTTCTTTCTTTTTTTTCCAAAGAGGGAAATGGCTTTAACTGTACTCCTTTGATTCTTTAAGAAACAAAAAGCCCACAGCACTTGGGAGGCAGAGTGGATCTCTGTGAGTTCAAGGCTAGCCTGGTCTACAAAATGAGTTCAGGACAGCCAAAGCTGTTACACAGAGAAACTCTGTCTCAAAAAACAAAACAAAAAAAAAAAACCAAAAACAAAACTGCTGGGCATGGTGGCACACTCCTTTAATCCTAAAACATGGGAGGCAGAGAGAGGTGGATCTCTGTGAGTTCCAGGCCAGCCTAGTCTACAAAGTGAGTTCCAGGACAGCCAGTATTGTTACATAGAGAAATCCTGTTTCGTAAAACCAAAATCCCCAGAATAAAAAACTGACCCACTTCAGTGCTGAGGTTACAGGTATGTGCCACTACATCCAATTTATATGATGATAGGGATTGGACTCAGGACCAACTAAGCTAAGCTATATTTTCATTCCAACCTTCAGTTCTTTTTGTTGTGAGCTCCGTTAGTCTTTGGATAATCTGAAATGAAGTTTATAGATAGGGAGTCTGAACACCCCTTGATCATCCTGCCTTTACCTTCCCAGTGGTAGGATACAGGAATATACCACTACTCATCCGTGGGGCTTTTTGCTTGTTGGTTTCTTTGTCTTTTTGAGTCAAAATATAAACTTGTAATCCAGATTAGCCTTGAATTCAGTATCCTCCTGTCTTCACCTTCCAAGTGTTGCTATTACAAGTATGTGCTACTAGGCCTAAACTTATTTTTGTTTGCTTTAAGTGTTTTGTTTATCATGAGTGTGTGTGTGTGTGTGTGTGTGTGTGTGTGTGTGTGTGTGTGTGTGCGCGTGTGTGCGGGGATACCCCACGTGGATCTTCTTTTCCACTGTGGGTTTTATGAATCAAATTCAGGTCATCAAGCTTGGCAGAGAGTACTTTTGCTGCCGCTGCCGGGCGTGGTGGCACAAGCCTTTATTCCCAGCACTCGGGAGGCAGAAGCAGGTAGATTTTTGTGAGTTATAGGCCAGCCTGGTCTACAGAGTGAGTCCAGGACAGCCAAGGATATACAGAGAAACCCTGTCTCAAAAAACAACAAAAAAAGAAAGAACCTTAATCCCAGCACTTGGGAGGCAGAGGCAGGCAGAATTCTCTGTGAGTTCAAAGCCAGCTTGGTCTACAAAGTGAGTCCAGGACAGTCAAGGATACACAGAGAAACCCTGTCTTGAAAAACCTAAAAAAAAGAAAGAAAGAAGAACCTTTGCATATTGGGCCATCTCATTGCCTCATTTTTAAAATGTCAGTAGTGTGGATTAGTAAAATGGCTCAGCAGTTAAGAGCATTAACTACCTTTCCAGAAGACCCAGGTTTAGTTCCCAGAACCTACAGGGCAGCTCACAACCACTTATAATGCCTATTCCAAAGAATCCAACCCCCTCTTCTGACCCTCACAGTGCTGCAGAAGTCGTGCCCAGATGTACATGCAGGCAAAACAGCTACACACATTAAAAAAAAAAAAAAGATCTTAAATAAATAAAACATTAAGTTGTATTTCATTGTTGTTTCTGTTGTTCTTTTTTTGTTTTGTTTAAGACAGAGTTTTCTCTGTGTAGTCCTGATTGTTCTGGAACTTACTCTGAAATACAGCCTGGCCTCAAAGTCACATCTTGCCTCTGTCTCCCAAGTACTGGGGTTAAAATTTTACAGCCATGCTGGGCATGGTGGCACACCCCTTTAATCCCAGCACTTGGGAGGCAGAGGCAGGCTGGAATTAAAGGCGTGTGCCATGCCTTTAATAAATAATAATACATATTTAATAACTAATAAGTAATAAATAAAAATCATACCCAGCTGATTATTTTCAAACAGTATAGTCCTGGCTGTCCTGGAACTTACTTTGTACACCAAGCTGGCCTCAAACTCAGAGATCTGCCCACCTCTACCTTCCAAGTGCTAAAGGCGTATACCACCACACCCAGCTTTAAAAAAAAAAAAAAAAGGACTTGATATCATGTCGATTTTTAAAAAAATATTTATTTTTATTCAAGTTACATCTCAATTGCAATCCCCTCCCTACTCCCCCTTCTGGTCCCACCCTCCCACCCTGTTTCCCCTTAACCCCACCCATCCACTTCCTTTTTTTTAGTTTAAGGTATATCTTTTTCCCCCATCAGCTCCCCCTTTCAGTCCAACAAATGGCTCTTTCTCTTATAACAACAAATACAATACAAAACAACAGAAATAATTAGGCAACAATTATGAGAATTATAAAGCTTAGCATACATTCCCAATGTCCAGTTCATACGTATTTGGCAACTGACTTTAACATTCTACTATCCAACTATCTCCATGAGTTTAAGGTTCTATATCCAACTCAGCTTCCATCCTTATGTCGATTTTTCTCCCTGATCTGTTGAGACCTTTGACAAGACCAAGCCTTTCCTGTGCAACCTTACACCAGCCTGTCTCTGGTATTGGCAGCTGGGTTGCTGCTGTAACCAAAGGTGCCAAAAACATTGATGTCATTCATCTATTTAAATTCACTTAAAGCAGATTTAAATTGTTCTCTGTTAAACTCATGTTTTTTTTTTTTGGTTTTTTCGAGACAGGGTTTCTCTCTGTAGCTCTGGCTGTCCTGGACTCGCTTTGTAGACCAGGCTGGCCTCGAACTCACAGAGATCCACCTGCCTCTGCCTCCCGAGTGCTGGGATTAAAGGCGTGCGCCACCACCGCCCGGCTCTTACTCATGTTATTTTTAAACATATGTCTGTAACTTTTTTTTGGTGACTTTAGGGATTACACTAAGCATGTGTTCTACTGAGCTATATACTCTAATTTTGTATTCCCTCACATAAGCCAATTAAAAAAAACTATTTTTTTCTTTTGGAGATAATCTCATATAGCTCAGGCTTGTATCCAATTTACTTTGTAACCCAGGTGGCTTTGAATTCAAGGTGTTCTCTCTGCCTGGATCCTCTGAGTACCAGAGTTATAGGCATGAGCTACTGCACCTGGCTAGCCGCTTCATTGTTTTATGTATGATTTATTTTTTAAAGATTTATTTGTTTGTTTATTTGAGTCAGGATTTCTCTGTGCAGCCTTGGCTGTCCTGGACTCTGTAGACCAGGTTGGCCTTGAACTTGTAGAGATCCACCTGCCTGTGCCTCGATAGTGCTGGGACTAAACGTTGAGCCA
This sequence comes from Lophiomys imhausi, assembly GCA_907164525.1. Classification (NCBI taxonomy): domain Eukaryota; kingdom Metazoa; phylum Chordata; class Mammalia; order Rodentia; family Muridae; genus Lophiomys; species Lophiomys imhausi. The sequence continues at coordinate 493,462 of CAJQZJ010004953.1, read as the reverse complement.
CCACGCCCAGCAATTACAGACAGTGTGAACTACCATGTGGGTGCTGGGATTTGAACCTGTGTCCTTTGGAAGAACTGCCAGTGCTCTTAACCACTGAGCCATCTCTCCAGCCCCAAGATTTATTTATTATGTATAGTGTTTTGTCTGCAGGTATATCTGCAGGCCAGAAGAGGGCACCAGATTTCATTATGGATGGTTGTAAGCCCCCATGTGGCTGCTGGGAATTGAACTCATGACCTCTGGAAGAGCAGTGAGTGCTTTTAACTGCTGAGCCATCTTTCCAGCCCTCTAAAATATTTTTTAGGTCTACTTACTTTATGTGTATAAGTGTTTTGCTTGTGTGTACCACGCGTGCCTGCTGCCTGAGCAGTTAGAAGAGAGTGTTGGATCCTCCAGAACTGAGTTATGAATGGCTATGAGCGATCATGTGGGTGCTGGGAACTGAACCCAGGTCTTCTGCAAGAGCAACAAGTGCTCTTGGTGGCTGAGCCATCTCTCCAGCCCCATTTTACTTTTTTTTTTTTTTTTAAGATTTAAAACCTCTGTGTGTGTCTGTGTGTCTGTAAGTGTGTGTGTACATGAATCCAGGTGCCTACAGAGGCCAGAAAAGGGTGTTGGGTTTTTGGAGCTGGAGTTAACTGGTGGCTGTGAACCATCAAACTTGGTGTCCTCTTGCAAGAGAAGTATATTCCATTTGCTTATTCTCCAGTTTAAATAGCAAAAATATTTGTCTGTATACACTAATAGTTCATTATTCTATCATTAACGGATACTGTAGTAGTATAGATGCATGGAAGGAAATCCTGAGATACCTTGGATGCAGAAATTCTCAGGGTATAGGTTTCAAATTGTTTCTATTGTGGACATGCTGCTTTCTTATGTGTCTCTTATAGCTGCAAACTTAAATCTTTTCTTATTTGTTATAGGTAGTACTTACTATTTTAACACCTCAAGGATGAAGCAGAAGAATAAAGACAGTGATAAACCCAAAGGCAAGGCCCCTGAGGATGATGAAGGTACACCTGCCTTGTGTTCTGAAGCACCCGTTCCTCTTAGCAGGGCGGGGCTATTAAGAAAGGCACAGCTGACCGCCTGCCCCTCCCTGTGTGAACTGCTCTTCCTCTGTGATACTGAGCCCTTTGTTCTCTCTCAGACAGAGGTACCTCTGTGGACACCTGTGTCCCCCTGTCACTTTCAGGAATGCCTGAAGGCAGACACAGTTTGTGTCTCTGCACAGAAAGGGTAAATCTTAGATCTACTCAGACTCCTGGGAATGGGGACCTTGGTGATCCCAGCCCCATGCACACCAGCCAGTGTTTTCACTGTTCCTGAGAGTGTGAGCAAGCTAGGAGATCAGTGAGGAGGGGACAAATGTGTGGATCGGGTTTATCTACCAGCTCATGCTGCCCTGTCCCGGTTCATACTCTCACTTGGGGAGTCTAAGAATGCCCTTATAGCTTAGGCCTCACCTTTGTGGAATCAGGATTGTAAAGGATGTAGAAAATTAACAAAGTTTGAATTGAACTGCTGGAGTTTAAGAAGCTGGGTTTTGTTTTTTCATGTCAGGGTTTCTCTGTGTATCTCTGGCTGTCCTGGAACTCTCTCTGTAGACCAGGCTGGCCTTCAACTCACAGAGATCCTCCTGCATCTGCCTCTCAAGTGCTGGGATTAAAGATGCCAGCACATCTGGCTCACAAAATCAGGTTTTGTGGAGTGTTGGGGATCAAGTCAGACAAGCTCTGTAGCAACTGCTGTATCATACTCAGCCTCAGCCTTTAGTATCTGATGGACTCAGGCTGAACCTCCTGCCTCACAACAATCTTCCTATAGGTCTTTTTTTTCTTTTTTTAAAGATTTGTTTTAATTTTTTAAGTTAAATTTTATGGCATTGGTGTTTTGCCTGTGTGTGTGTGTGTGTGTGTGTGTGTGTGTGTGTGTGTGTGTGTGTATTTGAACCCAAGTTCTTTGGAAGAGCAGCCAGTGCTCTTAACCAAAGAGTCATCTCTCCAGCCCTCTTTCTCTCTTTTAAAACAAAACAAAAACATAGTCTGGCTGGATGTGGTGGCGGATGCCTTTAATCCCAGCAATCAGGAGCCAGAGGCAGGAGGATCTCTGTGAGTTCAAGGTCAGCCTGGTCTACAAAGTGAGTCAACGACAGACAGGTCTTGGTATGCAGAGAAACTCTGTCTTGAAAAACCAAAAGAAAAAAGAAAAAAAAAAAAATCATAGTCTGGGCTGTGTTGGTTAACTACTCCCGAGCATTGCTCGAGCCCTGGAGTGTAGTTCATATACCCAGTATCATTCCTTGTAGAAAACTGATTTCCCCTCTTGTAGCAGTTATGACTTGTAGATAGGTTCTTGACTAGGAGTAGGAATTTGTGCCCACTTGCCCTTCACTAAGATTGTTTTTTGTTTTGTTATTGTTTTGAGACAAGGTCTTGTTTGTGTATCCCTGCCTTGCCTGGTATTCACTGTGTAGAATAATTTGGCTTAAAACTTGTAGCAGTCAGCCGGGCAGTGGTGGCGCACGCCTTTAATCCCAGCACTTGGGAGGCAGAGGCAGGCGGATCTTTGTGAGTTCGAGGCCAGCCTGGTCTACAAAGCGAGTCCAGGACAGCCAGAGATATTCAGAGAAACCCTGTCTCGAAAAACCAAAAAAAAAAAAAAAAAAAAACTTGTAGCAGTCAGTCCTTTTGGTTCAACATCTTGAGTGCTGAGATTACAAACGTTACATACTATGCCCAACTTTTAAACGATCATATTCTTTATGATTCTCCTTTTTTGTAGAACTTCCTCCAAAGATGAAGATAAGTGGAATGATTGCTAGATTAGTGGTTGTCAGGGGAAAGGGTAACATGAGGGCCTCCATGAGAAGGCGACTGTAGTAGCTCAGCTTTGGTGGTAGAATGTGAACATGGCCCTGTGGCAGAATTTCACACACAAGTGTGTTTCAGAGTAATCTACAAAGGGTCAGTGCTTATCTGGTTGTGATTTGTTTTCTAAGATGTTGGTACTAGAAGCAACCAGGCAAAGTGGTCAAGGACCACTGTTTTATTCTTTATAGTTATGTGTGAATCTAAATTAAACTAGAAAGTAAACTTTTGATAAAATTTTCAAGCAGGGACTAGAGAGATAAGAATACTTACTGCTCTTGCAGAGGAGCTTGGTCCTTTCACAGCACCCACATAGGAGCTCACAACCATCTGTAACTCCAGTTCTAGAAGTTCTGACATCCTCTTTGGGGTCCTGTATACATGTGGTACACGTGAATTCACACGGGCAGGCAGGCACACATACATGCACAAACACACATACAATAAATAAATACATTTAAATTTTATCAGACAGTCCCTTGAGGAGAATGCCTCCATTGTTTTTCCAAAGTAAGCCTTGTCCCAGGTTTCTCTGCAGGTCATCTGTATTTGGAGTGAGTGGTGTGGGCCTAAAGCTTTCTGCACAGTGTTCACAGCAGGAAGGGTTCCTGAGCCTGACACCTGCTGACTCTTCCTTTGAAATTCAGTAATAACATTTTGTCTTTACATGCCTGATCTCATGACCTGTTCAGGGGTTGGCATTCCCAGGCTCCTGAACAAGAATTGTGGTGACAAAGTTTGCTGTTAGTCTTTTATGGTGCTGGCTGATAGGTGTACCATGTGATAGCTTTGGTGGAGGTCCGTGCCGTAAGCTCTTTAGAGACAGTGTGACATCAGACTCATAGGCACAAAAAGACTGCTGGGACCCTTGGCTCTTTGACCTGGCACATTGTTAAACCAAGAGATGTTCATGAAATATGTAGGAAGTATTCAGAGGCTGGAGATGTGGCTCAGTGGATAAAGAGTGTCTGCTGCTGTTGAAGAGCATAGAGTTCAGTTCCTAGCACAAACTGCCTGAAATTCTAGTTCCAGGGGATCCATCACACTCTTCCGGCTCTGCAGGCGCTAGATTCAAAGGTACAAATCCATACTTAGACATCAGCATAATTAAAAATATTTAAGAACAATCTGAAGTTTTGAGGTCACAGACACAAGTAAACATGGCACAGATCAATGAGATACAGCACGGTAGGCAGCTTGGGAGAGCGATCCCTGAGGAGAAGAGCTGAGCACTGGACATGGATGGAATGCCAGTTTCTAGTCAGAATCCCAGGGTAAGGGTTCACCCTGTCTCTTGTGATGGGATTGTTGGAATAAAAATGAGGGACAATATGATAGTCTTAAGGTCAAGAGTATGAATTGTCTTTATTAAATTTTGTGATTTTGAAACTGGGGGAGGAGCCAGGCAGTGGTGGCACCCTCCTTTAATCCCAGCACTTGGGAGACAGAGGCAGGCAGATCTCTGTGCATTTGAAGCCAGCTTGGCCTACAGAGTGAGTCCAGGACAGCCAAGGTTACACAGACAAAAAATCCTGTCTCAAAATAAAGAAAGAAAGAAATTGGGGGAGGGTCGGTTTTGACTTTGTAATCCATGCTGGATTTGAACACTCAGCTTTCTTGCCCCGGCCCCCTAAGTGCACCAGTCATAGGCATTACAGATATACAAGCATCATGCTTTTCCCACCCCCACCACCACTGCCAGCACAAGGCAAGGGTCCGTATATGCTCAGGCTGTTTTTGTAGATGGATATTTTGTCTGCTTGTGTGTCTGTGCAACACATGAGTACCTAGTGCCCTGGGACTAGAGTTCCAGACAGCTGTGTGTCACTAATGGGTGCTGGGAATCGAAGTTATAGTTTGTGGCTTTTTATTTCTGTTTTATTTACACTCTCTAATTTATTTCTACCTCCGTTCCAATTCTTGTTCCTTCCAACCCCCCCAACACTAAGTAGGAGAGAAAGAAGGTTAAAAGGGAAAGGGACATAGTTCTCTTTGAGCTACTTCCTGCTGTTTAGGGTCATCAGGTTCTTTGGGGCAATACCAGTCTCAGCAGTCATAATATCCAGGAGTCCAACAAAGCAGCAACAGCAAACACAGCAGCAGGACAAACCAGCAGCAGTTCGGGGGAGCAGCAGCAGGGAGACCAGCAACCTCTTCCTTCTTTGTAGCGTCCCCTTTCCTCTCGGGGCTCTGCCTTTTATCCCCCTCTCCTCAGAATTAACTTTCTGCCGCTGGCTAAACTACACCCTTGCAGGCCTATGAAGCGCTTATACTTTATAGGAGTGGCTAAAATGAAGCCTCCCCACACCTGGGATTAAAACAAAAACATTCTCATATCATAAACAGGTTTTTCATTTTTCTGTTTTTTTGAGACAGGGTTTCTCTGTGTAGCCCTGGCTGTCCTTGACTCACTTTGTAGACAAGACTGGCCTTGAACTCACAGAGATCCAGCTGCCTGGGATTTTAAAGGCCTGTGCCACTACACTTGGCATCAACTTTTTTTTTTTTTTTTTTTTTTTGGTTTTTCGAGACAGGGTTTCTCTGAATATCTTTGGCTGTCCTGGACTCGCTTTGTAGACCAGGCTGGCCTCGAACTCACAAAGATCCGCCTGCGTCTGCCTCCCAAGTGCTGGGATTAAAGGCGTGCGCCACCACCGCCCGGCTGGCATCAACTTATTTTTAAATATTCATTTCAACAAATGAGTTTGGGTAGAGGGAGAATTGGGCTTCAGTGTATGCGGAAGATGTTATATGTAGGCAGGTAGGAGCAGGTACTCGATGCGCCTGATGGCTTACATGTGCTGTAGTGTCTTTGGTATTCAGTTCACAGTGTGCATTTCAGGCTGGTATCTACAGCTTTTCTAGACTTACAGTGAACAGTCTTCTGCACAAGGCAACAGCATGGTATCGCCAAGATGGCTTCTGACTTTAAAAGTTGTTACATGCCATTCACGGTAGGCACTACCACTTCCTATGACGTGACTTCAGGGAGTAAAGTCCCAATGACCGCAGACAGCATGTGGGAGCATTTGTCAAATGTATCTCTCCTTTGTAGGGGCGGTGAAACGGGCCTCTCTGTGTACTCCTGGAGCTCTCTGCTTTCCAGGGTGGCTTGGTACTCAGAAATCCTACCTCTGTCTCCAAGTGCTAGGATTAAAGTTGTACCCTACCATGTGGTGCCTAGGGTAACTCTTGAAAAACAGACAGAAATCTCAGGATTCACACAGACCTTGCCCCTCTGATGCTGAGAATTCCTAAGGAAAAAGATAAGAAAGAGACCCTGCCCACATGAGAATGTGCTTGGGCTTTCTCTTGATGTCCCTGATCCTCCCTGTGTTCCATTCAGAGGAGAAGAGGCGAAAAGAGCGGGAAGACCAGATGTATCGGGAAAGGCTGCGCACCTTGTTCATCATTGCCATTATAATGAGCCTGCTGAACTCCCTCAGTACCAGTGGGGGCAGTATTTCCTGGAATGACTTTGTCCACGAGATGCTGGCTAAAGGCGAAGTACAGCGTGTTCAGGTGGTACCTGAGAGTGATGTGGTGGAAGTCTATCTGCACCCCGGAGCTGTGGTGTTTGGCCGGCCTGTGAGTTGGGGTGAAGACATTGGAGAGACGGGGACATTGGGAATGCCCCTTTTCAATCAGCCCTTTGATCCTGGGTTTGTCTGGTTGTCTTTAACTAGACGTGTGCAGGGTAGGTCTAGCTACAGGGTTGGGCAGATGCCAGTTAGGGTGGAGCTTAAGGAAGATTGTCGCCGGGCGGTGGTGGCGCACGCCTTTAATCCCAGCACTTGGGAGGCAGAGGTAGGCGGATCTTTGCGAGTTCGAGGCCAGCCTGGTCTACAAAGCGAGTCCAGGACAGCCAGAGCTGTTAAACAGAGAAACCTTGTCTCGAAAAACCAAAAAAAAAGAAAAAAAGGAAGATTGTCTGAGGAGCTCTTGGCAGGAAGGACAGCCCTGATGCTGGGCCAGAGTAGAAGAGGTGAAAGTGAGTGACAGTTTTCCCTGGTGTTAGGACACAAGGAAGCGAGACCTCCCCACAGCCCTGAGTTGTTAGGGGGCAAGAAATCGAGACACCACCACCACCTCTGCATCCCTGAGTTGTGCAGAGCAGGCTGGGGACATTGGAAGGGAGGGGCTTTCTCTCAGGTCCCGAAGTCTGGGAGAGCTGAGGTGGCAAGGAGTTACTGTGAACAGTTTGAGACAAAACTTTTAAGTGGATGGTTAGCGGGGATAGGTGCAGAAATAGATGATGGGCTGTCAGTCAGAGGCCTGCTAACCCCATAAACAGGTCTGCCATTTGAGTAATTAAAGAAAAAGTTGGTGAAGGACTGGAACTCAGAGGGTACAATGAGGGATTGTGCTCTTGTCAGGGTCCCAGCTTGGGTCGCCTGGAGGAAGATGGGGCAGGGAAGGGTTCAGCTCAGGCAGAAAGCTTGGTGTCGGAAAACAGGGAGATGCCCCACCTCCAGGGTAACAGTAGTCAGTGTCTATGATTGAGGCCTTTGAGACTGTCCTCAGAGGACACCTAGGGTCAAGTGAACTTCACTACCTAGAATGTCTCTTATTTCTCCCCCAGGGTCATGTGTCATTACTAAGTCCTGAAAGCATTCTGCAAAGATACTGTCTAGACTACAATAAAAGATGGAATTGTCCATCTTTCCTGACTGTTTCTGGGTGAGCCTTAAAATTATTTGAATATAGGATTCATTAGGACTCTTGACTTTTTTTTTATTTAAAAAAAAAATTTAAAGACAGAGCCTTACTCTAGCCCTGGCTGGCCTGTACCTTTCCATGTAGACCAGCTGTCTCTGCCTCCCCAGTTCTGGCATTAGAGGTGTGTGCTTTCAACACTCAGTTTTTTTCTTTTATCTCCTCATGGTTTGTTTGAAGTTGGGAGGTAGGAGAATGCAATGAGAGGTCACCCTGCTGCCCTCACCTGCTCCGAGTAACCACACTTGACAGGCTCTAGTTGTAGTCTCTACTGACTGAAGTGAGTGTATTCTTCCAATATAGTGTACTTTCTTTCAACAGACCTGTTCTGCATCCCAAAAATACACACTGAGATTCTTACCTGGATGTGGCGGTGTGTGTGTCATCTGGCCCAGGAAGTTCTGTTATCTAAGCTCTGGGCTGATAATTTATAAGAACTGGGGCCATAGAATCAACACACACTCACAAAAGCTGAATGAACCTTTCTAAGCACGAGGATGAAGGGATGGCACCAGAAGCACCTACCCGAGGGCTCAGCAAAGGTGCTGACCTTTGCAGAGGTGCCCGCATGAGACAGGTCCAGAAGGTCCCAGAATACTGCAGATAATGTAGGGTTTGAATTGGTTTCTGAAATAAGACACTTTGCTCTTGAGTCTGGCATAGTAAAGTGGATCATTTCAACCCTTCTCCCCTTGTGCGGGTTAGTGAGGCTATGTGGGTGTTAGAATGGCTTGACATATTGGGAAAACCCCGTCAGACTTCTAGGATCAGTAAAGGTAATCCTGAAAGTGTAATTGATGGATGCTTTATCTAATGTGCAGAGGGAGGGAGTACAAGTGGTGGCTAAAATACTTACTGCCACCTCTGCCAATCACCCAAGCCATGACGCAGTGTTGAAGCTATTGGCTCAGGTTAGATCCAGAAATGTGTTAGAATTTGAGTTCCCAACAATTTAACCTGATAATATGTGGGAATGTGGGGCTATGACAAAAGTGACGTGAAAACTGGGCAAGGTGCTTCCTTCAGGAGGATTATGAATCGAAGGCCAGCCTGGGTTACATAGCAAGATTACTATGTCACCAAACAAAAATAAAAATACCTGAGTCTGGTGACCCAGATTGGCCATGGGAATAATTATGACTTCTGCAGGTGCCTGTCCCTGTGGTAAGTCCCACATGCCAGGGCAGAATTTTACTTAATGCAAAGCATTTCTCTCAGAAAGCGTATGTCCTGAGATTGTCATTCTAGGTTGTACTGGAGAAAACTAGAACTTTTTAAGTATGGAAGTACTTTCTACAGTGTCCCCTCTAGAGCCCTGGTGCCAGCAATGTGTGCTGACCTTTCATGTTCTCTGTGCACACTCTGTTTTGTACTCAGCGGCTGGCCTTGATGTACCGGATGCAGGTTGCAAATATTGACAAATTTGAAGAGAAGCTTCGAGCAGCCGAAGATGAGCTGAACATCGAGAGCAAGGACAGGATCCCTGTTTCCTACAAGCGGACAGGGTTCTTTGGAAAGTATGTTAACCGTGCTGTGGACTTGGCCCAATCTGATCCAGTTGGCTTTGCAACGTGAGGCGCACAGAACAGATCGAATCTTGTGCTGCCTTTGCTGATAGTTAACTGGGTCCCTTGGGAAGGTTCCACTGATGTGAGAGTACAGAGGTGAAAGAGGAGTCACCAAGCTTTCACCGTCTTTCATTGTCTGTGGTAGTTCTTTTTTTTTTTTTCTTCTTGTTTTTCAAGACAGAGTTTCTCTGTGTATCCTTGTCTGTGGTAGTTCTTAATCACAGAGGAAAATGGAACAGAAGGGCTATAGTAAGTAGGAATTCTTTTTTTTTTTTTTTTTTTTTTTTGGTTTTTTGAAACAGGGTTT
>CAJQZJ010004953.1:444531-478998 GCA_907164525.1 Lophiomys imhausi | reverse complement strand
TTTTTTTGGTTTTTCGAGACAGGGTTTCTCTGTGTAACAGCCCTGGCTGTCCTGGACTTGCTTTGTAGACCAGGCTGGCCTCGAACTCACAGAGATCCGCCTGCCTCTGCCTCCCAAGTGCTGGGATTAAAGGCGTGCGCCACCACACCCGGCTTAGAAGACAATTTTTAATGAGCCGGTTCTCTCATTAAATTTATTGTATGGGTCTTGGGGATCAAACTCAACTTCTCTCTCTCTCTCTTTCTCTCTCTGTGTGTGTTGGCTTTGTTTTATTTGATATGAACATTTTTGTAGTTAAAAACAGAAATTTGTTATTTTTAACCTCATAGGTTTTTTGTTTTGTTTGTATTTTCAAGACAGGGTTTCTCTGTGTAGTCCTGACAGACCAGGTGCCTGCCCCTACCTCTGCCTCCCCAGTGCTGGGATTAAAGGCGTGCACCACCATGCCCGGCTCTCCAGCCCCTGTGATGTGTTGGGTTTTTGTTTTGTTTTGTTTTGTTTTTCAAGACAGGGTTTCTCTTTGTAAAAGCCTGAACTCACAGAGATCCACCTGCCTTTGCCTCCCGAGTGCTGGGATTAAAGGCATGCGCCACCATGCCTGGCTTGTGATATGTTCTTAAGGCCAGCTAAAACATGTATTTTGGTAGCAATAGTTCCATAACATGATGACCCTCAAGGTAGTTAGAACCAACACATCCTTGGTGGCACACTAAAAGATGGAGAGTGATAGAAGAGGACACATGGTGTCCTCCTTTGACCTTCACACACAGGCACATACTTGCACCTATATGCACACACACATCCTCTCTCACATACATGCACATAAGAGTTCACATCCTAGCTATTGTGTTGGTGGATGGACTGGTGCACACTGGAAGTTATTTCATCAACTGTGAAGTTGCTACAGGTTTAAAACGAAAGGATGGTTCTAACAATTATGAGGAAAAGCCATTGCATTATTTAGATGTGTGAGAAAGGCTGTGTCTAGAGCTGCCCACAACCTTCCTGTTTCTGTCCTTCTATTGTTCAGTTGTCTGTTAGCATATCAGTTCAGAGCCTATGGCCTGAGCAACAAAGATGGTAACAGCTGCTTTTCATACTGACAGCAAGTGCTCAGTGTCAAGTTTCCAGAGTACTAAATGCCTTAGGAGATGTGGGTGGAGCAGTTCCCTGTGAAGCAGAGGGTTGCTAGAAACTCAAGGATACTGTGGACCACACCCAGGAACCTGGCATGAAGGCCTTTCTTATCTCAGCTATGGTTCTATGATTTGTGAAGTGAGGTTGAAACATATCCTTCATCCTTCTGAGCATTGACCCAGCATCCTTCGTCATAAAGGAAATTCCAGTGAACCCTTGTCTTGCAACTCCTCCCCCAAGAGATATTTTATTAAATAAGGACTTAAATGGATTTCATAACATTAATTCTGAACTAGAAAAGAAAATCTGTTAACCTGTTTGTTACCCCACACAGCTTAAAGACAAATGCCGTCTTTTTCAAGAGATAAGTCTACTAGAAAGTATGACATTTTTCTGAGCTGAATTTCTTCTAAGCTACTGTAAAAATGGCTATTTGTCCCCCAGAGTTGGCCAAGGAACCCGTTGGTTGTCAAGTTGGCCCAGCACTAACAAGTCTCTTTGTTTGCTCACAGCTGTGCACACTGGTTCCTTCATATGCTCTGAGACTAGTCTTTGTTGTCTCCTCAGGAAGAGCAATTTCTGTTCATTGATGTGCAGAGGATGGAGTTGAGCGGATGTTGTGCTGGCTGTGGGAAAACTCACCAAGGGAATGTGAGATCCTAGTCGCAGGGGGCTCAGCACAGGTGCTGTGGGCAGTGATGAGACCCACGCTAGGTTTATATGAGAACGCCCAAGGCAGGGGCTTCTGTTTCCCACCTGGTACCAGACAGCCACCTGGTCATAGGTGTGTTCTTAGAGAAAGTTTTTTGTTTTTGTTTTGTTTTTTGAGACAGGGTTTCTCAGTGTAGTCCTGGCTGTCCCGAACTTGCTTTGTAGACCAGGCTGGCCTTGAACTCACAGTGATCCGCCTGCCTGTGCCTCCCAAGTGCTGGGATTAAAGGCATGAGCCACCACGTCCAGCTAGAAAGGTTTTTTTTTTAACATGGGGTGTTCTGCTGTGGTATTTGTACAACTTTTTTGTTTTGGGAAACAGAAATGGAGAGTGTGAACACTGATTCCACATGGGAGTTATTGGAAAATCCTAGCAGGGCCATGTACTATGGTGCACTCCTTTAATTCCAGCACTCAGGAGGGAGGCAGAGGTAGCAGTTCTGTGATTTTGAGGCCAGCCTGGTCTATATAGCAAGTTCCAAGCTACCAGAGCTACATAGTGAGACTCTGTTTCAAGTAGGGAAAAAGAAAAAAAATATCCTAGTAGGGCTTGGGGAGAGGCTCAGTGTGGTAGAACTCTTGCTTTGTATGCATACAATCCTGGGCTACATCAAAACCTGAAATGAAGAAAACAGGCTAGAGAGATGGCTCAGCAGTTAAGAGCACTTGCTGTAGCCAAAGGTGCACACCTTTAATCCCAGCACGCAGGAGGCAGAGGTAGGTGGATCTCAAGGGCAGCCTCACCATGGCTTTTATTGCATCTAGGCAGCCCAGTCTTCACAGTAGCAGTGAGTGTATTTTGCATAGCTGTGTCCTGGCAGGATGCATTTCCTCGTAACTGTGTCAGGTGAGTGAATAACAGAACAGACACAGCCTGGGACTCAGCTGTTGTGTCATACCCTACCAGCAAAGTAGCTGTTCATGTCATCACTCAGACTGCTGTCTCTCTTCAATGGGGTCACTATGGGTCAAGGCCTGGGTGATACCAGGCTTGAGAGCATATGGACAGCACTAGTGGCTCTCAGTGTGTGCCCCAGATAGCAGCATTGGCCTTGCTAAGAGCCATTTCCGCACAAAGCCACAGATTCTGGACATCACCTATCCCTAGACCAAAAGTTAGAAAGGAACACCCAGCTGAGAGGCAGAGGCAGGCAGATCTCTGTGAGGCCGACCTGGTCTACAAAGTGAGTCCAGGACAGTCAGGACTACACAGAGAAACCCTGTCTCAGAAAATCAAACAAATAAAAGGAGTGAGCTCCCAAGTAAGAGAGTCTCCTCTTGGAGACTGGAGAATGGCTGTTACACTAGTGCTGTGTGGTGACAAATGGCTGTTACTCTATGATGTCAGGTGCAGCCAGCTTCTCTAACGTAGAGCAGGTGGCTACCAGGACCCAGTGCCCACATCTCTGTTGTGACATTACTCAACTCTCCAGCTCTTGGGTAAGTTCCCCTCCTTCCACCACACAGACCTTCTGTCCAGCCTGATGGTTTGAGAGCCTTAGGGGATTCTTCTGCCTGCACTTCCCGTCTTCCCATAGGAGTGCTGGCATTCCAGAAGCTTGTGCTGTGCATCTGGTTTTTATGTGAGTTCTGAGAATTCAAACTCAGGTTCTCATCCTTGCATAGCAAGTGGGTTCCCCCCCCCCAAACGAGTAGCCCTATTGTATTTTGTTTTTTTCTTTGTTTAGTTTATTTATTTTTAGGGGGAACAGGGTTTTACTGTGTAGCCTTGGGTGGCCTGGAATCAGAGATCCCTCCAAAATGCAGGGATTAAAGATGTATGTCACCATGCCCAGTTAGTTGCTGTGGTTTTGTTTTGTTTTGATTTTGTTTTTCAAGACAGGGTTTCTCTGTGTAATAGCCCTGGACTCACTTTGTAGACCAGGCTGGCCTCGAATTCACAGAGATCCACATGTCTCTAGAATGCTAGGATTAGAGGCATGTACCACTGTGCCTGACTTGTTGTGTGTGTTTTTTTGTTTTGTTTTAGACAGGGTTTCTTTGTGTAGCCCTGGCTATCCTGGAACTCATTCTGTAGACAAGACTGACCTTGAACTCACAGAGGTTCACCTGCCTCTACCTCCCAAGTGCTGGGATTAAAAGCATTTGTCACCAAGCCTGACCATTACAGTTTTTTTTAAACAATAATTTCTTTTTTTTTAAGATTTATTTATTATGTATACAGTGTTCTGTCTGCAGGCCAGAAGAGGGCACCAGATTTCATTATGGATGGTTGTGAGCCCCTTTGTGGTTGATGGGAATTGAACCCGGGACCTGGAAGAGCCGTCAGTGCTCTTAACCTTTGAGCCTTCTCTCCAGCCCCCATTAGAATTTCAAACTGCCATGTGGGTGCTGGGATTTGAACCTGGGTCCTTTGGAAGAGCAGCCAGTGTTCTTAACCACTGAGCCATGTCTTCATCCTTTTGTTGTTGTGCTTTTGAGACAGGGTCTCATGTAGTCTAGGCTGGCTTTGAACCCCCATGTCACTCAGGATGATTTTTAACTTTCCTCTTATGTAACCCTCCAAATTGATGGGAGTGCTAATGTCCCCCATCATACCTGGCTTCCTCATTTCCTCATTTTTTTATTTTGAGACAAACTCTCACTAGTTGCTCAGATTGGCCTTGAATTTGCCATCTTCCTGCATCAATCTTCCAAATATCTGCAGGCCTGGCACACTTTTGTGTGCTCTCTGTATTCAGAACTCTTAAGGCACTGGACAGAAGACATTCAAGAAACATGAGTATGCTGTGTGTGGTGGAGAATGTCCTTAATCCCAGTACTCAGAAAGCAGAGGCAGGCAGACCTCTCCAAGTTGAAGCAAAGTTTCATCTATATAACAAGTTTCAAGCTATCTTGGACTACCAAGAGAGATGGTATCATTAAAGCAAGCAAAAGACCTGTGCATGAAATCAGGCAGGTCTTCTGGCAGAATGCTCTATATGGATCTCCCTTTGCTGCCTCTTTGAGTCTGAGTTCATTTAAAAAAAAAAGCAGCAGCCGGGCATGGTGGTACCTGCCTTTTAATTCCAGCACTCAGGAGGCAGAGGCAGCTCTATGAGTTCAAGGCCAGCCTGGTCTACAAAGTGAGTCCAGGTCAGTCAAGGATACACAGAGAAACCCTGTCTCAAAAAACCTAAAAAAATTTTAAACAAACAAAATCAGCATTGTTGAGGTATCCACTTGACTTTGGGAAGGTGACCCTCTGCCTTACTCTATTCTTGAAGGCTCAGTGGATTATTGTAACTGTCATGGCTTGTCATGTTTGAAGTGTGAAAGGAAGGATTTGATCCACTCCCTCCCTCCCTTCTTTTCTCTCTATTTCTTGAGAGTCTCATGCATCCTAGGCTAGTCTTGAGTTCAATGTGTGGCTGAGGGTTGAACTTCAGCTCATGCTGCCTCCAGAGCTAGTATTACAGATGCACACCTCCACACCTGGCTCGTCAGTGCTGAGGATTGGCCTGCTTCCCAATCCTCCCCAGCCTCTTTATAAGGTTGTCTTTTTTGTCTCTGTATGTCTTGGTTCTCCTTGAACTGGTTATATGGATCAGGCTGACCTAGAACTCACAGAGATCCTTTTGCCTCTGCTTCCAAATGCTGGCAGTAAAGGTCACCATGTGTCTCACCACACCTGGCTATAAACTTTTTTGTGTCATTTCTCTCCCTAGTCAAATCTAGTCAAGGATCTAGGATGGCTTCTGAGTCACCTTTTAAGAAATTATTAGTGTATGAATGTTTTGCCTGTGCATATATTTATGTGTACTACATGTGTGCCTGCTGCCCATGGATGTCAAAAGAAGACATCAGATCTGGACATCCAGAAGCTGGAGTTAAAAATTGTTATAAGCCACCTGATATGGGTACTAGGATCCAAACCTACGTTTTCTCCAGGAGTAGCGCTGGTTTCAACCACTGAGTCATCTCTGCAGCCCCACTTGTAACAAGAAACCTCATGCTAAACCTAGGTATTAAAGTATTAAGATGGCTGCCGCCCAGAAAGAACAATAGATCCTTGGGATGAAAATGCACCATTCCTTTCCAGGGATGCTTCTGCATCTCCAGGGGGACTTTGGGCAGTTCTGCCTCCTCATATGGCCAAGGGAAACTCCTGTTGTTGGAAAACAACCAACTTCACACTTTTGGCATGACTTTGACTGGAAGTCTTTGGGAAGGTGTCTTCCCCTCATCACCCTGTCCAGAAAGAATGTGGTGTTCTTTTATCCCCTGGTATGTCCTGAAGGGGACAGTCAGTGGGAAAAGCCATTGTGTTGAAATCCCCAGTCCACGTTCCACTGTGTCTGCTCTGTTCTCTCAGGAATGGGCACCACAGACCACGTCATCGTCTTGGCATCCACAAACCGAGCTGATGTTTTGGACAGTGCTCTGATGAGGCCTGGCCGACTTGACAGGCATGTCTTCATTGACCTTCCCACACTTCAGGTCAGAACTGCTGGGAAGGATGGGGCAATCAATTTTCAATAGTACAGTTCTGGGCCACAGCCTTCCTCCCTGCTGAGACAACAACTGCTAGTTTTGTAGTTGTCATGGTTCTTTCCTCCAGGACCTAGACTTGGCGTGACACTACTGTGGCTCTTGGGGCACAAGTGTCAATGGCCCCTCTGGGTGTCATAATGCCTAATGTCCTTTTTCTTTTCTTTTTTATTTTTTCAAGACAGGGTTTCTCTGTGTAACAGATCCCTGGCTGTCCTGGAACTAGCTCTCTACACCAGTCTGGCCTAGAACTCACAGAGATCCGCCTGCCTCTGCTTCCTGAGTGCTGGGATTAAATGCATTCACCACCATATCCAGTGCCTAATGCCCTTTTGTAGTTGTTTTGGTATGGTTTGGTTTTGAGACAGAGTCTTGCTATGTAGCCCAGGCCGGCCTTGAACTTATGATCCTCCAGCTTCAGCCTCTTGAATACTGGGATCACAGAGCCCCATGATGTGACTTGCTCAGTATTTACTCACTATTTCATCCTTGAATGTGTGTTTTGTTTTGTTCTTATCTATCTATCTATCTATCTATCTATCTATCATCTATATATCATCCATCCATCCTTCTGTCTGTGTGATTTCTCTGTGTAACCCTTGCTGTCCTGGAACTCTCTCTGTAGATCGGGCTGGCCTTGAACCCAGATATCCACCTGCCTCTACCTCCCAAGTTCTGGGATTAAAGGCATGCACCACCACTGCTGGTTGAGTTTTATAGTAAATTCCTTCAAATCAAAATGATGCATCTAGCCGGGCGTGGTGGCTCACGCCTTTAATCCCAGCACTTGGGAGGCAGAGGCAGGCGGATCTCTGTGAGTTCGAGGCCAGCCTGGTCTACAAAGCGAGTCCAGGACAGCCAGGGCTGTTACACAGAGAAACCCTGTCTCAAAAAACCAAAAAAAAAAAAAAAAACAAAATGATGCATCTCTCCTTTCCATCTTGAAGACTTTGTAGGATATTTTGGAATTTTCATTCCTCCCTCTTAGATTTCTTTGTGGGGTTTTTTTTTTTGTTTTGTTTTGTTTTGTTTTGAGACAGGGTTTCTCTGTGTAACAGCCCTGGGTGTCCTGGAACTCACTCTGTAGACCAGGCTGGCCTTGAACTCACAGAGATCCACCTGTCTCTACCTCCCAAGTGCTGGAATTAAAGGCGTGCACCACCACACCCAGCCTATTTGTGTATTTTTATGTATATAGGAGTTTGCCTGCATGTATGTAGGTGTACATTGTGTTTGCCTAGTCCCAGAGTAGGTCAAAAGAGGTTATCAGATTCCCTGGATCCTCTGCAACTAGAGTTAGAAATGGTTCTGAACCACCGTGTGAATACTGGGAACTGATCCCAGGTCCTCTGGAAGAATAAGTGTCCTAACCTCTGAGCCATCTCTTCGGCTTCTAACCATCTTGCCTCTCGTAACTACACTTGACTCTGTCCTAGAAGTGGTGTTTGTTGAGAGACCTGGAAACCAGGGTTTTCTGTCCTGATGGCCTCTACCTCATAGCTTCTGTTTGCTCCATGTTCAAAGAGCCTGCATTACAGCCTTGAGAGCAGGGATTGCAGGTGTAGGTAGAGG
Source organism: Lophiomys imhausi (assembly GCA_907164525.1). Taxonomy (NCBI): domain Eukaryota; kingdom Metazoa; phylum Chordata; class Mammalia; order Rodentia; family Muridae; genus Lophiomys; species Lophiomys imhausi. The sequence goes on along the minus strand of CAJQZJ010004953.1, from coordinate 471,087 downwards.
GTCTGTGTGGACAGAAGGAGAGCAAACCTAAGGGCTAGGTAGTTGTTAATGCCACTGGACTGAGGGTTGTGGGGACAGCCCCAGTATCCACCATTCTCCATAAGAGAAGCTGGCTGTCTCCTGACAATGTCAGACATTTTATGTTAGAATCCAGAATTTGTCACTTGCAGAGGTTTTGTGGAATAAGTCTTTGTTGTGTGTGATATACTTTACTTGTATTCTTTTATTTTCTTTTTGTTTTTAAATTGCTTCTGGGATCTCTCTATGTTGATTTCCAAATCATTGGTAATGACTGAATATGTCAAGCATGGTAAAATCAGTATTTCCTGTGCTTGCCAGCAAGGCGCGTTCACAGAGTTTGTGGGAGAAGGAGTTGTCTTGTCAGCCAAGTGTGAGTTCAGCTGTCTTCCAATTTGTGACAGGAGAGGCGGGAGATTTTCGAGCAGCATCTGAAAGGCCTGAAGTTGACCCAGCCCAGCAGTTTTTACTCCCAGCGGCTGGCAGAGCTGACACCAGGATTCAGTGGTATGACCTCGACCTGAGTACACATATTAATGAGGGAGAGCTTCTGTCTCCCTGTGGGAGTGCTGTCCCTGTTCTAAGTCAAGAATCAGTCCAGGCCTGGGTGAGATCAAGTGCGAATGCAGGTAGTAGAGGGATTGTGGAATGTGGAAGCAACAGCAAGCAGTGTGCTCACACTGGCTTCATAGGCAGCACTTGTGATAGAAGCCATCATGACAAGCCCAGAGCCTCTGCCATCGGAGGGCTGTGAGACAGGCAGACTGTGTCCCCTGTGTTGTGTTTCTACAGAGAACACCTTCCAGTTCAGATTGCCCCACTGGCTCTCCTCCTTACAGTCCCCTTGTGATTTCCAATTAAGTAGGCTTCCTTTCTGTATAGCTCTCATTTTAAAGGTTAATGTGTATTTAAAGTTCCCCTGAGGGTAGCTTGACATGGTGGCACATGCCTTTAATCCCAGCACTTGGGAGGCAGAGGCAGGTGGATCTCTGTGAGTTAGAGGCCAGCCTGGTCTACATAGTAAGTCCAGGACAGCCAGTGCTCTGTTACACAGAGAAACCCTGTCTCGAAAAATGAACAAGCAAAAAATTCCCCTGAGAAGCCAGGCTGGTGGCTTACTACTATAACTGTAAGTGCTTGAGAGACTGAGGCATAAGGATTACTGTGCGTTTGAGGGCAGCCTAGGCTACAGCATGAAACCCTGTCTCTAAAAATAAAAACAAAATTCCTCTTATACTATCCTTTCTTCCTTCGATCTGTAATGGGATTTATAGATGTGAGAGTCCTTCATGCTCACTCACCCTTTTGTACACATGTGAAGTGTTAGGGGACACATAACAGTCAGAAGCAGACAGGGACAGACTGCAGGATCCAGAGCAGCACAACACTGCAGTGCTTCAGCCAGCTGCCTCCACTTCTGGCTCTGTTTCTTTTCGTATTTCTTCATTCAGAGTTGTCTCCCTCCTTCCTTCTCTTTCCTTTTCCTAAATGCTGACAGGAAAGAGCCAGCACCACTCCCCATCCCTGCCTGTGGTTTGTGTTGACAGGCGCCGACATCGCCAACATCTGCAATGAAGCTGCACTGCATGCTGCACGGGAGGGGCACACGTCTGTCCACACGTTCAACTTTGAGTATGCTGTGGAGCGTGTCATTGCTGGTATGAGGACCACATCCCTCGTTAAGGCTGAAGCTTTCAGACAGCCAGGGGTTGTCTATGTCAGACAAGCTAGGGGTGGGTAGGTGAAACTAGACCCAGGTTCTAATGTTCTGTGAGGAGTTCTTACTTTTCTTCCATTTGAGATACTGTAAATTTACCTAAGAACATACGTGCTTCTCAGTTCAATATAAAAACATCTTCAAGTCCAGCATGCTGGCACATGAATGTGTAATACCATCACTTGGGAGGTGGAATATCAGGAGTTCAAAAGTCATCTATGTCCTCTTAGTAAGATTGAGGCCAGCCTGGAATAAGAGACTCTATCTCAAAAAAAAAGGACAGGCATGGTGGCGCCCGCCTTTAATCCCAGCACTTGGGAGGTAAAGGCAGATGGATCTCTGTGAGTTCAAGGCCAGCCTGGTCTGCAGGGCAAGTTGCAGGACAGCCAGGGATACACAAAGAAACCTGACTTGATCCCCTGCCTCCTCCCAAAAAGGTTGAAATGGTAAATGACCAGAAGCCGAGCAGGGAAGCTTAAGTAGACTTGCCCCTGAGGTGTGAGGCCCTCACTTCAGAGGGAAGGATGGAAGCAGAACACTGCAGCAAAAGCAGCTGCTGCTGGAATTCTGAAGGTACCTCCCATCCTTTCAGTGACAAAGTCAGAAGTCACTCATGGGGCAGGGAGGGACTCACTGAAGCTGAAGACTGTCAGTAGTTCCTAGAGAACTGTTTTGATGGTTCCAGAGAAACAGTAGGTCAACCTCCACTAGGTTCTTCCCTAGAGTTCTCTTGAATTTGGGTGTTAAGAATGATGTCTGTGAGAATTCAGCAGAGCTTGAGAAGCTCCAAGACGAGCGTGCATGAAGGTGCCCAAAGCATAACTGTTTTCTTGTCTTTCAGGAACTGCTAAAAAGAGTAAGATCCTTTCCAAGGAGGAGCAGAGAGTAGTTGCTTTCCATGAGTCTGGCCACGCCTTGGTCGGGTGGCTGCTGGAACACACAGAAGCTGTGATGAAGGTGGGTTGTGGGGAAAGACAGATAGTGCCAGGCAGCAGAGCTCCCCAGGCCTTGACCCATTGGTTTGGGAATCTCCACATGTCTGTGTGTTACCTGAGAGACAATGTTACCACCATCTTGGCATGGCTCTGGCTGTGGCAGGATCAGGTCCTAAACCACAGCCTCAGTACCACACATGAGGGAAAAGTTTCCCATATCCATGGCTTCTGTCCTGGCATACTTGAGCCTCAAAAAGGAGAGCTGTATTTGTTTTTGCTCAGAATGGCAAATGGTTATTTTAGGTAGTTTCTCAAAACCATATAGAGTATGCACAGAGACCGCTGCGGAACCCAGGGATATGGGACAAGAGGTGTGGCATCTGATTTACCCTCTAGGGAGGCCTAAGTAGCTCTCACATTAGCAAGGACTTTGTCATACTGCTGTCCTCACCCCGGCAGTACAGTATGAGAATGGTGCAGCAGACAGTCAACCAACCATATGTACGTTCTTACTCAGTTTCCACTTGCGTTTTCAGAGCGAAGAGCCAAGTCCATATTGATCTGTTTGAAGTGGAGTGGTGGAGCAGTCCTGTCTGTGTCCTTGGGATTGGCAGGAGGTTAGCTCCTACCTGCTACCCCATGGCATATTTAGCAGTCACTGATCTGGGGACCAGATGGGACTATATCTCAGGTCCATAATAAGGCAGGCTGGGCAATAATGAACTCAGTCTCAAAAAATCCAAACAAGAGCCGGGCGGTGGTGGCACACACCTTTAATCCCAGCACTTGGGAGGCAGAGGCAGGTGGATCTCTGTGAGTTCAAGGCCAGCCTAGTCTACAAAGTGAGTCCAAACAGTCAAGGATACACAGAGAAACCCTGTCTTGAAAAACCTAAAAAAAAAAAAAAAGCCTCAAAAACTAAAACTTTTCTTTTTATCATGTGTGTACTTTGGCTGTATGCATGTCTGTGTAGCACAGATGCACCTCGTGCTCATGGAAGCCAGAAGGGGCATTAAATTTTTATTTCTCAAACATATATTTATTAATAACTTAACAATTACCTATAAAGTTCCTAAAACCCAAACCCTAACTCTAAGACCTAATATCTAAAACACCCTAATACCTATAATACAAACATTTGGTTTCTCAAAAGTATATTCTCTCAAATTAACTTTTGGCATGGATCTGTACCCCTAGTTGATTTCCACCAAGTCTTTCAGTCTTATTTGTCAAATCTTATAATCAGTTTATAAATCCGATCTGTTTCAATCATTGAAAAATACGATCTTTTAAATCAGTCAAGACTCGTCTCCAAGGTGCTCGGCCCAAATAATTTATGATTGGCCAAACCGCTTCCAAATCCGCCATTTGCTCACCATTTCTGTGTCCTGGGCACTCTCATTTTGGCTTGGGGGTGCTCTGGAATTCCAAAGTCTGCAGCAGCTTTCCGAGTTGGACCAAAATGGTCCACTTCTGCCAAAGGTGTATTTTGTCATGCTCTTCACCTATGTTGATCCCTGACAGGGAGCATAAGATGATGACAGCATCTCTCCTCTAGTGGGTAAGGCAGGAGGAATGAGGTGAAGCCTCTTGGGAACATGAGGAGGAAGGCAAAGTGTCGTAATGCATTGCAAAGATCTTGGCGCGAACTCCAGCCGCTTGTTGCTATGGATCCTGGTGGGCTTTTGCAAGGTACACCCTCAAACAGTGCGTCATCTGGTCTCATGATCGGCTTTGTGGCAGGCTTGTTAGAAGGCATGCCCTTCAATGTCAATCATATCTGGATGTAACTGGATCCACTCATATCTTTTTATCTGAGATGCCTGTCTTTTTGCTGTTCCAAAATCCCTATGCTGCTAAATACTATCACTAACCCCACCACAGATGGATCCCCTGGAGCCAGAGTTACAGATGGTTGAGTGCTTGCAGCCAGTGCTCTTACCTGAGCCATCTCTCCAGCCCCCGTTTTTATCTTTCAAGCAGTGCTGGGATCCAACCCAGTGCCTTGCACATGCTGGGCAAGCTCTTTACCACTTAATTGTCGTCACGGCCATGACTTTGAATGTTAATGCTGGCCTCTGGCTGGGAGCTCATGGGCAGCAAGGCCAGTGTAGACCTGCCCCACCCATTTCTTTGAAACACAGCAGCTTCTTCTTGGCCCTGTTTCATCCTCAAGAGTCTGGCATTGGATTATAGGGAGAGAAGGCAAGTGTAGGGTGGCCTCCTTTCCTTGGGTACATTCTGGCGTTTTCTTTTTTTTTTTGGTTTTTCGAGACAGGGTTTCTCTGAATATCTCTGGCTGTCCTGGACTCGCTTTGTAGACCAGGCTGGCCTCGAACTCACAAAGATCCGCCTGCCTCTGCCTCCCAAGTGCTGGGATTAAAGGCGTGCGCCACCACCGCCCGGCTCCATTCTGGCGTTTTCTATGCGTCAGTGCCAACTGGTAGGTGAGGTGAAATTTGCCCTTACACCTTAGGATCGCTGTCTAATTGCGACCTGTCATATTGACTTCCTATGCATACAGTGCTACCAGGAACACACCATGCAGAAACTCCTGTTTCCAAGAGCTGCCCTCTGCAGTATGAATACTTTTTAAAGAATGGATGTACATACTAACTGGCTACTTGGCATGCTGTAATGACAGTTTCTTTTTTTTTTTAAAACATTTATTCATTCATTCATTCATTCATTCATTCATTTATTTATTATGTACACAGTATTTTCTCTACATATATGCCCGGGCAGCAGATCTCAATGTAGATGGCTGTGAGCCACCATGTGGTTGCTGGGAATTGAACTCAGGACCTTTGGAAGAACAGCCAGTGCTCTTAACCTCTGAGCCACCTCTCCAGCCCAAGTAATGACAGTTTCTTGAGGCCACATGCTCCCTGCTAAGTTGTTTGTTCTTCTGCAGGTCTCCATAGCACCTCGAACAAACGCTGCTCTGGGTTTTGCTCAGATGCTCCCTCGGGACCAGTACCTCTTCACCAAGGAGCAGCTGTTTGAGCGGATGTGCATGGCACTAGGTGGTCGTGCTGCTGAGGCCATCTCCTTCAGCAGGGTCACCTCTGGTGAGGAGATAGCCCTTGGGGTGGGGCTCTGTCAGAGTGAGAACTCTAATGCCTGTTTCCTTGTGCTCAGTACACTTGATAGAGTGACATTGGTGATATGTGCAATGCAGAAGTAGTTTGAGCTATGGTCAGATACTTACTTCAAACTTTATGTATATAGACTGTAAATACATTTAATTAGTTAATTACTGGTTATGGCTGTGGCTACATCAAACTGAATATTAGAGCATTCACTAGATATCCAGAAAGGTCATGGGGCTGTCAGGGACATTGTGCTTCCAGAGTGGCAGGCTTAATGGGCTGGAGAGATGGTTCAGTGATTAAGAGCGCCAACTGCTCTTCCAGAAGACCTGGGTTCAATTCCCAGTACTTCTATGGTAGCTCACAAATGCCTGTAACTCTCATACCAGGTGATCTGACACCCTCACACAGACACACATACATGCAGGCAAAACTCCAGTGTACATAATTAATTGATTAATTAAAAGAAGAAAGAATGACAGGCTTAAAACAGAAAAACAAAAAACCAAAAACCCAGCACTCAGGAGACAAAGGCAGGTGGATCTGAGTTCACGGCCACCCTGGTCTACAGAGTGAGTTCTAGGACAGCAAGGCCTATACAAAAACAACAAAAAAAAAAGAATGACAGGCTTCCCTAGTACAGACCTGGCCATATGCTCCAGTGTGCCACTGATGTAAGGCAGGCCAGTGTCCTGAGCAGTTAAGTTCTTTCCTTTAAGAAACAGCAGTGGGGCCGGGCATAGTGGCGCACGCCTTTCATCCCCGCACTTGGGAGGCAGAGGCAAGGCGGATCTCTGTGTGTTCAAGGCCAGCCTGGTCTACAAAGCAAGTCCAGGACAGCCAGGACTATTACACAGAGAAACCCTGTCTCAAAAAACAAAAAAGAAAAAAAGAAACAGCAATGGGGACTGGAGAGATGGCTCAGTGCTTAAGAGCACTGACTGCTTTTCCAGAGGTCCTGAGTTCAATTCCCAGCAACCACATAACCATCTATAGTGATCTGGTGCCCTCTTCTGGCCTGCAGGCATGCATGCAGACAGAACATTGTATACATTAACAAATAAATAAATCTTTAAAAAAGAAACAGCAATGGAGCAGTGAAATGGCTCAGCAGGTGCAGGCGCTTGCTGTCCCTAGGACCCATATGGTGAAATAAGGGAACTAAGTCCTGCTATGTTTATGCAGACACGCATACAATAAAAGTAGGGACATGGTGGCGCACACCTTTAATCCCAGCACTTGGGAGGCAGAGGCAGGCAGAACTCTGTGAGTTCAAGGCCAGCCTGGTCTACAAAGTGAGTTCCAGGACAGCTCGTATTGTTACACAGAGAAACCCTGTCTCAAAAAAAACAAATGAGAGAGAGATACCAAGTTTCTGTGTCACAGTGTCACATAGTGATCTGGGAAATTTGGTCCTGCTCCTCCGGCTGTGAGAGTGCCTGTGGGTCAGGAGCTCCTATGCTCATGCACTCTTCAGGATGCCTGCCTTTCTTGATTCCAGGGGCTCAGGATGACTTGAGGAAGGTTACCCGCATTGCCTACTCCATGGTGAAACAGTTTGGGATGGCTCCTAGCATTGGGCCTGTATCCTTCCCTGAAGCTCAAGAAGGCCTGGGCATTGGACGGCGTCCCTTCAGCCAGGGCCTTCAGCAGATGATGGACCATGTAAGTGGACACAGGGAGAAGCATCTTTGTCTACTGCAGGAGCCTGCCAGCACCCTCAGATGAGCATGCCCTGAAGGACTAATGTGGGTGTTTTATTGTTCTGTGTTCTGACCTGTTAAGTGTGTTCTCTTGGGTGAGGACCTAAATGGTTCCAAATAAAACTAGCCGTGGAGCCGGGCGGTGGTGGCGCACGCCTTTAATCCCAGCACTTGGGAGACAGAGGCAGGCAGATCTTTGTGAGTTCGAGGCCAGCCTGGTCTACAAAGCGAGTCCAGGACAGCCAGAGATATTCAGAGAAACCCTGTCTCGAAAAACCAAAACCAAAAAAAAAAAAAAACTAGCCGTGGAACTGGGAAGAATGTTAAAGAAGGATACCAAACGGTAGAGCCAGTGCACATGATTCGTATGGCCTGCAAGCTGAGCCAGCATGGTACCTGGCTCTGTTTAGGGCCAGCTGCACTTGCTCTTACAATGCAGTGAGGGTGGCTGGTGGGGGTGCATCTTGGCCTGGGCATCCCTCAGACAGAGTGAGAGCGAGAGTCTGCTGCTGTGCATGGTGAAAGTTGGTGTTTGAGCTGGCAGTCAGAGAGTCTGTGAACATTGGTCCATGAGACAGTCATGACAGAACTGTCTCCTCTACAGGAAGCTGTAACCGAACTTTTAAATTATTATTTAACACTTATTTATTTATTACTAAATTCACTTATAACAAACACCAACAATTTCTTAACTATTAATCCTATAAATTCCTACAACCCCTTTAACCTATCCACTAAACCTATTGATAATCATAACAACTACTTTCATAACCTTTTAGAATGATACAGTCTCTGGGGCAGGTCCTCAGTCGTCAGGAACACAGTATTTGTTGTAGATTCTTTAACACACTTAGCAGTCCTTTTTCTGGATCTCTCAGATGCAGGTTCGTCAGGGTAAGTTGGTTATTGCAGTCTCACCTTAAATAAGGCTTCATGCTTTCTTCTCTGTGGGAGACCCCAGCCGTCTGCAGGCCAACTTACTTCTTTTGAATCAGGAACTCAGCTGCTCTGCCTCAGTCCTTAAAGCCAGGCAGAGTTTCCTTTAGGCCACTGTTTGGACAGATCAAACCCCTCTAGGCAAAAGCTGAGCCACAGGGTCCAGTCCTTGGCCTTTTGGTGTCTTGCTCAGGCTTTCTTTGCTCACCGGCTTCTTTCTGCTTCAGGGAGAGAGCTGGCCATCAATGGCCAGCCCTTTTTTCAGCAGGACTCTTGGAGCTCTCTAGCATCAGGGGCCTCTTCTCTTTCTGGGCTCCATGCACTGTCCTTAAATAGGAGGAACTCTGTTTCAGCTTAATTTGGGCTCCGCCCACTTAGCAGCTGAAAACAATGTCAGGCCAGATACTTTGTTTCTTCAAGTCTTGAGTCTTTCCTGTTTTTCCTGACTTCAAACTTGTTTTTCAGTCTATTGAGTCTTTCCTGTTTTTGCTGACTTCATGCTGATAATGCTCTTCAGGCCCCGAATTAAGAGACAGTATCAGAAACTCCTATATATTTCCTAAATCTAATTTATCTAACTCCTACAGAGACAGTATCAGAAACTCCTATATATTTCCTAAATCTAATTTATCTAACTCCTACAGGAAGCAAAGCTGCTGGTGGCTAAAGCCTACAGACACACCGAGAAGGTGCTGCTGGACAACCTGGACAAGCTGCAGGCGGTGAGGGCATGTGGGCGGGCCCAAGCACCTCTGGAGTCCTGCAAGTGTAGGGGACAGGATGGCCAATATGGACACCCCCTATTCAGCTGGAGCTTGTTTTCCTGTCTTTCCTGCAGTGTGTCAAGCCAGGCCACTCAGTGAACTTCCTCTACCCTCATGCACATTATTTAGGAACTAGCACCTTAACCACTTAGCTGGGAAAGTTTAGTTTAGTTTTTGTTGTTTTGAAATAGTCTCACTATGTAGTCCTAGCTGTCTTGGACACTGAGAGACCTGCCTGCCTTTATCTCTACCTGTGATACACACACACACCCTTTTTTTGTGTGTAGTCCTGGCTGTCCTGGAACTCACAGATATCTGCCTGCCTTTGCCTCCCAGATGCTGAGATTAAAGGCGTGTGCCACCATGCCCGGCTGGAAGAGTTTTCTTTCTTTCTCTTTCTCTCTCTCTCCCTCTCTCTCTTTCTTTCTCTCTTTCTCTCTCTCTTTCTCTCTTTCTCTTCCTTTCTCTCTCTCTCTCTCTCTCTCTCTCTTTGCATTGGTGTTTTGCCTGCATGCATATATCTATTGAGAGTGTCATCCTGGAGTTAGAGACAGCTGTGAGCTGCCATGTGGGTGCTGGGATTTGAACCCCGGTCCTCTGGAAGAGCAGTCAGTACTCTTAACCACTGAGCCATGTCTCCAGCCACCCTGGAAGAGTTTTCTTAGTCATCAAGAAGTAGCAAGATAGGGCCACAGACACGGGACCTTTTGTTTTGTTTGTGGTTTTTTTTTGGGGGGGGGGGGGTTGGTTTTGGTTTTTTGAAGATAGGGTTTCTCTGTGTAACCCTGGCTGTCCTAGACTTACTTTGTAGACCAGACTAGCCTTGAACTCACAGAGACCCACTTGCCTCTGCCTCCCAAGTGCTGGGATTAAAGGCGTGTGCTACCACCCCTGGCCGACATAGGACCTTTAGGATTTTTTCTGGACCAGACATGGTAGCATATGTTTATAATCCCAGCACTCAAGAAATTGAGACAAGAGCATAGCAAGTTTGAGGTCAGCCTGAATGATACCCTGTCTGGGAATATAATAACAATAGTGATGATGATATTCAGGACTATATCCAAAGTAGCAGAAATCCCTTCCCAGTTGTATCAGTCAGTGCCCATCTCCACAGATTTCAAGCATGAGGCTCTCTGTATTTAGCACCCTGCCTGCCTCTCCCAGACACACACACCTTGTTTGGTGAAGGAAGTTGCGGTTGCCAGAAATAGGCAGAGGTTTTAAGAGGAAATAGAAAATTAATGAGGCTGGCAGCTGACAGATCATTTTTAGGGTAAAGACAGGGAGCAATTCTTTGCCTGAACTGCCTTTGGGCCTGTGTCTCTCCGGGAAGGTGGCCTTTCTGAGGCCTCTTCCTCACAGACTAGCTGTCCTACTTACTGGGACAGAGACACTCTGTGGGACGGGTTCCATCTCTTACGCTCTGCCCTCCAAGGCTCTTGTCTTTCTCCGGGGCACTCACACTACCGTGTTTGTTCTTTCTAGCTGGCGAATGCCCTTCTGGAAAAGGAAGTGATAAACTATGAGGATATTGAAGCCCTCATTGGCCCACCGCCCCACGGGCCAAAGAAAATGATTGCACCACAGAAATGGATTGATGCTGAAAAGGAGAAACAAGCCTCAGGGGAGGAGGAGGCTCCAGCTCCCTAGCCCCCATCTCCGAGGCCCAGATAACAGCTTCCTTCGGCTGCACCTGCAGGTGTCTCAGAACTTGTCAACCAGCTGCCATCAGGCTCCGGAGTTCTTTTCACCTGAACTTGAACTTCACCTTTGTCAGCACTCTGGTTTCTCATGAAGACTTCCGATATCTATTTATTGATTTATGATTAGTAAATTGTTTGCAGAGAGAATTGAACTTTAATGTGTATCACTTTTCTTGTGGGAAGTGTGCTTGAGTTGAGGGGGCTTCTGATGCCATCTGTATGTGTGGCTTGGAGATCTGAAGGTAGCCCAGCAATTGCACTGAGTTTGTGTCCTGGACTCCCTCAGAATGCTAATAGGATCCAACATGAAAGACCCTGTGAGCCAGTCGCCCTCATCACAGAGCTTACTCATTAAGCGGTCAAAGTTGGTCACAGGCACAGGGTACTGGAAGATTCAAATACTGCCACCCACTGCTGTGTGCATGGCCTAGTGGACCTCCCCTGCCTGTCCTTGTGTACAGTGCCTTGGCTCCTGCCACCGAAACTGATGCCTCACACACATTTTGAGGTAGAGACTCCACATTTGAACTGTGCAGCCATGGGTTTTGTTTTCATTTTATACCTTGAGCCCTTCATGAAGGCATCTGAATTCAACCCGTACAGGGTAGCCCCCCACAGGCATTTGCTGGTTCTTGGTTCCTGCCAGTGCTGCCTCCACGCTTCCTGTGCAGTGGCACTTGGAGCACAGGTTACAGAGACTTCCTGTCAGAGCAAACTGTTCTTGTTGCCCAGCATGCTGCACCTGAGGAAGTTGCAGCAGGGCCAACAGCGGCTGGGGTGGCTCAAGGGGTTTGTAAGAACATTTGAGTTTCATCTGAGTTCTAGTTCTTACCAAAGATTAGTCTTTAAAGCAGTGGTGTCTTGGCTAGGCAAAGTAACTGCAAACCTGAGTTCAATCACTGGACTCCTATAGCTGTCCTGAGCAGTCCATGCCACGGCATGCTTATACCTAGATCCATGAACACAAAATAAGTATGCCAGGCTTGGTCACACAAGCCTTTAATTCCAGCCCTTGGGAGGCAGAAACAGACAAATATTGATGAGTTCTGAGCCCAGCCCAGTTGGCCTACAGAGTTCCACACCAGCCAGAGCTATATAGTGAGACCCTATCCCTAAGGTGAATAAATGAATAATAATAAAAATGTAAAAACTGTTACCCATTGAAGCAGTCCCATCTGCCTATCTTTTGTGTGAGAGTGTATTTTTTTCTTTTTATAGATTTTTAAATTCTGTGTATAAATGTTTTGCCTGCGTGTATGTTTATGTACCATGTGCACACTCTTGGTACCACCAAGCAAGTGTTTGGTGCCCTTGAAAGTCAAAAGAGACCCTTGGATCCCCCTGGAACTACAGCTATGAATGGCTGTGACTACCATGTGGTTTTTGGTAATCAAACTCAGGTCCTTGGAGAACAGGTCCTGATTATGTGGCCCTGGCTGGCATGGAACTAGCAATGATCCTCCTGTTTCTGCCTTCTGATTTTGGAATAATGGGTGTACACCACCAAATCCAGAAATATTGTGTCACTCACTCTTACATAAATTTATGGCTCAGTGGTTAAGAGTACTTAACTGCTTTTTTTTTTAGTTTTTTCGAGACAGGGTTTCTCTGTAACAGCCCTGTCTTGAAAGACCAAAAAAGAAAAAAGAAAAGACTTACTAATGGATTGTGCTAGTTTTCTGACACTGCCAAACACCTAAATTTCGGTAAGCACCCACAGGGAAGGGAGGAGCTACTGCAGGACCAGCTTGCCTTAGAATGATGAGCACACGACAGCCATTAGCAGAGAGCATGCCTCAGTCATCAGTGTCATCCAAGAAGTTCTTGGTCTGAATTGTGTCTGCAGGGTTCTCAGTCCAGAGAACAGGAACTGTACCTACAGCTAGAGCCTGAAAAACTGCATCAGCCAAGTCTGCATAAGTCTCCACTTTGGTGTCTAACTTGGTTTTATTCAGCAGAGGGAACTTCAGATCACAACTTCCCTTCTCTTCAGCTAACTTGACCCTAAGCAGTGTTTCAGCCTCTCACCCCATCCGGTGCCTCAGGCAGCACTGCAAGTAGAGCTGGAGCTCAGGTGTGGGGTCTAGGTTAGTGGCACTTACATGAGTCTGCCTGTCTGTCCAGAAAGAAAAGGTGGTGGAGAATGAAGTAATCTTTGAGATTAGAGAGACAGGTACTTAGTGGAAACGTTGAAACAGGTCTGAGAAAACACATGCTGGGTTGCTGGGTTTCATTCAAAGAAATGAATCTTGGATCAATGATTCATTCCACAGACTCTGGCCTGGGACGATGGCTCAACATTAACTTCTGGTCTCTATCCACACACAGAAAGTGTTTTTTTAGTTGGCTGTGGTGGCGCACACCTTTAATCCCAGCATTTAGGAGGCAGAGGCAGGTGGATCTCTGAGTTTGAGGCCAGCCTGGTCTACAAAGTGAGTCCAGGACAGCCAGGGGTGTTACACAGAGAAACCCTATCTCGAAAAACCAAAAAAAAAAAAAAAAGTTTTTAAATTTTCCCCATACTGAGTATTGTACCCACATTCTTTCATACAATAAACAAGTTCTCTGCACTGAAGTACACCCTCAGCCCTCTACATTATTACATTTTCTGTGTGTGAGCATTCTATGGTAAATACACAAAGGAGTCGGTTTTCCCCTTTCACTATGTGGGTCCCAGGAATCAAACTCAAATTGGTCAGACTTGGCAGCAAGCACTTCAACCCTCTGAGCCATCTTGCCAGCCCTTCTTTTTTGATTTTGAAATAGCGTTTCACTAAGTTGCTCAAGAAAGCATTGGAATTGCTATTGTCCTGTCTCAGTTTCTAGAATAGCTGAGATTACAGGTCTATGACAACAGGCTCATCTATTATAATGTGGATTTTTACATTTATAGCTCTCAACTACAGAGCCATTTCTCTAGCTTCTATAACGGGATTTTTGTCAGGAAGAAACCTGGCAACGGAATGAGTAGTGAAAAAAACAGGGTTATTGGCATATAGTTGAAGGATGGGTGTATGCCTTGGCTGCTTCATGTTTTGTTATTGTCTCTGCTACTGTGGGTAGGAATGCGGTATTTGTATTTGGTCACACCTGATCGGCAGGAGTTCAATCTGGACCAAAGCATTTATCTAAATAAATGGGGAGTTTGGGGCTGGAGAGATAACTCAGTAGTTTCGAGCACTGACTGCTTGCTCTTCCAGAGGTTCAATTCCCAGCACCCGGTAACTCTGGTCCCAGTGGATCCAACGCACAGACATAAGTCAGGGAGACACTCATACATATAAAGTAACACTAAATAAAAATCTTAAAAAAACAAAACAACACAGTCGGTAATGGCGGTGCAGGGCGCATGCCTGTCATCTCAGCTCTGAGGAAGAGGAGGAAGAGTTCCGGGTAAATCTGGGCAACAGAGACCATAGCTCTTAAAGCAATAAAGAAAGAAGCATAAATGTTTCTGGATGGAGGGGTGAAGAACACTAGACACAGGAGGGAGAAGGATTTTTAGGGCTTTAACTCGTCGGTCTATTTGTGCACCTCTGACACAACAGCTCCCACAGAGGCTGGTCGCCCGCCCTCCCAGCCGGCGCGCCTGAGGCACCAACCAGCCGGTTAGAGACCCGCGAGAAACTCCAGCCGGACGGCTAGAGAGGCGGTAGTCCGCCTGTGGGCGGGTTCACTGACGTCATTTCCTCCTCCCCTTGGTTTTGATTGGTGTTTTGGATTGGCCAACCTCCCTACAACCCCAAGGTGCTTTGCGGCACCAGGTCCTTTCCGCTCGGCTGTTCTCCTGCAGAGGAGGTGAGTCTCTACTGCCAGTTGCCTCATTGTGTTCCATCGGGCTCCATCGCGCTCCATCCGCTGTCATCGGCGACGAGACGCTGCCCGCGCAGTCATGGAGGAGCCTAGGCGCCGACAGCATGGGGCCAGAGCCAGGGCAGGGGCGGGAGGACTCGGGGCAGGGACTCGGGACTCTGGCCTTCACCTGCTGCCCTCCTCTCCCTCGCGGCCTTAGGCAGCCATGGCGCCCAGCCGGAATGGCATGATCCTGAAGCCCCACTTCCACAAGGACTGGCAGCGGCGAGTGGACACTTGGTTCAATCAGCCGGCACGCAAGATCCGCAGGTGCGCAGCGCGCGAGCCTCGTGTGCTTTCCAGGGCGGGGCGCCGGTGTGGACGCCTGTGGGGGAGGTGACTGCTCTTGTGTTTTTTTCTTCAGACGCAAGGCCCGGCAGGCGAAAGCGCGCCGCATTGCCCCTCGTCCCGCGTCCGGGCCCATCAGGCCCATAGTGAGGTGCCCCACAGTTAGATACCACACCAAGGTCCGAGCTGGCAGGGGCTTCAGCCTGGAAGAACTCCGGGTGAGTGCGGCCGGATCTCTGTGTTCATCAGCGGTCTTGGTCTCGGTGGAATGATGACATTCTCCGGAATCGCTGTACTGTCTTGATGAAAGTACTTTTGAACCCTTTTCCATCTGATGACACCGAGCTGTCTCGGCAGGGCCAGCAGGGGAGGCGCTGCGAGGTGTTTCACCCGATTCTGTGTCTGCACAGGTGGCTGGTATCCATAAGAAGATGGCTCGCACCATCGGCATCTCTGTGGACCCGAGGAGGCGAAACAAATCCACTGAATCACTACAGGCCAATGTCCAGCGCCTGAAGGAGTACCGCTCCAAGCTCATACTCTTCCCCAGGAAGCCTTCTGCTCCAAAGAAGGGAGACAGTTCTGTAAGTACAGGCGTTCTTGAGGGTGTCGGGGGAGCCTAGCTCTGCTGAGGTGACACTGTTGTGTTTTCCAAAACATCGCATCGGTGTGAGGACGTTGCAAGCTATTGCCTTGGGGGCTGACTTGTTCTAAAGTGTTTGCCCCCCCCAAAAGATCATCTCTGTACATAAAGTATCTCAGTATTCAATGACAAGGACCAATGGGTGCCTGTCAGTCTGGGGTTCCTGAAACTGGGATTCGAAGATGGGTTTCTTCGGTTTCCTCTCCTTAGTAAGCCAGCACACGCGCATGAAATGCTGAGTGTTACAGCCCAGGCAGCCTTTTCCTTAGGAACAGAGCACACCTATATTAGTGGGGTGTGTAAGAAATAGGCACAAGAAAGAAGCTGGACTCAACTTACCTTGTTCTTAAAAAACAGGCTGAAGAACTTAAATTGGCCACCCAGCTAACAGGACCTGTGATGCCCATTCGGAATGTAAGTGGACACCTTTTTTATGCATGCTCAGTTAATGTTTTAGACAAAATTGGCAGGTGGAAAGTGTGGGGCAGACATTGAAGGCTTCTGAGAATTTCAGGCCGTTGAAAGGAAGCTAGTTTATCTTGGAAACAACCTTCCAGTCAAAAGATTTTTTTGGGGGGTGGGTGTCAGTATAGGATTTCTCTGTAACAGTATTGCTTGTCCTGGAACTCCATTTGTAGACCAGACTCTGCTTCCAGAGTGTTGGGATTTAAGGCGTGTACAACCACCACCCAGCTAACCCCCAGGTTTTTAGGGGATGGTCTTGTCTTTTAGAAATTTGCATGACCCTAGCTTATTCTTGTTTGGAATGCTAGTGACTGCTTAGGGGTACATTCTTGTACTGGTCCAGAGGAAGGTGTGGCATATGCTTTAGTTATGGCTTCTATTACTGTGATAAAATGCCATGACCAGAATCAAGTTTTGACTTGTTCTTCCATGTTGTCCATCAGGCAGGGCTTGATGCAAGTAGCCGTGGAGAGAGGTGCTGCTACAGAGCCCTGGGCTACCAGCTGAGGGCAGCCTCACTCACAGTGGCTACTCTCCCACATAATCACTGAGAAAAATGCCCTACAGGCTTACCTTATAATCTTGACAGGGTTTTTCTGTATTGCCCTGGCTGTCCTGGAACTTACTCTGTAGACCAGGCTGGCCTCAAACTCAAGACACCCACCTGTCTCTACCTCCCAAGTGCTGCGATTAAAGGCACGTGCCTGCACCACCTAGCCCTACAGCCAGATCTTTTTTTTTTTTTAACATTTATTCATCAATTTATTATGTATACAGTATTTGCTCTACATAAATGCCCGGGCACAAGATCTCAATGTAGATGGTTGTGAGCCACCATGTGGTTGCTGGGAATTGAACAGCCAGTGCTCTCAGCCTCTGAGCCATCACTCCAGCCCCTACAGCCAGATTTTTTTTTTTTTTTTTTTTTTTTTTTTGGTTTTTCGAGACAGGGTTTCTCTGTGTATCCTTGGCTGTCCTGGACTCACTTTGTAGACCAGGCTGGCCTCGAACTCACAAAGATCCGCCTGCCTCTGCCTCCCAAGTGCTGGGATTAAAGGCGTGCGCCACCACTGCCCGGCTTTACAGCCAGATCTTAAGGAGACATTTTCTGATTGAGGCTCTCTTTATCAAGGTGACATAAAACTAGCCAACACAGCATTTTGTTATAAAACCATGACTAATTATTTTCTGAGGCAGGGCCTCCTTAAATGTAAGCCAAAGCAGGTCTACAACTTGCTTTGTAGTCTAGGGTGGCTTTAACTCAGGATCATCCTACCTCAACCTCCCAAATGCTGTGATAACAATCCCAGAAGGTAGTTCTCTTAATGTTCTGAAAGCCTCGGTAGCTCTTGAGGTTGAGGATAGCTTATAATCCAGGCAACCTTCTATTCTCTCTCCAGGTCTTCAAGAAAGAGAAAGCCAGAGTCATCACAGATGAAGAGAAGAACTTCAAGGCTTTTGCTAGTCTTCGGATGGCCCGTGCCAATGCCAGGCTCTTTGGCATCCGAGCAAAAAGGGCAAAGGAAGCTGCAGAGCAAGATGTTGAAAAGAAAAAGTAATGCACTGTTGGAGTGTTGGAATAAATTTTCCATAAAGCAAAAGTTGAGTTTCTGAGGGTCTTTTTTCTAAAGATCATTAACCCGTGTTTTGTGTTAGAAAAAGCTGTTCTGTGTTAGAAAGATACCCGGTGCTTCCATTGTATCTTGATTCTTGTATTTCATCCAGCATTGTGGGCCTTGGTTAGCCGTGGAGAGCACCGCAGCCCTTCCCTCAAGTTTTGTTTTTTTTGGAAAAGCAGCTTTTTTACTTCACCATTGGGGTGTGCACAGTCTACTGTATGAATAGATGTAGGCTCATTTGCCTGAGCTTTGTGAAAGTCTGGCATCTGGATATTGTAGTTTGTCTCTTTCTGGTTTGATAGCCAGGATTAAAGTGTTTGCTGTCTGTCCTTCACAATGGCTTGGAACCTTGTGGCCCCTGTTGTGCCCTGCTATGTGTAGTACTTAGCAATGTTGGATACAAACATCAGGAGAGCCCAATACATAGACAGGTTTGTTGTCCTGTGTGTTTTGTTTTCTTGAGACAGGGTTTTTCTGTGTATTCATGGCTATCCTGGAACTCTAGATAGGCCAGCCTTGAACTCAGTCCTTGACCATGTCCCATCTGTGTTTTTGCACTCAAGCATTGCTCAGTGCCTGCCTTGTCCTACTGAAGCAGGTAACTGAACCATTGGAAACCACTTTGTAAATGGTCCTTTAGTTCCATGCTTGAAGGATTGAGGTGATTTGGAAGGGTCCTGGGCAACACACACTGGTGAGCCCACCATACTGTCTACTATGAATAAGGTGAGTGGTTCTAAGCATTTGGGAAGTAACATCCTAATATGTGTGACCAGGCTGGCCTTGTTGACTGGTAGTATTTGCCAGTGTTTCTAAAGCTAGTAGCAGGTTTTAGTCTGTTTGGCCACAAGAGGGCAGAAGTCTCTGCGGATGTGGAAAACTTGTAAGATTTCTTTGAAATTTTTGACATGTGAGTGTTAGGCCACCATGTATGTGTGTGCACTATACAAATCTGTTTGGGGCTGGAGAGATGGCTCTGGTTAAGGGCACTGGCTGTTCTACCAAAGGACCTGGGTTCAAATCCCAGCATCACATGGCAGTTCACATCTGTAATGGCTGGGCGTGGTGGCAAGTACCTTTAATCCCAGCACTCTGGAAGCAGAGGCAGGTGGACCTGTGCAAATTCAAGGCCAACCTGGTCTACAAAGTGAGTCCAGGACTGTTACACAGAGAAACCCTGTCTCAAAAATAAAAAGATAAATTCTTTGCGGTTGCCTTCCCCCCTTTTTCACTCTAGCGTAGCTATCCTGAAACTTTGTGTGTACTCTAGACTGGCTTCGAACTCAGATCCACTTGCTTCTAATTCCCTTTGGTTTTAAAATACTTAATTTAGTGTCTTGAGACAGGCACTCCTTATGTAGGTTGCCCTGGAGAGCCAAAAACTCATGCTATGATAAGAGAATGTTTTTGTTTAATACCAAGAGTAGGGCTGCTTCTGTTAGTTCACAGGTTTAAATATTAACTGAGGTAGCAGGGGCATAAGGGAGAAGATAAAAAGGCAGAGCCTGTAAAGCATTCAGAAGGAAGAGGTTGGTGTTCTCCCTGCAGTTGGTGCTCTCCTGACCTATTGCTGGTTTACTGAGCTGCTGGTTATCCTGACTACTGAGTTTGGTATTGCCACTAAAAGGAATCTGATGACCCTAACCAACAGGAAGTAGCTCAAAGAGAACACCGTCCCTTTTCCCTACAACCTTTCTCTTCCACCTAGTGTTGAGGGATAGTAAGGAACATGGGTTGCAAGGGAGGGAGGTAGAGCTATTAAGTACAGTAAAAATAAGAGTGTAAGAAAAATAGTCACTTTCAACAAACCATTGAACCTCTGCAAGTAGCTAACTACTTGGATAGGCCTGTTAAGGGAAGCACTAAGCTTGACTGGGTGACTTCAGGTGCAGATCTGCCTGGAACTGCAGTTAAAGGCTCTTGCGAAGTTGCTGAAGAGATTGGCTCAGTAGTTAAGAATGCTAGCTACTCTTGCAGAGGACCAGATTCAAATTCTAGCACCCACATGGCTGTTCACAACCAACTATAACTAATTCCATGGGATATGAAGCTACCTTCTGCCGTATGCAAGCAGGATGATCTCGTGTACAGAGATAAGTGTAGGCAAAAGGCCAAGATACATAAAAAATTTTAAATTATTTTAAAGACACTTGTGGGTTCCCAGACATGGATGCTGGGAACCAAACCCAGGTCCTCTGTAAGAACAGGGATTTAACAACCTCAAGCCTTTTCACCACCCTTGTTTTGATACAGGGTTTTTAATCGTGGGACAGCAAGTCCAGGGCTAGCTAAGACTTTGTAGTAAGACCCTGTCCCCCACACAACTATAAAGCCTGGGTGTGGTGTCATAGATTTGTTCAAAAGGAAAAGGCTTGCATTCCAAATTCCTAAGAGCTGTTATGAAGGGGTGGTGGGTCTTCACTTTAAAACCTCAGCATTGGGGAAGATTCCAGCAGCCAGTTCTTGCTGGGAATTTATGCAGCAGTGCTAGGAGGGGATCTGCTGTAACACCTCATTCCAACACCACGATGTCGGTGAAGGGCAGGGAAGGCAACGGCAGCAGGAGCGGCTGCATCATCTTCAGGGCAGAGATCCAGGAAGAGCCCCACCCTGGCACATCATTGGCCTGGAACACTAAGAAATAGTGAGTTCAGGCCAACCATGGCTATGTAGTGAGATTCCGTTTTAAATAAAGGGCTGGAGAGATGGCTCAGAGGTTAAGAGCACTGGCCCTTTTTCCTAAGGTCCTGAGTTCAATTCACAGTAAGCACATGGTGGCTCACAACCATCTATATTGAGATCTGGTGTCCTCTTCTGCAGTGCAGGCATACACGCAGGCAGAATACTGTATATGTAATAAATAGATAAATCTTAAAAAATAAAATAAAATACATGCCTATTTAGTGACAAGGGTATAAAATGAGCAACGCAGCAGCTGTGTGTGGTGGCGCACGCCTTTAATCCCAGCACTCAAGAGGCAGAGGCAGGCAGATCTCTGTGAGTTTAAGGCCAGCCTGGTCTACAGAGTAAGTCCAGGATAGCCAGGGCTACACAGAGAAACCCTGTTTCAAAAAAAACAAAACAACAAAAAAGCCAGACTGCATTTCAAAGCTTAAAAACTGCTTCTGTCTGTCCTAAAATGGGTTCATGTAAAAACATTCCACCATGAAGAGGAGAAAAAAAAAATAGGTTATTGATGAAAAAGACCCAAAAGAGAGGAAAGAAACATCCAGACATCACACCAGGACAGCTCTTGCTAAGAATATCATCAAAGCTCCAGGTAAGTCAAGAGAGACAAAAATCAGGATGTCCATTACCTGGGCCTCACCTGAGTATGCAGCCCATGGACTGTTTCTGCTGGCCACTTTGGCCCACACTGCCATGGCCACCACAGCACCGGTCTCTCTGGTTTCCTTGCTTTTGTCTTAGCTTTTTGAGTAGTCCTACAGCGTAGTCCCAACAAGCTGCTTCTGTGGTAGAATATGGTAATGATGGGCTGCTCTCTTGGACCCCTTCCCTTCCTCTCCCTCTCACCCCATCTCCCTCTGCTTTCCTCCCTCTCCTTCCTGTTTTCTTCTTCTCCCTCTAAGTTTCCTCCTGCCTCTGTCCTTTTTCTCCTCCTCTCCTACCTCAGCCTCTACCCCTGGTCTCCCACTCCCTCCCTTTACATCTTAGATTACTAACCAAGGGAAACCACCCTGGCAGCTGGAGGAATCCTGGAAGCAGGTCTCTCTCACAGCATGTCATGGTGAACGAGCCTGCTCAGGTATCTCAAGCCAATGTTCTTGCACAGGAACAACAAATTAGGTAGTAAGCACTGTGCTGGCTGCTGTGTTTTGGTGCAATTTGTTACATCTCATTAGCTAGGTAACATGTCCAGTTTCTTCTCCCAACAATGGAGACTAAAATGTGAATGTCCCTTCTCCCATTTGCAACACTTACTCTTTAAAAAAAAAATTTTTTTTAGATTTATTTATGTATTATGTATAGTGCTGTGTCTGCAGGTATACCTGCAGGCCAGAAGAGGGCACCAGATTTCATTGTGGATGGTTACAAGCCACCATGTGGTTGCTGGGAATTGAACTCAAGAGCAGTCAGTGCTCTTAACCTCTGAGCCATCTCTCCAGGCCCCACAGCAGTAACTCTTGTCCCCACCCTGTCCTGTGTGAGATCAAAGCCCCCAGATAATGGTGGCTGCTTTAGTTCGTGGGCCCCAGAAGGTGTCAAATTAGCAGTGGATTAGGGAACACTGGGAGAGCCACATAGGAAAAGTGTGTTTTGCGAAGAATGTCCTTGGGTCCTAAGGTAAGTCTCAGAAGAAACAGGGGCTGAGGGGTACAAGCTTGTGGTTGCCACACAAGGGCATCTTTAGGTCAACCTTGGGTGTGACCAGGAGCTCATGGCTGCTTCTGACTCTGTTGGTCCTATACTGGCTGGTTTTGTGTGTCAACCTGACACAAGCTAGAGTCATCATAGGGGAAGGAGCCTCAGTTGAGGAAATGCGTCCATGAGATCCAGCTGTGAGGCATTTTCTCAATTAGTGATCTATGGGGGAGGGCCCAGCTCATGGTGGGTGGTGCCATTCTGGGCTGGTGTTCCTGGGTTCTTCTATAAGAAGGCAGGCTGAGCAAGCCATGGGTAGCAAACCAGAAAGTAGCACCTCTCCATGGCCTATGCATCAGCTCCTGCCTGTTGTTAAAGCAAACAAACAAACTAAAAATATCCCAGTCATATCATTTTATCAATGAAGACTCAGGAGCCAGGTGCTGGGATGAAAACCTAAGCTCAGAGAGGCAGAGAAAGCACCCAGCTGATGTTCCTGTTCCACCAACACCCCAGCCAAAAGCCTTAAGCTAAAAATCCTAGAAGAACCTAAAAGAAGCCTAGAGAGAGAAAACCTGAAAGGGGAAAGCC
The DNA here is from genome assembly GCA_907164525.1 of Lophiomys imhausi. Classification (NCBI taxonomy): domain Eukaryota; kingdom Metazoa; phylum Chordata; class Mammalia; order Rodentia; family Muridae; genus Lophiomys; species Lophiomys imhausi. The sequence goes on along the minus strand of CAJQZJ010004953.1, from coordinate 448,435 downwards.
TAAAGGAAGAAGAACTCAAAGGAAGAAGAAGTCCAAAGGAAGAACTCCTCCACGCTGTCTTAAATACCCCTCAGCTCAGTGTCCCTCCTTTCTGTTTAATCCCTGTCAGCTGGTTTCTTGCTCCACCTCTTGACCTAGGGTGAACTTTATTTAATCCCGTGGATAGAAAGCTCTTGGGTTAAAGGGGTGTGCTAGGGTTGAGCCACACCATAACCTTTTGTTTACAATAAACAGAAAGTTCTTGGATTAAAGATGTGTGCTTAAGGGTGAGCCACACCATAACCATTTTTTTTTTACAGTAAAAAGAAAGCTCTAAGATTAAAGGTGAGCCAGCCCATAATTAGAAACAGATTTTCAATTCACAATTCAGGGTTCACAAGGTGATCAAATGTTTTGCAGCCCCTGCCTCCAGGTTCCTGCCCTGCTTGAGTTCCTGTCCTGACTGACTTTGGTGAAGTTGGAAGAAACAAACTCTTTCCAGCCCAGCTTGCTTTTTGGTCATGATGTTTTGTTCCAGCTATAAGAACCCTAGCTAAGACAGGCCCTTTGCACAGCTTATCCGGCTGATCAGGTGCAGGCCCAGTCGCTTCTGAGGGTTGGATTCCAGCTGTCTTATGAGTGTATGAAGCTGGAAGACAAAAGAAGACACAGAATGAAGTCGGAAGTCAGAGGCATGTGTTCCTGGGGTGCTAGGGTCTCTCAGTCTAGGCACAGAGGGTTCCCACCCAGCAGACCAAGGTTCAGGCAAGTTCCTGACACTGAAATCAACTCCACAGAGCCCATAGTACTGAACCCCCATTCACAGCAGGTGTCCCATCTGGTCAGTTGTGTGTAACCTGGGTAGAGAGCAATAAGACACATTTGGGGGTTCTGTGGGTCAAGGAAGGCAAAAGTATGGGCCCTGAGCTGTCTGGTGGAATCCAGGTGGGGTCAACCCTGGATAGCAAGTGGGTAAGGGCACTCGCTGCCAAGCCTGACAACCTCACTTCAATTTCTGGGACCCACATGGTGGATGGAGAGAACTGACTTCCACAAGCTGTCCTGTAACATCCACACCTGCACCCTTTGCTCACAAATAGGTGCAATAAATAAAATGATAAAGTCCCACTGATGCCGTGCTGGCTAGAATGAAAATCACCTCCACAGGCTCCCTGGAACTTGTACTATTAGGAGGTGTGGCTTTGTTGGAGGAAGTGTGTCACTAGGGACCGACCATGAGGTTTCAAAAGTCCAAGCCAGGCCTAGTGGCTTATTCTTTTTCCTCCTGATGTCTGCTCATTCAGATGTAGAGCTCCTTCTCCAGCACCATGTCTGCCTGCACACTGCCATGCTTCCCGCCATGATGACATTGGACTAAACCTCTGACACTGTAAGCCAGTCCCAATTAAATGCTTTCCTTTATAACTGTTGCTGTGGTCAGGGTGTCTCTTCACAGCAATAGAAACCCTAACAAAGACAGATGTTCCCACACACGCAATTTCCTTGGATCAAGACAGCTCAGAGAGGACCTTTCACAGGGCAGGTGGTAGAGTATGGTGGCCCTGGAGGGTGAAGAGACCAGCCTAGCTGTCCCACCTCCCACTTCAGGTTGCAGGTGCCACCTCAAGCCACGTGGGATACAGGTCCCCTAAGGACACACCCTCAGGGGACAGGTTCAGACCTGCAGGTTAGCCCTATGTTGGTGCTCAGTAAGTGAGCACTACCTATTATACCTGGACACGATGGTGCACACTTGGAATCCCAACATTCAAGAGGCTGAGACAGGAGGATCACTGTAAGTTTGAGGCCAGCCAGAGCTACATAGTGAGTTCCAGGCCAACCTTGGCTAGAGTGAGATCCTGTCTCAAAAAACGTGCAAACCAGGCATGGTAGCTAGTACAGTTCTGTAATCCTAGCACTTGGGAGGTGGAGACAGGAAGATGAGGACTTCAAGGCCAATCTTTGGCTACATCCTAAATTCAAGGCCAGCCTGAAGGACAGGAGACCGTGTCTCAAAATATGGAGAAAAACAAACAAATGAACAAATAAAAAAGATCTAAACTCCAAACCCTTAGGAGCGGGGATGTAGCTCGTAGTAGAGCTAAGAGAATGCTTGCCTAGTGTTCAAGACGCTGGTACAAGACCCAATACCTCATAAACTGATTAACTGTTAAACTCATAAATTGGCACATGCTTGCTATCTTAGAACCTGGAAAGTGAAGGGAAGAGGTTCAAAAGGTCAGCATTATCCTGCTATATAGTGAGTTCAAGGCCAGCCTGGGCCACATGAGACCCTGTCTCAAAACAACAACAAAACCCACAACAATAACAACAAATAAATCTCACAATTAAAAAAGGAAAGGAGAGGAATGCACCTAAGGAAACCAGGTGTGGTAGAACATACATGTAATTCTAGTACTTAAAGAGTCAGCAAGAGGATCATGAATTTGAGGCTAGCCTGAGCTATATAGTGAGTTCCAGGCAAACCTTGACTAGAATGAGACCCTGTCTAAAAATGCCATGCAAGCCAGGCATGGTAGCTAGTAAGCACTTGCATAGCACATAGTCAGACCCCATGGGTTTGTTTGTTTGTTTGTTTTGTTTTTGTTTTTTATGTTTTTTGAGACAGGGTTTCTCTGTGTATCCTTGACTGTCCTGGACTCACTTTGTAGACCAGGCTAGCCTTGAACTCACAGAGATCCGCTGCCTCTGCCTCCCAAGCCGAGTGCTGGGATTAAAGGCATGTGCCACCGGCATAAAACCCTGTCTTAAGGAGAAAAAAGGTCAGTGAGGTGGCTCTCTGAGTACAGGTATTTGCTACACAAAGCTTGGTGACCTGAGTTAATCGCCAGGACCTGAAAATGGAAGGAGGGAGGCAATTCCACAATGTTGTCCCCCGACCTGCACTTGAGTGTCATGGTACATGTACACACTCACACAACAATAATGACATTGACAAATACAAGTTTTGTTTCATTTTTCTCTGTTTTTTGGCCAGTTGTGGATTCCTATAGTGGTCTCTGCTATATTAAAAAAAAAGTAAAAGGAAGGAAGAAAGGGTCTTTGTTAAGTGGTGAGGGCTATACTAACTGAGGGCACAAGGATAAGCAAGAACTTAGAATGCAGTTAGAAGTTATACTAGCTTAGGAATGTGGTAGTAGAAGTTCCATCTCTAGGGTGCCTGACCTCAGCACTCATGTATGATTCTCTGTTTTTATAATGCCAGACACAAATTCCCTCCTACTGAGTGAGCCTTAAGTACAATTAGACAGCAGTTGGTTACCCACAAAATGTAAGTGCCACTACTATGCTCTTGGGGACATTTTTTTTTTTTTTTTTTTTGGTGCTGGTCACTGTTGGATTAGTAGACTTCGTAGCTGGGGAGAACTATTGATTCCTTTCTCCCTTGGCACTTGCAGAGCACTTTTGGATACTCTGAGAGCCAGTCCTCAGGGAGGCTTCCAGGTCAGTGCCAGGGCCCAATTCCTATGTCTGAAGTGTCTGGTGACTTCAACAACAGGATCTTACCTTCAAGTTCTGGGAGGCAACCTACAGCAGCGGCCATAGCCGTTATTATTTTGGGAGTCTCTTTGAATCCTCTGATGAACAACAAAGGGAGGCTTCTCATGCCTGGCACAGGAGTTTTGTTGGTCTTTGGCTCTTGTGAGAACCATTATAGGCTAAGGAAATGTCGTGGAACCCGGGGCAGACAGATTGGAATAGAGAACAGGACATCTGCAGTGAGCTAGTGTCTTCTACATGTGACAGGACAAGATCTGCACAGTGACACCATCAGTTGACATGCCGGAGTGGATTGGGGAAATCTCACAAGTTTAAATGGAGAAGAGGTACAGGAAATTAATGGCTGCTGAGAAAGAGAGAAGCATTCTTCTTGAGCGACAAGACCCTGTGTTGGTTATTTTTT